>CM059187.1:8738993-9275614 GCA_030323885.1 Branchipolynoe longqiensis
AATAAATAATAATAATGAGAGGAAAATTGTGGAGATTCGACGTGATGTGTGTGGGTTGGGCAAGCGACTTGAGTTTCAACCAAGCAAGCAGGTGACCGGAACTGCATTCTCAGACTTTAGAAAAGGGATCGAATCACGCCCCTGCATGATCTGGAATAAGGGGGGTACCTGCTGCTTTGAGGGAGATCACGGGGAAGGCTCAAGTTGCTTTATTCATATTTGTGCGTATTGTGCATATAAGCTTAGGAGAAAGCATGCCCACAAGGAAACTGAGTGTCGTTCGAAGAGTCGTGCATCTGATCTAGATGGTGATAGCTCCGCTAACCGTGTGTCAAGTTTTTAATTCACAGTGGGCTTGGCACTGCGATTCCCTGCGAGAAAGTGCGCATACCGGAGGTCGGCGTAGGCAAGTTCCGCCACAAGTCTACAGATGGCGCCACCATACAGTCAACGTCAAGTCGCCCGGTCGGCCAGTGTCGTAATCAGGTCGGTGCGGTTGTTTCGTCGGTGCCATGTCGGCCCTCTGACTTGCTGTTGTCGTCTTTCCTGCCTTCTTCCACTGTTAAGTCTGACGTGCATCGTGATAGTCAATGTATTCCCCTACCTGTTGTAAAAAATGATAATTATTTGAGGACCCTTCCCCCCCCGTTTTCCAAAAATGTTAGTGACTTTCCGCTGAAAAGTGTAGGTGGACGGCATACGCCGTCTGTCAGTTTCGGTCGGAACTGGAAGTTCATAAATAAGCCGGGGAAGGGAGCCACGTACAAATTTAATTCTTTTTCTGATGGCACCTATAGCCGTTTTCGTTTTTTTAATAATTCCTCTAACAGTTTGTCTTTTAAATGGTTTAATAGGAAGCATAGGACACTATGTGCGAGCCCTCACACAGTTGTAAAAGGGAGGGTACATCACACGGTCCCGAAGGGTACGGTGGCACAACGGACACCACCGGTGTTGGATTTGCCTCCGACCGGGCTCCAACCACGCCATTGCTATGGCGACGCACAAGCATCTCACTGGCATTCCCGCTGCTCGGGTGAACCCGCTTCAGTGTCTGATACACTGATTGCTAGGCAGTTGCCTACGACATTGTTATGTCCAGCCCGCATAGATACCTCTTGTGACGCGGATACCTTCCCAATTCCTGCTAAAACTGACATTACATTGTCTTCTATTATCAGCCCAGCCGCTGATTTATTTAATATTTCTTCTACCAATCCCTGGCAGTTGCATAGTGGTAACCAGCTTTGTTCTGTTATTAATGTTGAAGCTGTGGACCACCGTTCAGTTACTATGGCTCCGGGCAGGGGTTGCCCTTCTGTTAAGGCTTCGGATGGCACAAATCCACGTTGTACTGAACTAAACATTGACACTGGTGATTCTGAGATTACCCTGGAGTCTATGATGGATCCTACAAACTGTGTAGTTACTAATATGGGTGGACGAGCTGGTATGGTCAGCCCAATTAAGTTGTTGGTTCCTTCGGTTGATAAAGTTACTCCAGTTACGGTTACAGTTGATGTTGAATGTCCATTGAATTTGGGATAGCATGAGCTCGCCCGTTGAGTTAAATACTGTTGATGCAATAGATGATTTTAATATAGCAGATTCATACTGTGATGATACGAAAGTGTTCTGTGACCCATCACCCCTCCAGTGTAAATTACACATGTTGCAAAATTGGCCAACTTTAAATGATACAGTCGCTATTTCTGGCAATGATACTAATGTTAGTACTTTTCGGACATATGCATATATTTATAATAAAGTGAGAGCTTCTGGTCTGCCCAATTATTTGTCGGCGAAGTTGCCAGTCCCGTCTGGACTAATAATTGACAACTGGAAGAAGTTGCTAGTAGGCTACGGTGATATAGATATTATACCATTTTTGGAGTTTGGGTGGCTGGCAAATTTTACTGGCACATCTATCCCCACCCCAACGGTCATTAACCATGCCCGCTCTAAGGCACTGAATTGGCCCACGATGCACTGCTGGGGCCATTTGATGACCCACCTTTTTGGCCATGGGCACAGATTAGTCCTATTATGACCCGCCCCAAGAAACATACTGATGAGCGTAGAATTATAGTTGATCTCAGTTTTCCGAAGGGGTGTAGTGTAAATTCTGGTATTAATAAAGGGTTTAAACCAGGGGAAACCGTACAAATATAATCTACCAACTATTATGTCGCTGGCTAAGCAGGTGACTATGTTGGGGACTGATTGTTATATGTGGTCTATTGACCTTGCTAGGGCGTACAGGCAATTAAGAACCTGCCCCTTGAGTGTGCCGTTGTTCGGTATTAAGGTAGATAATAAATTTTATTTTGACGTGGCCCCACCGTTTGGCTGCAGAACGTCCAGCATGGCATGTGCGCGGACTACGGCCGCGGTGGTACATTTGATGACCAAGATGGGGTTCTTTGCACTTTGTTTTTTGGATGATTTCGTAAGGGTGGAGGAGACGTTAGAAAAGGCCCAGCAGGCATACTCTTATATTTTACGGTTGACTAAAATTTTGGGTTTAAAGCTGTCCGTTAAGAGATGTGTTCCCCTACACGTAAGATAATTTGGTTAGGCTATGAAATAAATTCGCATGATATGCTGTTACGTATCCCTGATGACAAATTATTAGATATTTTATTAGTATGCCATAAGTGGGTAGTTGGTCATTTGGTGACTCGGAAAAATGTTCCGAGATTAGTTGGGCGCTTACAATTTATTTCTAAATGTGTGACTCCGGCCCGAATTTTTATGAATAGGATTTTGGATTTTCTTAGGGGTACCCCGTTCTTGGGTAAGGTTTTAGTCACACAAACCCTGGTTAGAGACATAACTTGGTTCTTACGTTTCGCAGAAGGCCATAATAGGCTGGTCTTGCTGCACCATCTCCCTGTCAATAAGTGGATAATCGAGTGCGACTCGTCTTTGTATGGAGGGGGTGCATTCAGTCCAACTCATTTTTACTCTAGTCAGTACTCCCCTCTATTTCTTGAAAATGGTTTCCATATTGCTCAGTTAGAAGCAATAAACTTGGTTGTGGCCTTACAAAATTTGTCACCCGTTGACCCCCATTTGTATCAAATTATCATTAATACCGATAATGCTGCTTCCCAACAGGTGTTATCTTCTGGTGCCGGAAAGGATCCTGTCCTGTGCGCCTGTGCTCGGGAGATCTGGAGGTTCGCCGCCACTTACACCTGTACGGTACAGGTGATACACAAGCCAGGGAAGGATCTGGTATTAGCGGATGCCCTAAGTAGGTTGTTTTTTGATAATAAATTTAAACATATCGCTGACAAAATATGTCAGAAAAAATTGTTAACCAAAGTCAATGTCTCCCATGATGGGAATGTTCTAGATTTGTCGTTGTGACTCTCTGCTGGTTGATAATTTTGTTTGTTGCCTTTATCAACTTGCAGAGGATAAGCGCGCACTGGTGGGACGGTTAAGTGTGTACTTTTTGGTGGGACTATCGGCTGGGACCTGGCATAATAAGAGGGTACAGTTCGAGGAGTATCTCGGGTTTGCAAAAAAGTTGGAGATAACCCCCAAAACCCCAAAATGAAGATGGTAATGGCATATCATTTACATCTAAATGATAAACTAAATACTGAAGGTGCTGTAAGGAATTACATGAGTGGGGCGAGGTCATGGGTAAGACTGTTTAAAGGTAACACTGAAGCATTTGATTGTTATGCACTATCACTAATTAAAGCTGGCATATATAAGTTAAAAGACAATACTGTAAAGAGGGCATTTCCCTTGAGAACCAAGCACATTAAAATGATGATTTTGAAATTCAGAAAGATTAGAGACGATGGACTGGTGTTGATTGTTGCTTTGCTAAGACAGTTTAATTTGTTTTATTCCGAGGTGACGGGAGGTGACGGTCACATGCTGCTCGGTAGGGACATCAAGGCACACAACACGCACCTGCCGATCACAATCAGAACCACAAAGACCATGCACAAGCCTTAGGACGCGTACAGCATCGATCTACCGACAGGGTCAAACCACGCATTCTGCCCAGTGTACGCATGGAACAAGTACACCAGCTTGAAGGTGACGCATGAGGGCGCCCCAGCCTTCATGTTGTGCAATGATCATCCGCTGACTGCTTCAGTGTTCAACAATGCATGCAAGCTGCGTTGAAAGCAGGTCGACTTCCTTGGTGGCCGTTAGTGACTTGCCATAGCCTATGGCGCGGGGGAGCTCAAGAATACGCAAGAGTGGGCATGCCACTGGAGTACATAAAAACAGTCGGTAGATGGAAATCTAACAGTGTTTTCAACTACGTTAATAAAAATGTTTTCTAGGAAGAAACCATTATCTCTCGTGTCCCAATTTGGCTGAGAGATTGTGGCTCCTAAGTCCCTGATATGAAAGTACTGAATGCAATGATTGTCCGAATGTGTGTGAGTGTGCCAGATGTGAGCTGAATGTGTGACCGTGATCTGCCCGAGCTGCTGCCTCATGTCTTCTGTTCAAGTTGCCCTGAGTGAAATTATACAGTATCTTCAGATATGTAGCACACATCATCACATATCATATGATAGTACAGTCATAGATATGACCTGCATATAAGTAATGAAATAATGCAATATTAAAATGTTACCTAATAGATGACCTGCATATAAGTAATGACCAGTAGAGAAAATGATAAAGACACAGCTTGTACTACCTGATGGTTTTAGAGTAGTAATAGCTAAATAGCCAATTGTACTATTGGAGATAGCTAGTATAAAGATGTTCACAAAGGTGTAGACAACAAGGCTGCTGTAAAGATTTATTAAGCCTGATTAATAAATTTATTAGCCCAAAAAGAATTATCTGTGTCTGGTTTTGAATTAGATATAATTTTTTGCTTTCTAGTGATGTATTCCAATATGAAAAAATCCTAAAACTCAGTGTTCCACAACCATATTTGTGAACCTGCACCTTAATCCTATTTGAAATTCGACCTTGTAAATTGAACCGGTACTCGAATTAGGTACTTTAACCACCATAGCCTGAACGAGGTAAGCTCTCCAACCTGACTACACTGTGCTAACTCTGGGTATTCAGACCGTTTCCTAATTAACCCTACTAACCATGGTATCCCCCAAGCACACACCCCTTAAACTAGTATGGTCCGATGAAACAAGCACACATCTAAACCAATCCACAAACCTACATTTGATCCTATGAATCCAACTGGGAACTAATGAAATGCGGAAGTATAGAAAGAATAATCAGTGAATTTATGATAGCATCCCTTTGGACAATTACTTTGAGAAAGCCATTAAGCAAGGGTGCCACTAACAAATTAGGTAAATCTCGTGACCGCATTAGTCCTGCCTTCATTTCAATTACTATATGTAGTTTAATCCGGTGTAACAGACCAGATTACCCCCCCCCCCCACTAGATTATACCCGGGTATAGTCTGGGCTAGGCTTAAATATATCCCAGGGTATAAAATAGCCCGGGTTGGTTTATACCAGATTATACCCCCTCATGTTCTTCATACATTTTGTTTTCAATTCACAGAGTTTATACTCTCTTATCACCACAACACTCCTGAATCAGAACAATAATGAATATGTGAGAACATTTGGAAATCCTAGGATGGAATATAGGCAATTGATGCTGAGGTAATTCCCACAGCCAGTTTCATGGGATTTTACATTGTAGTACAGTTGAACAGTTAATACAGTTGCCAATGGATCCTGCCAGCTTTAGTCTCCAGTGCCATGCATTACATCTTGAGAATGTGTCAGAACATGTGTTTAGACATATATAAATAGATCTTGTACTTTGAGAATATTAACTTTTTTTAAAAATGGGTTGGTGTAAGAATATCTTAGTTGTGTGATGATACACATGGCTTTCTTTGAAGAGTGAATCACTTTTTAACACAAATAAAAGTACCATAATTCAACTAATGCAAAAATGATTAATTCACGGCATAAAGTAATTTGAGTATGTTGTGACAAATCATGTTTCAATTCAAATAGAATCCTAATAATATCCAAACCTTTACAGAAGAGCTTTTGAATTTTAGATTTAAATATTAGATTGTTGTCAATCAAGATGTCAAGAAAATTGAAGCAGTTTATTGGCTCAATTGGAGATTCAGCAAAATGTTAATAGTTGTTGCAATAACATGTGTTAGCTTTATGAGAAGTTCAAGCATAGTATATTTGATTCAATTCATGATTCATTGACTGGACGTGAAGGCCAAATCTGTAGAGTGCAGGCTTCCCATGTGGAAGTTTGGGAGTTCAAATCCCAGCCAAGTCAAACCAAGGACTTCTAAAGCTGATAGTTGTCACTACCTAGCACGGTGCTTGACATTAATAGGATAGGATAAAGACTGGTTAGCACATTATCATGATAATGAGACTGTGGTATAACGGATGGTGGTGCTGGTAGCCTGGTTTCTCAGTGGGACAGCATTATAAATTCACCATGAGTGCACAGTGTTCCAAGTCGATACCCATCTTGATATGACCTTAGATGTTGCTAGGACATAGAAACAACAAGCAAACAGAACATGAGTCATTCTAGTCTGCACTTGTTTAGTTTGCAATGGCATTTGAGAAATGAATATTGTGTATTGTAGTGGATCAGGTAGGGGCCACGTCTTGGATTTCAAAACGTCTTGAAAAATCAAGACGTTTTGAAAAACCAAGACAGTTTACATATATAAACAAATAGGGGTGACCTCTCACAGTCAGCCACTACTTTAATATTGAGGATGAAACCTAACAAAATACATCATTAAAATGGCTATATGTAGCTCTTCAAAGTTTCTATGAAGAAAATGCTCCTGTCTATAGTATGTTCATAATATTCAATTAAAACTACATTAAAATAAAGAGATAATCTTATTTTGCCTATAACATTGTGCTGTTTTTATTCTGGAATTAGTCATTTTTACTGGTGAAACACCATGGTCTATTTAAACCAGTATTTTTCTTAGAATCAAAATCCTGGACATAGTTAATGAGAAATAACCAACAATATGAACAAATCATGATGAATAGCATCATATATGCCATTACTCTAATGTACACAGGCAGATAGGTTGTTGTTTTAGCAGTCTACTACACAAGGATGGCCACTGGAGGTGGGTGTGGGTTGGGTGTGGGTGTGGGTGTGGGTGAAAAGTGGGATTTCTCTCTGTGTGGTATATCCACCATACAATATGTGTATGTGCATATACAGACAGAATATACATGTATATCAATCAATCAATCAATCAATAGTTCCATCCTCTAGTCGAGGGTTGGATGCAATGGTTCTCCACTTGTCCCGATGTTGTGCTGTTCTGATAGACTGTGAATAATTCAAGCCTGTCCACTGTGAAATATTTGTAAACCATGATGTTCTTGGTCTCCCTCTCCCTCTGCTGCCATTCACCTTCCCTTCCAACAATGTACGGTATATTGAACTCTGACGAATGATGTGGCCAAAATAAATAAGTTTCTTTGTCTGTATAGTGGCAAACAAGCTTTTCTTATTTTTAATTTTTCTGAGAACTTCTTTGTTGGTGATCTTCTTTGTCCATGATATTTTCATCATCCTTCGATAAGTCCACATCTCAAATGCTGCTAAACGTTTGTACATTTTCTTAGAGATTGTCCATGTCTCTGCCCCATACATTAGAGTAGACCACACATAACACTGAAGAATACGCTTCCTTGTTTGTATTAATATCTTACTTGATGTTAACACTCTATACATTTTGGAGAATGTTGTTCGGGCTATTGTTATCCTTCTTTTAATTTCTTCCTCACATCTCCCATCATTTGTAATCTTTTGTCCGAGATATATGAATTCGGATACTTGTTCTATGTTTGTGCCATCTATGATTATATTGACGTTTGGTTTATCTGTCTTTTTACTTATAACCATTGTTTTGGTCTTCCTGGCATTCATCTTCATGTTGAATAGTATTCCAGCTTTATTGATTCTATTCACTATATCTTGTAGGTTTTTCTCACTGTCTGCTAGTATTACACTGTCATCGGCATATCTAAGATTGTTGATGTTCATGCCACCTATTGTCACTCCCTTGCAATCTTCAATGTGTCTGAAAATCATCTCTGTGTACAGGTTAAATAGACATGGTGACAATACACACCCCTGTCGAACTCCTCGTTTAATCATAACTTCATCCGATAGGCCCTGCTCCATTTTTATAAATGCACGTTGTGTCCAGTATAAGTTCACAATTAGTTTAATGTCTTTGCCATTGACACCAATATCTTGTAAACATTTGATTAACAGTTCATGATTGACTCGGTCGAAGGCCTTCTCATAGTCAATAAAGCAGGCATAAACATCCTGGTTCACTTCACAATAACGTTCACAAATCATTCTCATATTGAAAATCCCTTCACGTGTACCTCTTCCAGATATAAACCCACTTTGTACGTTACTGATTTGTTCTTCAATTTTCTGTCTGTTTCTCAGTAAAATTATTTTCAGGATCATCTTCAACATATGACTCATCAGGCTTAGTGTTCTGTACTCAGTACACAATGTTGGTTTTAGCTTCTTTGGGAGTCGTACAAATATGGATTCATTCATATTCAATGGTATAAATCCAGTCTCATAGATGTCAGTTACTAGCTTATGAATGATTTGAATCCCCACTTCATCTAGTCCTTTTATCATTTCTGATGTTATCTGGTCACTTCCAGGAGCCTTACCTGCCTTTAGATCATTGATAGCCTTCTCAACCTCTGATACTAATATAATATTCCCATCTTCTTTCTCAATTGTGGGTGGGTTCCCTCTGTCATCATTGTATAGTTCGTTTACATATTCTTCCCATCTGGACTTTATTTCATCTTCTTCAAAGAGCATTTTGCCGTCTTTGTTCTTGATACATTTACTGCTTCTCTGTCTGTATCCTTGACCTGTATATATATAGGCATAATTATAGTGATATACACGCATGTATGTGCATATATATGCATATGTACACATATATACATTTGTTTGTTTGTTGTTGTTTTACATCCTAGCAACATTTAAGGTCATATCAGGACGGGTACCGACTTGTGACAGTGCGCACTCATGGCGACTTTATAGTGCTATCCCACTGGGAAACCAGGCCGCTGGCACCATGACCTGATATCCCACTCAGTCACATTATCCTGACACTGAGCACACCAGTCCTTGCCCTATCCTAATAATGCCGAGCGCCTGGCTAGGAAGCGACAAGTATCAATTTTAAAGTCATTGGTTTGACTCGACCGGGACTCGAACCCACGACCCCACGATCTACCAGCACGAGAGACGGACGCTCCAACCCACTCGGCCACCCTGTCTGGTTCACATATATATATATATACATGTAGATATGTATATATACACATATATATGCGTATATATACGCATATATATGCATATATACGCATATATACGCATATATATATGCATGTATACATATATACGCATATGTATGTGTATATATGTGTATATATGCACATATATACACATACATACATGTAGGTATGTATATACACACATATATACATGTATATATGGGCATCTATATGTGCATATATACACATAAATGTATGGATATACTGGTACTGGTAGTACCCCTATCCTCAAACTTAAAAACAAGGTTTGGCAGCAGTCATGGCTCAATGACCCTGACCCACATCCCCACTAAGTTTTTCAGTTACTCAGTTTACAGATGCATCCCCACCCTAGCTTCTTTGTGTTGGTGTCACCCTGTCAGCCATATAGACCAGGTTAGTGGTAGTCATGCATGGTTGCCCCACCTGACACCTCCCCCACCACCCACACACACAAAGTAAGACAATAGCCACACAGCAACACTGGTCTGCCATCCACACCCCCACCAGCACACTTGTAGCCACACCATGCTGGTCAATGATGATGTGGTGATATTTATTTAAATTTTATTTTATTTATATTTAAATTGATTTATTTATTATCCTTACTTTTTAATTTTTTTCAGATTATTTCTATCCATATGGTTTGCTCATTATTCACATGCTGTCAGGACCTCCCAGCATTCTGCCACCAATTGCACCGCTCTGGGATTAGCAGTTCCTCTATAGCTCAGATGGCAGAGTGTTGGTCTCAAGATCAGATGGTAACTGGTTCGAATCTTGTAACTAGAATACTTTTTTTGTAAAGAATGTCTTAATAATTTTTTTTTTAAATGCATAATTATATTAATATTAGTCAAATTTACCGGGTTCGACTTTACCCCGGGTCGACTTTACCCCGGGTCGACTTTAGCCCAGCTCGACTTTACCCCGGTTCGAGTTTACCCAGGCTCGACTTGACATTACCCGCCTCGACTTTACTCGGCTCGACGTGACCCGCCTCGATGTTACATGGCTCGACGTGACCCGTCTCGATGTTACCCACCTCAACGATACCCACCTCAATGTTTCCCACCTCAACATTACCCACCTCGATGTTACCCGCCTAAAGGTTACCCGACCCAACTTTACCCAACCCTACTTTACCTGACCCAACTTTACCTGACTGGACTTCACCTGACCTGAGTTCACCCGACCACACTTTACCCGACCACACTTTACCCGACCACACTTTACCCGACTCGACTTTACCTCACCTCACTTTACCTGACCCGAGTTTACCTGACCCGAGTTTACCCGACCCTACTTTACCTGACCACACTTTACCCGACCACACTTTACCCAGACACACTTTACCCGGCCTGACTTTACCTCACCTCAATTTACCTGACCCGAGTTTACCTCACCCGAGTTTACCCGACCCAAGTTTACCCGACCACACTTTACCTGACCACACTTTACCCGACCACACTTTACCCGACCCGACTTTACCTCAGCTCACCTCAGCTCACCTGACACGAGTATACCCGACCGAACATTACCCGACCTGATGTTACCCACCTGGACTTTACGTTGAGGCGGGTAACGTTGAGGCGGGTAACGTCGAGGTGGGTAACGTCAAGGCAGGTAACATCGAGGCGGGTAACATCGAGGCGGGTAACATCGAGGCGCAAACGTCAAGGCGGGTAACATCGAGGCGAGTAACGTCGAGGCGGGTAACGTCAAGGCGGGTAACGTCGAGGCGGGTAACATCGAGGCGCATAACGTCGAGGCAGGTAATGTCGAGGCGGGTAACGTCAAGGCGGGTAACGTCAAGGCGGGTAATGTCGAGGCGGGTAACATCGAGGCGGGTAACATCAAGGCGGGTAATGTCGAGGTGGGTAACATCGAGGCGGGTAACGTCGAGGCGGGTAACGTCAAGGCAGGTAACGTTGAGGTGGGTAATGTCGAGGCGGGTTGCGTCGAGGCGGGTAACGTCGAGGCGGGTAATGTTGAGGCGGGTAATGTCGACTCGGGTAAAGTAGAGGCGTAAGCGTCGCGCCTCGAGGCGGGTAACGGCGAGGCGAGTAAAGTCGAGGCGGGTAATGCCAAGGCGCATAACGCTGAGGCGGGTAACGTCGAGGCGGGTAACGTCGAGGCGAGTAACATCGAGGCGGGTAATGACAAGGCGGGTAACGTCGAGGCGGGTAACGTCGAGGCGGGTAACGTCGAGGCGGGTAACGTCGAGGCGGGTAAAGTCGAGGCGGGTAACATCGAGGCATGTAACATCAAGGCGTGTAACGTCGAGGTGGGTAACGTCGAGGCGGGTAATGTCGAGGCGGGTAACGTCGAGGCGGGTAACGTCGAGGCGGGTAACGTCGAGGCGGGTAACGTCGAGGTGGGTAACGTTGAGGCGGGTAACGTCGAGGCGGGTAACGTCGAGGCAGGTAACGTCAAGGTGGGTAACATCGAGGCGGGTTACGTCGAGGTGGGTAACGTCAAGGCGGGTAACGTCAAGGCGTGTAACGTCGAGGCAGGTAACGTCAATGTGGGTAACGTCGAGGTGGGTTACGTCGAGGCGGGTAACGTCGAGGCGGGTAAGTTGAGGCGGGTAATGTCGCGAGGCGGGTAACGTCGAGGCGGGTAAGTCGAGGGGGTAACGTCGAGGCGGGTAATGTCGAGGCAGGTAACGTCGAGGCGGGTAACATCGAGGCGGGTAACGTCGAGGCGGGTAACGTCGAGGCGGGTAACGTCGAGGCGGGTAACGTCGAGGCGGGTAACGCCGAGGCGGGTAACGTCGAGGCGGGTAACGTCGAGGCGGGTAACGTCGAGGCGGGTAACATCGAGGCGGGTAATGTCGAGGCGGGTAACGTCGAGGCGGGTAAAGTCGAGGCGGGTAATGTCGAGGCGGGTAACGTCGAGGCGGGTAACGTCGAGGCGGGTAACGTCGAGGCGGGTAACATCGAGGCGGGTAACGTCAAGGCGGGTAACGTCGAGGTGGGTAACGTCGAGGCGGGTAACGTCGAGGCAGGTAACGTCGAGGTGGGTAATGTCGAGGCGGGTTACGTCGAGGCGGGTAACGTCGAGGCGGGTAATGTTGAGGCGGGTAATGTCGACTCGGGTAAAGTAGAGGCGTAAGCGTCGCGCCTCGAGGCGGGTAACGGCGAGGCGAGTAAAGTCGAGGCGGGTAATGCCAAGGCGCATAACGCTGAGGCGGGTAACGTCGAGGCGGGTAACGTCGAGGCGAGTAACATCGAGGCGGGTAATGACAAGGCGGGTAACGTCGAGGCGGGTAACGTCGAGGCGGGTAACGTCGAGGCGGGTAACGTCGAGACGGGTAAAGTCGAGGCAGGTAACATCGAGGCATGTAACATCAAGGCGTGTAACGTCGAGGTGGGTAACGTCGAGGCGGGTAATGTCGAGGCGGGTAACGTCGAGGCGGGTAACGTCGAGGCGGGTAACGTCGAGGCGGGTAACGTCGAGGTGGGTAACGTTGAGGCGGGTAACGTCGAGGCGGGTAACGTCGAGGCAGGTAACGTCAAGGTGGGTAACATCGAGGCGGGTTACGTCGAGGTGGGTAACGTCGAGGCGGGTAACGTCAAGGCGTGTAACGTCGAGGCAGGTGACGTCAATGTGGGTAACATCGAGGTGGGTTACGTCGAGGCGGGTAACGTCGAGGCGGGTAATGTTGAGGCGGGTAATGTCACGCCTCGAGACGGGTAACGTCGAGGCGGGTAAAGTCGAGGTGGGTAACGTCGAGGCGGGTAATGTCGAGGCAGGTAGCGTCGAGGCGGGTAACATCGAAGCGGGTAATGTTGAGGCGGGTAACGTCGAGGTGGGTAAGGTCGAGGCGGGTGACGCTGAGGCGGGTAGCGCTGAGGCGGGTAACGTCGAGGCGGGTAATGTCGAGGCAGGTAGCGTCGAGGCGGGTAACATCGAGGGGGGTAATGTTGAGGCGGGTAACATCGAGGTGGGTAAGGTCGAGGCGGGTAATGTTGAGGCGGGTAACGTCGAGGCGGGTAACGTCGAGGCGGGTAAGGTCGAGGTGGGTAAGGTCGAGGCGAATAACGTCGAGGCGGGTAACGTCGAGGTGGGTAAGGTCGAGGCGGGTAACGTCGAGGCGGGTAACGTCGAGGTGGGTAGCGTTGAGGCGGGTAATGTCGAGGCGGGTAACATCGAGGCGGGTAACGCCAAGGCGGGTAACGTTGAGGCAGGTAACGTCGAGGCAGGTAATGTTGAGGTGGGTAACGTCGAGGCGGGTAATGTCGAGGCGGATAACGTCGAGGTGGGTAACATCAAGGCGGGTAACATCGAGGTGGGTAACGTCGAGGCGGGTAACGTCGAGGCTGGTAACGTCGAGGCAGGTAACGTCGAGGTGGGTAATGTCGAGGCGGGTTACATCGAGGCGGGTAACGTCGAGGCGGGTAATGTTGAGGCGGGTAATGTCGACTCGGGTAACGTCGAGGCGGGTAACGTCACGCCTCGAGGCGGGTAACGGCGAGGCGGGTAAAGTCGAGGCGGGTAATGTCAAGGCGCATAACGTCGAGGCGGGTAACGTCGAGGCGGGTAACGTCGAGGCGAGTAACATCGAGGCGGGTAATGTCAAGGCGCGTAACGTCGAGGCGGGTAAGGTCGAGATGGGTAACGTCGAGGCGGGTAACGTCGAGGCGGTCAAAGTCGAGGCAGGCAACATCGAGGCATGTAACGTCAAGGTGGGTAACGTCGAGGCGTGTAACGTCGAGGTGGGTAGCGTCGAGGCGGGTAATGTCGAGGCGGGTAACATTGAGGCGGGTAATGTCGAGGCGGGTAACGTCGAGGTGGGTAACGTCAAGGCGGGTAACGCCAAGGCGGGTAACGATGAGGCGGGTAACGTCGAGGCAGGTAACCTCAAGGTGGGTAACATTGAGGTGGGTTACGTTGAGGCGGGTAACGTTGAGGCAGGTAACGTCAAGATGGGTAACATCGAGATGGGTTACGTCGAGCTGGGTAACGTCGAGGCAGGTAACGTCGAGGCGGGTAACGTCGAGGCGGGTAACGTCGAGGCGGGTAACGTCGAGGCAGGTAACGTCAAGGTGGGTAACATCGAGGCGGGTTACGTCGAGGCGGGTAACGTCGAGGCGGGTAATGTTGAGGCATGTAATGTCGTGCCTCGAGGCGGGTAACGTCGAGGCGGGTAAAGTCGAGGCGGTGAACGTCAAGGCGCGTAACGTCGAGGCGGGTAACGTCGAGGCGGGTAACGTCGAGGCGGGTAACGTCGAGGCGAGTAACGTCGAGGCGGGTAACGTCAAGGCGGGTAACGTCGAGGCGGGTAACGGCGAGGCGGCTAATGTCGAGGCGGGTAATATCGAGGCGGGTGATGTCGAGGCAGGTAACCTCGAGGCAGGTAACATTGAGGCATGTAACATCAAGGCGGGTAAAGTCGAGGCGTGTAACGTCAAGGTGGGTAACGTCGAGGCGGGTAACGTCGAGGTGGGTAACGTCGAGCGGGGTAAAGTGTAGTCGGGTAAAGTCATGTCGGGTGAACTCGGGTCGGGTGAACTCGGGTCAGGTGAAGTCAGGTCAGGTGAAGTCGGGTCGAGTGAAGTCGGGTGGGGTGAAGTCGAGTCAGGTGAAGACAAGTCGGGTAAAATTGACCTGGGTAAAGCTGATCCAGGTAAAGCAGAGCCATGTAAAGCAGAGCTGGGTAAACCTGAGCCGGGTAAAGTAGAGCCGGGTAAAGCCCAGTCAGATAACGTCGAGCACTGTCGAGTTAGGTAAAGGCATATTTATTAATATTGATATAATTATGCATTACACAAAAAAGTAGTATGACATTCTTTTTAAAAAAAGTATTGCAGTTCCAAGATTCGAACCAGTTACCCTCCGATCTTGAGACCAACACCCTGCCATCTGAGATACAGAGGAACTGCTAAACACTGAGGGGTCCAATTGGTGGGAGGTCCTGACAGCATGTGAATAATGAGCAAACAGTATGGATAGAAATAATCTGAAAAGAATTTAAAAGTAAGGATAATATATAAATCAATTTAAATATAAATAAAATAAAATTTAAATAAATATCACCACATCATCATTGACCAGCATGGTGTGGCAAGAGGTGGGCTGGTGGGGGTGTGGATTGCAGACCAGTGTTGCTGTGTGGGTATTGTTTTACTTTGTGTCTGTGGTTGGGGGGGGGGAGGTGTCAGGTGGGGCAACCATGCATGACTACCACTAACCTGGTCTATCTGGCTGGCAGGGTTACACCAACACAAAGAAGCTAGGGTGGGGATGCATCTGTAAACTGACTAACTGAAAAACTTAGTGGGTCATGGTCATTGAGCCATGACTGTTGCACAACCTTGTTTTTAAAGTTGCATGGTCCGATGGCACTTGAATTTTTGTCTTATTTTTTAGATAAATATATCAAATTGATCGTTACAAGCTACTTATCATTAGTCCGGAGTGATTTTGATTAAAGATGATTAGTTTGGAAGTAATATGAGCTGAAAGAACCAAACAGAATTTCGACAAGCTTGTCAAAAGTCCTGTGGCTATGACCCAGATGGTCATCTCGCGGTGACCACGTGATGTGAGATGACCTGGAACCTTACAGGACTGTAGGTAGGTATTCCTGGTTGGGGTGGGCCTTCTGGCACTAGGGTTTTTAACAAAATATAATGTGTGTCTGTTGTCTGCTTGTGTCTGTCTATGTATGTCTGTATGTATCTGTGTGTGTGTATTTCTGTGTGTGTCTATCTGTGTGTTTCTCTGTATGTGTGGGTATGTATGTATGTATGTATGTGTGTGTGTCTGCCTCTATCTGTGTGTGTCTGTCTATGTGTCTCTGTCTGTGTGTGTCTCTCTCTGCAAAGTCAGGTCGGCTGTATGTGTGTCTGTGTATGTCAGGTGTGTGCATGTCTGTGTGTGCTGTCTATGCATGTCTGTCTGTGTGTGTCTATCTATGTGTGTGTGTGTATATGTGTGTGTGTATATGTATGTGTGGTAATGTCTGTGTGTGTATGTGGGTCTGTGTGTATATCTGTGGGTATGTATGTGTGTGGCTGCCTGTGTCTGTGTGTGTGTCTCTCTCTGCAAAGTCAGGTCGGGTGTATGTGTGTATGGGTGTGTATGGGTGTGTATGTCTGTATGTGTGTGTGTATGTGAGGACAGGGGTACTACCAGTACCAGTATATCCATACATATATGTATATATATGCACATATATATGTCCATATATACACATATATATATGTGTATATATGTGTGTATTTACATACCTACATGTATGTATGTGTATATATGTGCATATATACACATATATACACATACATGCACATATATATGCGCATATATGTATATATGCATATATATGTGTATATATTTATATATGCGTATATATACACATATATATGTGTATATATACATATATACATGTATATATGTGTATATATGCATATATATGCACATATATCCACATATATGCGTGTATATCACTATAATTATGCCTATATATGCATATATATATGTATATGCGTATATATATATACATGTATATGTCTGTCTGTATATGCACATACACATATACTGCATGGTGGATATACCACACAGAGAGAAATCTCACTTTGCACCCACACCCACACACACACCCACACCCACACACACCCAACACCCACACCCAGCTCCAGAGGCCATCCTTGTGTAAGTAGACTGCTAAAACAACAACCCATCTGCCTGTGTACATTAGAGTAATGGCATATATGATACTATTCATCATGATTTGTTCATATTGTTGGTTATTTCTCATTAACTATGTCCAGGATTTTGATTCTAAGAAAAATACTTGTTTAAATAGACTATGGTGTTTCACCAGTAAAAATGACTAATTCCAGAATAAAAACAGCACAATGTTATAGGCAAAATAAGATTATCTCTTTATTTTAATGTAGTTTTAATTGAATATTATGAACATACTATGCACATGAGCATTTTCTTCATATGAACTTTGAAGAGCTACTTATAGCCATTTGAATTATGTATTTTGTTAGGTTCCATCTTCAATATTAAAGTAGTGGCAGACTGTGACAGGTAACCCCTATTGGTTTCTACATGTAAACTGGCTTGGTTTTTCAGAACGTCTTGCTTTTTCAAGACGTTTTGAAATCCAAGTCGTAGCCCCTACCTGTGGATAAGGTTGTGTGTGAAATACAATTTCAAAAACTTAAAGCAGGCTAGTCTGATGAAAACGTTACATTTTCAGAAACGAATACAAATATCTAGATGTCATTTTTTTTTCTTGAAGATTTATACTGCCTATCATGGATAAGTCTGAATAGACTTGTTTTCACCATTAGACAGTTTGTCAAAAGAAAGCCGGAGGCTACACTTTTACCGACCCAAGGGATTTTTAACCTCGTACACCACATAGACATGGCAAGAGAGCAACTGGCCTTTGATGACGCTGTAAGTTACACACAGCGGTGGAAATCGAAATTGGCAGAGATGGGTGCACAGGAAATCGAACCACTGACCTTCAGATTAGGAGTTCGATCTAGAAAAAAGTCTGACACTCTAACCACTCCGCCACAGAGAACACTATAGATCTAACTTAGATACTTGTGAATTTATTATACATTTGCTGCCATGTAGAAGGAAATTCTGAGGCAATTTAATAGAACATGTTACTGCATAAATCTGTGGGTTCAGATTTTGACATGCTTGCCAAAATTAATTTGGCATTTTTGCACTTTGAATATCTCAGAACTTATTCAGCAAAATAACAACAGAAACAATAAAAATATCTAAAATGTTAGCTATTTACAATAAAGATTACTTCAAAGAGTAGGTTATAATGATCAACCTAATATATTTATTCCAGGAATGACAGAATCTCAAAACCATCAGACTATACTACTTTAATACTGTATTCTTGAATATGTTGTGTCTTAGTGTGGGTGGGGGGGCATACTCTGGCAATGAGGGTATGACATAGCCTAGTCTAAATCATATCCCGAGGTATAAAGTGTGCTAGTCCAGAATATACCCGGGGTATAAAACAAGCTAGTCCACTTTAACCCTGGGTATACTCTGGGCAGGGGTATATTATTGGCTGTTACACTGGTTTCAAGATGCCAAGTTGAAGTTTGATGGCACCTGAGCCTTGTTCCCGGGCAATTTTTCCCGAATATTTGATTATATTACATGCATTGGATATTGGAAGTTTGACACCAGTTAGATATTGTAATATGATTAATCATTGAATAGGTTACTTTTGTCAATGCTGAAGCACTGGTTTTCAGGCCTATTGAAAGCATGGATGTTTTCACATAGGTTTATGATAGTGTGCCACTATCAACAGAAAAGGCTAGCAGTCCAGGCTACATACAATACTAGGTCAGCCCATGCCTTTTATGAGATGGGAATCTGGGTAGTTACTGAATAGTATGTCATAATGGCCACCCTGCTATGTTTTTCTAAAGAATATGGCAAAAAGTCAAGAAACTATAGGACTATGCAACTTTAATTAATAACTGCATTACAAAAACATGGAGCATGTTGTTTGAATGGTTCAACAAATGAATATGTGTATTGTGAAATACCAGCGCTGGGACTGAGGAGGGCCCACACCAGGCTTCTTGGTCCAGCTAGGGTTCAGTGAGAGCACACTGCATCAATCCAGTAAACTAGTGCAGTGCACATGCCAGATACAGGGGGCACACGCAGTGTGGTGCAGTAGTAGACCAGTGGGTCCTGCTGCCTGCACGCAGGGGTGTCGCCATGGTTATAATTATGAGGGGTACAATGGGTGACCACAGCCAGCATTCAACAGTGTGGGTGTCATATTTTCAATAGTTGGGATGAACATATATATACATTTCATCTAATGTAAAATATGTTCTAGGGTAATTTCATGTTAGTCTTCATTAGAAAATAATTGTGGTAATAATCCCACCAAAGTTGGTAATCAAGAGGCATTTGGTTATGGGGGCCAAGTAAGTTTATGGTCAATAGTGAAAATATCAGTGGGGGGCACCAATAGCCTGGTTCCCTGGCCTTTCAACAGAGGTTGCCACTGTGGTTGTTTGAAATGCCAGTCACAGAGGTGCCTGAGCTTTCTGGGTATGTTGCAAATATGTCAATGAATTATTCTGGATTCTGATTTCATTCAGAATATATTGTGAAAGTGATATTTAATGGGATGATCTGAGTCCAAATTGCATGATTTGATTTCTTCTTTAAAAAAACAACCCATTTCACATACAGTGTCATTTTGTTTTACAAGTCATATACCTGTTTTAAACAATGGAATAGACACTCTAACATGTTGAGATCTTATTTTCTTAATGACATTGGGTGACATACTGAATGAATTGAGTCATGTTAGTTTTAGCAAATTCATATTAATGAGTGATATTAGGAGAATTTCTGAGAGGCATAACTGCAGTGGCTTCTGTTGTTACTCCTACAACACTGTCTCCAGGTCAGGTTTCTAAGCAACCCATTAGAAAAAGTATTAGGAAGCTGGGTTGATATATCCAGATCATTTTGCCATCTAATATGATAAATATATTAGATAAGACGATAATTATAAATGCTCATCTATTATAGCCTCTAGTTTAAACATCTGTGTGTGCAGTGATGCTAGATAGTCCTAAAGATGTTGTGTCTGAAACATTTTGAACACTGCTCTGCTTACAAATGTATTAGTTCAGCATTTGCCACTATGCGCTGCTAGTGACCTATGTGCAGGACCCATGTGGATGTACTCAGGCGGCACCTATCGGAAACCATGGGTACTGGAACCCGACTGTAAAGTACAACAAGTGAACACTCCGACGACCAGGACACAAGTGGTTTATTATCCTCTCTTACTACCCGTGCGTCCCTGTGACGTCACACCGGGCTACCTACCCTAACGGCCAACCACGCCGCCCGCGATACATATATTACACCGACTAGGGCACCAACCTCGGCTTTCAGTGTGTAATACCGCAGTCACACGTGGCTTGTGTTCACTTACGATCGATTGATTGGCGACCACCATACGATCGCCATACAACCACCATATGACCTCCTTACGACCGGTCAGCGCGTGACCACCAACCACTTGGCGACTATTTCAGAAGATTTTGGTCGTAAGGAGGTTGCAGCTCCTGCACTTGCAACTTCCTTGCGACCAGTGTGGTCGGTGTCGGGTCACCATTGGTTGGGGCCCTGTTGGCAAGCTGGCTCTGACCAGTTGCTGCCAACTCGACGACCACTCGACAACCTCCCATTTCGCACCACTCCCGGAGCATGGGAACATTGGTCAGTGAGCGGTCAGTGAGTTGGCAGAGACCACTCATGACCCCACGCCGACCAGTCGACGAACTGTCGCTGATCACTCTATGCCCAATACCCCACTCTGTGCCGCTCAGTGTGTGGTCGGAGACTGGTTGCCGACCACTCGCCAACCACTCGCCGACCACTCGCCGGCCATTTTCAGGTTTCCCATAGAGTATAAATGCGAATTGTTTTTCGAAGTGATATCAAATGTTACAGGACTATCGCCCTGTACACTGCTGCTGCTGCTGCTTCTACTCTACTGTCACTACATCTACCCACACCACACCAAGATGCCTCCCAAGAAGACAAGGCCAGCTCCTTCTGCTACAGCTCCTTCTGCTACAGGTCCTTCTACTACAGCTACAGCCACCACTCATAGAGGACTCATGCTCGACCAGGATACATACAAGATTGGTGAGGATAAGGAGCTCGACAGTCGGGAGCTGCCACGAAGAGACAATACACGGAGCAGGTCGATCAGGAGGGGGAGAGGGAGGGCAGCCTGCTCTCCCCAAAGTTCTCACTGCTGTGCAGGAAGATGAGCTGGCCGACTGGTTCAGTGAAAACCCCATCTCCTATGACCAGTCGATGAGTGACCTCAAGAAACGAAATAAGCAGGACCGGCTCCTGAATGAGAAGAGGGCAGTCACAGGTATCTGTGGTGGGTATGCATGCTATTCCTTTTCATCAAAGATCTTTACTATATTTTCAGGTTGTGTTGCATGCTTTTCAGCCATCTGTCTCATTGTATGTACTTGTTGTAGGCTTCTGTGCAGAACATTGTATGTACTTATTGTACCCTTCTGTACTGAACATTCTATGTTGTTGTAGCCATCTGTACACAGCATAGTATCAAGTTGTAGACACCTGTTTTGTTATTTAGTTTAACACATGGTGCACCCATGCACAGCATTGTATGTAGTTGTTGTAGGCATCTGTACAAGCCTCGTATGTATTTGCACACATTTGTTCCCGCCATTGTATCACTGACCACACCATCATTTATTCTGACCACACCATCATTGTTGTGTCCTGTACAAGCTGCAGCCATCTGTTAACACCACTATGCTATGCGAAGAGTCTCAATATGGTCTTCTGCTGCTTCCTCTCTGGGCAGCCTGGCTGGGTTTGATTCCCCTACCACCTTCCGCAAGTCCACTTCTATGCTGAGTTTGGATATTTTGGGCCCACTATCCATTAGTTCTATGTTGTCAACACCGGATCCACAGCGGGAGGGGGATGGTGGTGGGGGATCTTGCCTGCAGCAATGAATGCGACCTCGATCCCATGTAGTAGAAGTAGTAGTGGTGGTGGTAATGTCTCACCGAAGGAGTAGATGACACTGTGTTTTATTTGTTATGTGTTGTTAGCTGATATCTGATCCTACTTGTCTGTTATATACAATTGTCATGTACGATGCGCATGTAAAAAAATGGAAGACACAGTTCTTGTCAATATTGGTGGAATCCTTGTTATGTTTGATCATTTGTCTGTTATTCAAAATTGTCATGTATGGTATGAGCAGGGACAAAATGGAAGATGCAGTTAAAAAAAATATTGGTGGAATCTTTATTATGTCTGATCATTTGTCTGTTATTGAAATTGTAAGTACCGTACGAGGGGGGGAAAAGGAAGACACATTATTTGTAAATACAGTAAAACCTCTCTAAATCGACCGACGATGGGACCGACTTTAAGTGGTCCATTTAGGGAGGTGTTCGGTTTAGGGAGTTAGAATATCCGTACAATGGAATCGTTGGGACCCAAATAAAGCTATCGATATAGGGGAGTGGTCAATCTGTGGAGGTGGTCGATTAGATAGGTTTTACTGTATAGGTGAAATGCTTATTATGTGTGATCATTTGTCTGTTATATAAAATTGTCATGTATGGTACGAGTGGAAGAAAAGTGATAGACACTGCCGTTGGGTGGGATTGAAAAGAGTATATTTATCTCAGATCATATGTAAGTATGTTGAAAAATATAAATAAAGGTTTCTATTCATAAGATTTGTGCGTAGTGTTATAAGGAAACTATAAGAATTATAACAAACTCCTATTGAGTACAATTAGCTCTTCTACATGACCGGGAAGTGGTTGAGCAGGCGGAACTCCTAGGGTACCTTCTTCCAATTCTGACTTAAGATCCGAGTCATTGAACACAGCACAGTCCTTGATGTAGACCCAGCCGCACCAACATGCACCAACAAAAACTTGTAGTCTGCATCTACAACAGCCAGCAGTGTGGTGGAGAAGAATCCTTTGTAGTTGTAATAGACAGACCCCGAATCCTTTGGGTGCTTAAAGTTGCATAGTCCGACGGTTTTGAGTTTCTGCGATTTTTCTGAGATAGATATATTAGATCGATCACTAGTATCTACTTTACATTAGTTTAAAGTTACTTTTATTTTAAATGGTAAACTTTTGAGATATTTTGGGTGCAAACATGGAAAATTAGTTTTGGCAAGCTTGCCAAAACTCTGAGACCATAGACCTCTACAGTAACATGTTCTACTACATTGACTTAGTATTCCCTTCTATGCAGAAAGAAATGTTCAAAACGTGCATCAGTGTCTAAGTTAGATATGTAAAAATCAAATCTAGATAATTGTTTTGGTTTTGAAAATTTCATATTTCATCGGACTATGCAGCTTTAATGGCAACAGTGTTGTGAAAGTTCCAGTGTGTCCCGAAGTTTGCACCTATTTCCCACCAGCCATCTTGTGATGTAGGGAAAGACAACAAATCTTGATACTCTGCAATTATGGCATCACACACCTCCCGAACAAAGAGTGAGATTGTGATATGTACAACTCTGAAGGAAAAGCCCAGGCTGTGGTAACTGTTCCCAGTAGAAAGTAAACGAAGGGTGATGGCCAACTTAATTCCCAGGCTCAAGGCCTTGCGCATGACCGTGTCTTCCTTGGTCAGCCTCGAGGTCACCCTGTGCAACATTTCGTAGAACATGGTTGTCCCCATTTGAAGGTAGGTGTAGAAATCTCCATGCGACTCAATCTATAGCTCAGACATGAGATTTTCATAGTCGCCAAATACAAGCCTTCGGGAGTTCCATGGATGCACCAAGAACCTTGTCTGTCACCTCATTCTTCTTCGCAGATGTAGGAGAAAGATAAGAGCAGCATCTTTCTCTTGTTGTTGTTGCAACATCTGTGCCCTCAACAGCAACTCAGGGGCTGAAACCACGGCCATGATGACACCCTCCGAGTGATAAGACGCAAGTGACAAAACCCAAACGACCCCAATCGTAATACCCCTGTCACACTACGATGTTTCTCTCCAACGCGCGTCGACGTGTGTCCTTTTTTGGCGAAACGTCGGGAAACGTTAGGGGGACGTTATGCGAACGTCGGTACACGTCGGTACACTATCCTGGACATTGACAGTCGCCAGAGGACGTCGGCGAGCATAGCAGGTTGCTAGATGTTTTTAGCATGTAAAAAAAAAACAATGACCGGTAGCGCGCGCAAATTTATGAGTAAGGACGTTAGGAGGATATTAGGCGGACTTCGACATACGTTACAAGCGCGTTGGAGGGACGTTGCTCGCACGTTGCTGTGTGTGTCTGTGTGTGTGTCTCTGTGTGTGTCTCTGTGTCTCTATGTGTGTGTCTGTGTCTCTGTGTGTCTCTCTGTGTCTGTGTCTCTGTCTCTGTGTCTGTCTCTGTATGTGTCTCTGTATGTGTCTCTGTCTGTGTCTGTGTCTGTGTTTCTGTCTGTGTCTCTGTCTGTGTCTCTGTATGTGTCTCTGTCTGTGTCTATCTGTCTGTCTCTGTATGTGTCTCTGTCTGTATCTGTCTGTGTCTCTGTGTCTGTGTCTGTGTCTCTGTCTGTGTCTGTGTCTCTGTGTCTCTGTCTGTGTCTGTGTGTCTGTCTCTGTATGTGTCTCTGTATGTGTCTCTGTCTGTGACTCTATCTGTGTCTGTGTCTCTGTCTGTGTCTCTGTGTCTGTCTCTGTATGTGTCTCTGTTTGTGTCTCTGTGTCTCTGTGTCTGTCTCTGTACGTGTCTCTGTCTGTGTCTCTGTGTCTGTGTCTCTGTCTGTGTCTCTGTGTCTGTCTCTGTATGTGTCTCTGTATGTGTCTCTGTGTATGTGTCTCTGTTTGTGTCTCTGTATGTGTCTCTGTCTGTGTCTCTGTGTCTCTGTGTCTGTCTCTGTATGTGTCTCTGACTGTGTATGTCAGCGTATCTGTGTCTGTGTCTCTGTCTGTGTCTCTGTCTGTGTCTCTCTCTGTGTCTGTGTCTCTGTGTCTGTGTCTCTGTCTGTGTCTCTGTCTGTGTCTCTGTGTCTGTCTCTGTATGTGTCTCTGTATGTGTCTCTGTCTGTGTCTATGTGTCTGTGTCTCTGTCTGTGTCTCTGTGTCTGTCTCTGTATGTGTCTCTGTCTGTGTATCTGTGTCTGTGTGTGTGTCTCTGTGTCTGTGTCTGTATGTGTCTCTGTATGTGTCTCTGTATGTGTCTGTGTCTGTGTCTGTGTCTGTGTATCTGAGACACAGACAGAGACACACACACAGACACAGACAGAGACACAGACAGAGACACAGACAGAGACACAGACACAGAGACACAGACAGAGACACAGACAGATACACATACAGAGACACATACAGAGACACAGACAGAGAGAGAGAGAGAGAGACAGAGACACAGACAGAGACACATACAGAGACACAGACAGAGACGCAGACAGATACACAGACACAGACACAGAGACAGAGACGCAGACAGAGACACATAGAGAGACACATACAGAGACACATACAGAGACACAGAGACACAGACAGAGACACATACAGAGACACATACAGAGACACATACAGAGACACAGACAGAGACAGAGACACAGAGACACAGACACAGAGACACAGACAGAGACACAGAGAGAAAGCGCGAATATACGTTACCACAAGGTTGGCCGCGCGTTAATAACACGCTACTGACACGCTGCGCCAACGTCCAATTTCCCCATATTTCCCCGACGTTTCTCGACGCTGTAATTTTATTTTCAATGCTGACGAGTCGCCAGTGAGAAACGTCGTAGTGTGACAGGGCCATTAAATACACAGACAAAGCGATCGGTCAGTGATAGGTCGGCGACCAGTCGGCGACTGCTAGATAAGTCGCCGACCCGGCGCCAACCGATCGCTGACTCAGCGTTGACTGGTCAGCGAGTGTACTCGCTGACTGCTCTTTGACTGGTCGGTGATCGGTCGCAGACCAGTCGGAGACAAGTCGCCTACCAGTCACCGACCAGTCACCATTAATGTCTTTGATACAAAGTTGCACCCTGGGCGAAGGGAGGTCGGCGGCATTTTGGTTGCAGGGCGGTGGCAAGCGAACACTGGCCATAGTGTGACTGGGGTATCAGCTGAAGCTGCGACCCAACATTCTGGGTCGCAGCTTCAGTGCTTCCTGAAGGACCAGCGTAACTTGGTATACCGACATTCGTAGCCTGGCGTTAAGAAGCTATCCCCTGTGTGTAAATTAGAGCACCGTCCCTCAGCCTTTTTGCAATAACATGGTGCGTATAAGATTACATGAACACATTTGTGTGTAAATACAATACCTTTTATTATTCTTGACTATACATTTACAGACCAACGACATTGAACTGACTGGTCCATTGACTGGGTTTCGATCCTTTTGAGGGTAACATGTTTAGGACACATGCTGTATAGACATGCCAAGATACATGATTCCAATGACCATTGGTATATAATAAATAACTGCACACAGAAAAGGGTATAAAAGATGTCATTGCATTTGAGGTGAGTTTTCTTTTATAATATATATGTGATCCCATATATTGTGCTTCCTTGCGCTAAATATCAAGGCTAAGCCAATATCCGTTCGAAAACATTTTCGCAGGAAACATAGTTTGGTCATGCTGTATTTTTGCATCGAGTATATTGCACATTCACGAGTTTCCGAACTTCAATGTAAAACATTTTCTTCATCCCTGGCATCTGACGCTCGATATCCCCGACACTCAATATGTGACGCATACTTCTGTAGACACTCGCCCTCCCCGTGCCTGTCCACTCTGTATGCATACACTTGCAGCAGCTGCAGGCTTTATCCCTGGTCCCACAACATCATCAGTCATATACAAATGGTCTGCACCATTATCAGGTCATGCAAAGCTTTCAAAACGCATAACTAAAGTACCAAGCATTCCATCGGCCAGCCACGCACACGTCGTACACACCACACACCAAACGAAGCCATGCACACGTCGTATACACCACACACCAAATGAAGCCACACACATGTCGTACACACCACACACCAAACGAAGCCACGCACATGTCGTACACACCACACACCAAACCAAGCCACACACATGTCATACACACCACACACCAAACCAAGCCATGCACACGTCGTACACACCACACACCAAACGAAGCCACACACACGTCGTACACACCACACACCAAACGAAGCCACACACATGTTGTACACACCACACACCAAACGAAGCTACGCACACGTCGTACACACCACACACCAAACGAAGCCACGCACACATACACGGAAAGGGAACCTAAATGTGGACATTGTTCACAGGTTATGATGCCCGGCCCTGCAGTCCTCGACCCTCTGACGGGGTACGGGCCGGTAGCCAACCTTCTTTGGGAAGTGAATATCACACTCGACCTCGTCCTCAGTGTCGTCGGAGGTCTGGTCGGGCTCGTCACATTTGGCGCCCCTTAGCGTCATATTGCGCGCGTTCTCAGCGTTCGGGTCGAACGTGGAGCAGAAGGCATTGTAGTCTCTGCGCACCGGTTCGCCGCTTCGGGGGTCCCTGCCTAGCGTTCTGCGCTCGAACTTCGGACTCTCGTAGATGTGGTCTCGGCAGGGTGACTTGAGGCCGGCGTGTCCGGCTGGCTGCAGACCCGGATAGGCCGTGCGCACGTGCACGGCGCGGTCATGGTAAGCCGATAGCTTCTGTGCAGCCGCACAGTCCATTTCCTGAGGCTGAGGTTTCTGGGAGCGCAGCTCCCAGACGTGCGTGTAGCCGGGTTCCCCTCGGCGCAGGGTGCACATCTGTTCTTTGTAGGTGGCCCGGTCATACGAATCGTAGAACTGCTCGGCGTGCACACCTGGAGCCGCCACCCCGCCCGGCGCCTCTGGTGGGTCCCGCCGCGCCTTGTAGAGGAAGCCCCGCCTCCTGCAATAACAAACGGAACCTTAACTCCTTATTCAGTAGGGTGACTCACGACTGACCGCACTATTGCTTAAATGTATATATTATTACTTATTATATTTTCATCATGTCCTTTTGACATGCGACTCCCCTTACCCCCCCCCCCCCCGCGATTCCTGATTGTATCAAGCAATATATACAAATGGGGAGTTGGCAATGATTATGAACATAACATCTCAATATTTGTGCGTTTATTCGACCAATCAGACACTAATAGTTGAATACATATGGAATGGCATGAAGTATCTATATTAAAGAGTTACATTTGAAATAACATGACAAGCAGGTTAATTAGCGCGATGCATTAACAAGAGAGGGCGCCCTTGAATGAATCTACAATAAGAGAGCCCAGCTTTCTGCTACTTCAGTCTGCCATTAGAGAGATACCTGAATCAGGTAGCATAAAGTTGTATATCCCAGTCGTTAAGGGGAGAGGATGAGAAGGGTCAGCAGCAAAGAAAAGAGGAGACACATGTCCACACTGTGCTTCATTGATCATGTGGGTGCATGGTAATTCTCCCATTCTGTGCACTACTGATGTGGTGGAAGTGTTGTAAATTTCAAAGATACTTCAAACACTTTAATCTGTGCCTTTCATAAATAAAATGTGTGATTATATCTGAATAAGAAACTACTACTACATATAATTTCAGTTGAGGTCGACTAAGGGTCAACCTCTATGTAAACAAAAGTCAGAGGACCAGGCTAGTCTGCTATTCCTTCTTCCAGGGTTAGCCCGGGGCCCTGGTCTTTGTACAGCGCAGTGAGTCTTTTCATATTCTCAAGAAGATAATTGTGGCAATAATCCTACCAACGTTGGTAATCAAGAGGCAGTTGGTTATTGGGGCATTTGCTCATGCCACAGGCCTCAACCTCCTATTCCTGATGTTATAAATCACCTGCCCATGATTTCAAAGTCAGCATTGATCATATTATTTGATGATGATGCAGCACTTGTGGTGCGCAGTAGAGATGTCCAGCTGGCAGCTGACTTGGTAGGGGTGGGTGGCACTGACAAGTACTGGTAAGTGGTGCAGAAAAAAACAAATTAACACTGAACACATCTAAGCCAGGGTATGTGGTTTATGGCACACAATCAAAAACGAATAAAGCACAAAAGATTGAACTGCAATTAGAGGGAGTCAAGCTTAAAGAAGTTGACTCCTGCAAATATTTGGGCACCACAATTGACGCTAAGCATAACACAACAAATCTACAAGTTCAACCAACACCAGGCCTTGAAACTAACTAGCCTCAGAAAAATGAGAGACTACATCAGTAATCAATAGCCGTGTTCACACGGGCAATGTAAATCGATTCATAGAAAGCGACTTGCCTAGTTCGCCTCACATTTCTCGTGTGAACGGGCGTCTGATGCGGATTAGGGCTGAATCGATTCACGTGATGCGGATCCTGTAAACCACCTCTCGAGGTAGTTTACGTGAGGCGATTTCTGTGAGGCGATTTATTTTGCCCATGTGAACGGGTGGCTAATTCGACTCACCTGATTCGATTTGTCTGATTTGCCTCACATTTTGTCCGTGTGAACACGGCTAATGTATGCAGCGGCTTCGACATTATATTAACAAGAGGCTTGTGAACCGTTTCAACTGCGATGTGCTTCCCGAAAATGTAATTGTGAAATTTTACACAGCCGAAACAGATCGCAATCATTCCCTTGTCTATTACAGTGTAATTCCCCTGCCATTTATTTAGCACTTTGGATGCCATACTGATTGGCTGATTGTCCTGAAAGAGTGCAGCACCAAGTTCTGTCATGGAAGCATCTACTTTCATTTTGAGTGCTTTCCTTACATAATAATATTTCAGCACCGGGGCTGTTCTTAATAATTCTTTTAACTTCACACACGCATTATTCTGTTCTGTATCCCAGTGCCAGGCGATTCCTTTTGACAGCAATAGCCTTAGTGGTTTTGCAATATCTGAGAGATTTGGAATAAACATATGAACATATCCCACCATCCCCAGGAATCTCTGCACGCTAGCCTTGTCTGTGGGTGTAGGGATTTCTATGATCGCCTGGATCCTGTCCGGGTTTGTCTTCAGGCCTTCGCTAGTTAATACTCTAATTGTGATTTACACAATTTTGACTTATCCGGGTTTAACTCTAATCCGACTTGCTGTGCACGTTTCAGGACAGACTCCGACCTCTCATTATGCTCTTTAATGGCTTCACCGTAAATTAAGATATCATCTGCAACCACATCCATGCCTGGGAGGTCCCTCAAGATATTATCCATTTCTTGGATAAATATATCCCTGGCTGTCTTAATACCAAAAGGCAGCCGGGTATATCTATACCTCCCCCAAGGTGTGTTCAATCAATCAATAGTTCCATCCTCTAGTCGAGGGTTGGATGCAATGGTTCTCCACTTGTCCCAATGTTGTGCTGTTCTGATAGACTGTGAATAATTCAAGCCTGTCCACTGTGAAATATTTGTAAACCATGATGTTCTTGGTCTCCCTCTCCCTCTGCGGCCATTCACCTTCCCTTCCAACAATGTACGGTATATTGAACTCTGACGAATGATGTGGCCAAAATAAATAAGTTTCTTTGTCTGTATAGTGGCAAACAAGCTTTTCTTATTTTTAATTTTTCTGAGAACTTCTTTGTTGGTGATCTTCTTTGTCCAGGATATTTTCATCATCCTTCAATAAGTCCACATCTCAAATGCTGATAAACATTTGTACATTTTATTAGAGATTGTCCATGTCTCTGCCCCATACATTAGAGTAGACCACACATAACACTGAAGAATATAGTCAGGGGGCCAACTCACATAGCTGTGAAAGTGCGTACTAATGCAATTTTATTGCTGATTGTGATAGGGTTATTGGTAGTGAGAATCAAGAGGGTGCCACTCTGCTACCCTTGAGCAATTTTTTTTATAAGCCGTTTTTGATATGATGTCATATTAGATCAAACTGGCATTTTTTGCGGCATTAGGGGGTAGTGGTCGTATATCAGCTATAGTATCAGTTCTAACTTAGCACTACATATAGTACACCAGAAGAAAGGATATTGATGTACCGTTCTCATGGTGTAAAAATTATCATTGTAGAGCAAATATACATGCCACAGTATACATTCACAAGCAATTGTCATCGACAACTCAAACTGAAAAATATTGCGAAATACTCATTTCAGTGTGATATTTTTGCTATTAAAATAATAATAAATGTAGTAGTTGTACCTCAAATATGTATCAAATTGGAATAAGCAAGTCCCAATCCTATTTATACATTTAATGAAAACAATATTAAACAAAGCAATTGATGGATACATAAGTAAACCAAACTAAATGCGGAATAAGATCTGACATATGCAGAGATACACTTTTCACAAGATGAATTTGAACTATGTCAAATGGCTTTTAACAACATTGTAGTATTTCTTTGGGAAATAGTACATAAACCAATATAACAAACAGACATGGTGTATTGTCTTATTCATTTAGGTTGCCATACGTGTCATACATAAAGCGTTTGTGACACATCATTTCACATGATTCAGGTCTCAGGATCCAATCCATCAGTCCTCTGCGTTTTCATCATCATCGTCCTCGTCGTTCTCGTCGCCATCCATGAATGGGGCAGATTCATGTTTTGTGTGTTCGTTCAAGCATCCCTCGTCTGCTCCGCATTTACAGTATGTCGTGCAAGAAAGCCCTCCTGCCCGACAGCTGCACTTGCGGCTCCCACATGGCATGCTCGATTTGCAACCACATGCCACAAATTGCATGAGGGATGGTGGGGCAGCAGTGGAAGTGCCATTAAAAGGGCAAAGAAGGGTTTTGTTCAACTCCCATCCATACTGACTAACATCAAGATCTGGTGGGTGTAGCTGGTCTGCCGCTCGCCATGTTAGTACCTGGATATGGGCTCTCTTGATGTGCTGTAGTGCAGCTTCGCTCGTTGGAGGAAGGCTCTTAATCTTTGGTGGATCCTTTTTGCAGTAGATATCTCAGCCCATCTAGTGTTGACGCTACCACACCTCCATACAAATAGGACAAGAATTGGAAGCCTTCCCTTGTCCAGTCCTCTTCTGATGCAACAGGATCTGCAAATGCCCGAAGTGGAACCTTAGATTTCAGTAGCATACTGCATACGGAAGCCTTCCCTTTGGCATATGGGTACGATACTCTATCGCAGCCTGAGAGGGAATGAGCAGGAAGCAAATCTGGACATCTGTCTCCAAGCGCCATGGCCATTGCGTTGATGTCAATGACTTCGCCGTTGTACTTCTTCATGGATACCTGAGCAGGGGAATTATAGCACCACACGAAGTATACCAGTAGGACGAAGATATCCGTATGATCAGCGAGGACTTGGATATGCTCTGTTTGTTGGTGCAGATGAAGAAGGTAGCTGACGAGTTTGACATCTGCTTCTTCGTGTGTATATGGACATTCTTCGCCGATGATGTGCACAGATTCATTGGGGTTCTCTGCAGTACACAGGTGCTTGATGAAGCTCTTCTTGTTCTGGTCACTTTTCATGAGGATGTCCCTGGCTGGAAGTACTGTTTCGTCTGTCAGGTTGTAGTCTCGTGGAGCAGCACCCTTTGCCCGTCACCGACATTCATGAGATTTGATGGAGTGCTCCTGGGAGCAGTCGAATACTACATACATGGTATATGGATGAGTGAATGAGGAAATTAATCCTTTGGCGAACATAGACATCGTTGCATTTTTTGGCCACAGGGTGTGGTAGATTGCCTCATTCCCGTCTATCAACTGCACGTCAACTGTAGGTGGTGGTTCTTTGTAGGTGATGGCCAACTTCGACACCAGGACCGACTTGCTTCCCTTGCGCATATCTCCATAATCGTCAAAGAGGGCAGTTGGCACTGGAGCCAATTCATACTTGAATAAGGCGGAAAGCTCCACATCTCTCTTCTGGGACACAATTAGTAAACATGCGTACAGCTTTTCCATATCGTATGCCCTGGAGTCCCCTACCTTCATCTTCTTCTTGATTACTTCCATAGTTATGACAGTTTTCTTGAGAGGGACGTAGAACCCACCAGGAAGCTTTGCTGTGAATTCAGCGGCCATGATTCCTCCTATGCTGACGGACTGATCGACGTTCACTTCATCTGCAGCTATGAGACCATTTATAATGTTATACAATGGTTCTGTGGCTTTAGTCAGGAGTGGATTGGTGTGGCGTTCGACTTCAAGGATGATCTTCTCCCTGTCTTCGTTGTCAAGTTGTCATCGTCTCTTCCCTTCTTCTTTGTGTCTTCCTGTGCTGTCCTCCTGATCCTCGTCCTCCGTCTCATCGAACATGTTGTCCATCGCAAGTGAGACAGCATTGCAGATGTGATGTGATAAGGTCCACTCTGCCACTTGTTCATCTGACAATGACTTCCCCACCAAACCCCCCTTGGCCTTCCCATACCGGATGTAGGTTTGTTCCCCAAACTGATCCAAGAAGACAGCATTCCACACTCCCTTGCGATGATGACAAACGTGTTCTCCTCTCAGGAAGGCATCTTGTAGTTCAGATGGAAGAGACAATGCCATGTCTTGTAGGTGCCAGACGATATACTTGGCATAGTGCCAATGGCCTGCTGAAAAGAAGTATGGAACCATCCCTCTCGTTCAGAGACTTCTTAGACACTTTACCATTTGACACTAGGCTTGACAGTAGCGTGAGAAGCATTTCACTGCAATTATAAACGGCACTGTCCTTGGTGAAGTCACCCAACTTGTATGCAGTCATTTTTGGGAGAGACGTAGACTGCACCTCAGCTTGTATCTTGTGACACATGTCCTTCACAACATCAGAATCATTTGCTTCCACAAGTTTCAGAGTAACTGGCAGATATCTTTTTAAGCAAATTAGACTGGCAAATCCTTTCACCTGCATTATCACCAGAGCTGGTCCAAAGTGCTTTTCCAACCATGTGACAAGTTGTGAACGGTCCTTTCGGTCTCTTGCCTGAATGACATTCTCAGCACACATGTCATCAGCCAAACTGCTACTTCTCGCTGTAGCTGCCATGTGATCTCTATACAAGCTGTATATCTCGACTGAATTCCACACTGTGGATGGTCAGAGTGTTCACGACATGTTGGAATGCGAGATCACATGCGAATGGCTCTGACTTTGTAGCAATGTTGGAGGCAGATTTGACGTTGCGCTCGCCAGTGAATTGCGTGAAACAGTCAAAATGGTTCTGTGCATCCACGGCATGCATATCTGCTAAAGAACCATTAATCCGGATACAAACTTGCTCAGCTGAGGCATCGTTTCGTTCATCACATACAGTTAGATGTTCATTCTTCATCTCTCTCGTGTGACATTGGATGACTCTCCTCCATCGATAAGGATTCTTTGAGTCCTTCGAGGGGCACTTTTCACCACATATGAGGCAATGCACCCTGAAATCAAAAGAGCTGAATTCGGATCGCCTCCTTTTCTGTTGATGATCATGTGTATCGATGGTTCCTATGTGCTTTCGTTCCCTAACAATATGTGTCTTTGATGTATAGCTGGATACGCAGGACTTGTGAAACTGTAAGGCGAGGTTTGGATTGTTGTCGAGGTCTTCTTGGAGCCCAATATGGATCAAATCTTCGCGTGATATGCTTGTAGAAATAATGTTTTTTATTCGCTGTTCCGTTCCAGTAACAAGGGTTCCCTCCGGATTGTTGCAGCCTGGAAAGAAACATTTTGCTGAGGAGTCCATTGTTCACGTCGGGTATTATCTATGATGGCTCACAGGTTCAACCTAGGAGTATATAAACGACTGTTTATATAGTTTGGAAATGAATATAATGGTCAAAACACCACTTCCATACCTTGTTTTACAGAATAGTAATACTTGTGTTTAAATAACGTCTGCAAACACAATATTGTCATAAGTCTTTGAAGGTATCCAAGTTTAACCATATTTTGAACATTTCGGTTTTGTTGATTGACATGTCCTGAACACTTTGACAGACAACCAGGCATTGTTAAAATTGTTTTAGATGGGAATTTTACCTGAATAGCATCTTCACACCTATACATTAATTAAATAGCCATGAATGAGACAAATAAATTGTCTGCAAGTGACATATTATTTTCTTTATTATCGGGATTAGTTTTTCCACAAAAAAATTTACATTTTGATTACCATGAGTTGGCAGTAATAATTTCTTTTGAGCCTTTCTATATTTACACATTAGTATCATACATAGAAGTGTTATACATCAGGAGAAAGGTACTTCAATATCCTTTCTTCTGGTATAATATATGTAGTGCTAAGTGAATTAGAAATGATACTACAGCTGATATATGAAGACTACCCCCTAATGTTGAATGGCACAAAAATGCTGGTTTGATCCAATATGACATCATATCAAAAACGGCTTATAAAAAAAATTGCTCAAGGGTGCCAGAGTGGCACCCTCCTGATTCTCAAAATATAGGTATATGACTATCACAATCTGCAATAAAATTGCATTAGTACGCACTTTCACACCTATGGCTGTTTTGGGCCTTTGGCCCCCTGACTAATACGCTTCCTTGTTTGTATTAATATCTTACTTGATGCTAACACTCTATACATTTTGGAGAATGTTGTTCGGGCTATTGTTATCCTTCTTTTAATTTCTTCCTCACATCTCCCATCATTTGTAATCTTTTGTCCGAGATATATGAATTCGGCTACTTGTTCTATGTTTGTGCCAACATGGTGTTTAGGTCTACTTTTACACTCACATTGACAACAACATGGTGTTTAGGTCTACTTGTACACTCACATTGACAACAACATGGTGTTTAGGTCTACTTTTACACTCACGTTGACAACAACATGGTGTTTAGGTCTACTTGTACACTCACATTGACAACAACATGGTGCTTAGGTCTACTTGTACACTCACATTGACAACAACATGGTGTTTAGGTCTACTTTTACACTCACGTTGACAACAACATGTCGCAACCGCACTCTGCAATAAACTAGCATTAAATAAAATCCATGTAAACTTCAATAATGTCTTCACCACAGGCCTATAGGTAACCTGGGAAGCTCACACATATTTGCTCCTCTCTTCCCAGGTTACACAGACAAACAACATGAGTGCATCCTCCAGATATACTTCACAGGACTGACTGCGGGGACCTGGAGGAACAAATCGGTGCAGGCGAGACGGTACGTCGATTTCACAAACCAACATCGGAACGACCCCCTTGCACCAACACAGTATGACATACTAGCGTACACACTCCACCTGAAAGAAAACCTCATGATGCCGTGAGCGGTGCTCAACTACCTGAGTGGGGCGAAGACATGGGTTCAACTCTTCGGAGGTGACGTGTCGGCGTTCAGCATGTACCCTGTCGCCCTCATGAAGCGAGGGGTGCAACGGCTCATACCACACGCCCCATGTCAGGCCCCGCCCCTCACGCCAGACGACCTGCGGCAACTAGTACAATATCTCTCCACAGCAGGCCCGGCAACACTAGTACTGAAGCCAGCAATACTGATAGGGTATTACACCTTCCTCCACCAGGGTAACCTGGCTCACACGGGTGCATCCACCAACCCGGGTCACGCCCTCCAGATGCAAGACGTCACGCCCACCCCAACTGCCCTCAACATCACTGTCCGCTCCACCAAGACCAGGTGGAGGGCCGGGCAGGCATACGGGGTGGTACTTCCGGCCCTTCCCCGCTCCCCCTGCTGCCCACTGGCAGCCTGGGCGGCCTACATCGCCTACCAACACCCCCACCCTCAGGGTCCAGCCTTTCTGGTGGTGGGCGGGGTTCCCCTCACCACAGCGGCCCTGCTTGGGGCTCTCAGGATGGCCCTGACTCCCTCTGGGAATCCCCAGGCGGCTCACTACACACTTCACAGTCTCAGGAGAGGGGGGTCCCAGGCCTATACCGCCTCCGGAGCCCCCCTCCGGGCGATCATGGAGCTGGAGACGTGGTCCTCAGCCTCCATTCACACATATGTCCCGAGAAAACACATCACCACCGGACCACGAGCCCTCTCCAAGCTACTTGGTTAAGGGCTCGAATCCAGTACATATCATCAACACCTGAACCGAGACTGTAACTACCTCATAACGAAAAATAAAAACCACTGTATGGTCTCCACCCTTTGTGAATTATGCATGTTAACATAACATGGCTAATTCGCAGGGCAGAGGCAGGGACTAGCCCAATGACCTAACCCGACCCCACCCCTCCAGCAAGAACACCCGTACCCCACCAGCGCTGGTGGCGCCACCTAGCGTTTAAGCTGGAACCCTCCCAAGGCTACAGGAGGAGCCAGAACCCCCTCCCCCGGCCCACATGTGACCAGGTTCAAATCCGAACCGCCTCCACGGCCACACGACTACTCCAGGCGCCGACCTGACAACTCCACCACCTAACTTCTCCCACCCACCCACACCTAAAAGAATAAAGAGGAACGGGAAGGGTTAAGGGCTCGAATCCGGTACATATCATCGACACCTGAACTGAGACTGTAACTACCTCATAACGAAAAATAAAAACCACTGTATGGTACTCCTGTCTCCGCCCTTAGTGAATTAAGTATATTAAACTACTTGTTCTCCCTGTGTGAGTCTATGTCTATTTATTTTCAAGCCGTAATTTTCATAGCCGAAAATCAGACACCTCTGCAGGGAGAATTCCTTGAAAAAGTCGGCCGTTCATATATTCTATTTTTATTTCTAAGTAACCTGACCATGTCATCAATCAATCAATAGTTCCATCCTCTAGTCGAGGGTTGGATGCAATGGTTCTCCACTTGTCCCGATGTTGTGCGGTTCTGATAGACTGTGAATAATTCAAGCCTGTCCACTGTGAAATATTTGTAAACCATGATGTTCTTGGTCTCCCTCTCCCTCTGCTGCCATTCACCTTCCCTTCCAACAATGTACGGTATATTGAACTCTGACGAATGATGTGGCCAAAATAAATAAGTTTCTTTGTCTGTATAGTGGCAAACAAGCTTTTCTTATTTTTAATTTTTCTGAGAACTTCTTTGTTGGTGATCTTCTTTGTCCATGATATTTTCATCATCCTTCGATAAGTCCACATCTCAAATGCTGCTAAACGTTTGTACATTTTCTTAGAGATTGTCCATGTCTCTGCCCCATACATTAGAGTAGACCACACATAACACTGAAGAATACGCTTCCTTGTTTGTATTAATATCTTACTTGATGTTAACACTCTATACATTTTGGAGAATGTTGTTCGGGCTATTGTTATCCTTCTTTTAATTTCTTCCTCACATCTCCCATCATTTGTAATCTTTTGTCCGAGATATATGAATTCGGATACTTGTTCTATGTTTGTGCCATCTATGGTTATATTGACATTTGGTTTATCTGTCTTTTTACTTATAACCATTGTTTTGGTCTTCCTGGCATTCATCTTCATGTTGAATAGTATTCCAGCTTTATTGATTCTATTCACTATATCTTGTAGGTTTTTCTCACTGTCTGCTAGTATTACACTGTCATCGGCATATCTAAGATTGTTGACGTTCATGCCACCTATTGTCACTCCCTTGCAATCTTCAATGTGTCTGAAAATCATCTCTGTGTACAGGTTAAATAGACATGGTGACAATACACACCCCTGTCGAACTCCTCGTTTAATCATAACTTCATCCGATAGGCCCTGCTCCATTTTTATAAATGCACGTTGTGTCCAGTATAAGTTCACAATTAGTTTAATGTCTTTGCCATTGACACCAATATCTTGTAAACATTTGATTAACAGTTCATGATTGACTCGGTCGAAGGCCTTCTCATAGTCAATAAAGCAGGCATAAACATCCTGGTTCACTTCACAATAACGTTCACAAATCATTCTCATATTGAAAATCCCTTCACGTGTACCTCTTCCAGATATAAACCCACTTTGTACGTTACTGATTTGTTCTTCAATTTTCTGTCTGTTTCTCAGTAAAATTATTTTCAGGATCATCTTCAACATATGACTCATCAGGCTTAGTGTTCTGTACTCAGTACACAATGTTGGTTTTAGCTTCTTTGGGAGTCGTACAAATATGGATTCATTCATATTCAATGGTATAAATCCAGTCTCATAGATGTCAGTTACTAGCTTATGAATGATTTGAATCCCCACTTCATCTAGTCCTTTTATCATTTCTGATGTTATCTGGTCACTTCCAGGAGCCTTACCTGCCTTTAGATCATTGATAGCCTTCTCAACCTCTGATACTAATATAATATTCCCATCTTCTTTCTCAATTGTGGGTGGGTTCCCTCTGTCATCATTGTATAGTTCGTTTACATATTCTTCCCATCTGGACTTTATTTCATCTTCTTCAAAGAGCATTTTGCCGTCTTTGTTCTTGATACATTTACTGCTTCTCTGTCTGTATCCTTGACCTGTTATCTCTTTCACTTTCTTGTGCATCTCTCTTGAACGATGTTGAGACTCAAGTTGTTCCACTACTTCACACTTCTTATTCCACCATTCATCTTTAGCTTTTTTGCATTCATCTTCTATTTCATTCTTCAGGTGTTTGTATTTAGGTGGATCAGTGGTTTTCACTTTCTTCCTTTCTGCCATCTTTTCTAGTATGGTTTGCGTCATCCATGATTGCTTTGTCTCTCGTTTTTTATTTGGTAACACCTCCTCTGCTGACTTGACCATGCTTTCTCTGAGAGCTTCCCATTCCATTTCAATGTTGTTATACTCTCTCTGAGGAGTTTCTTCATTCATCAGTACACTGAATTTGTTATGAACAGAGACATTATACTTAGTTCTGTATTTTGCATCTTTTAACATGTTCATATCCATTTGAATGTTGTTTTTAATTTTGTTCTGCTGTTTCAATTTCACTACCATACTGATTACTACTGGATTATGATCCGAACATATGTCAGCACCTGGATATGTCCTTGCCTGTTTGATACAATTTCGATATCGTTGGTTGACAAGAATGTAATCGATCTGGTTCCGACATACATCACCAGGGCTCTTCCATGTATATAGTCTTCTCTTTGGATGTTCAAATAAGGTGTTAGCAATTACTAGTTTTGATGTCAAACAGAAATTTATCAAGTATTCACCACGATCATTTCTCTCACCTAAGCCAAATCTTCCTGTTACTGGATATTCATGTTGTTCTCCAACCTTCGCATTCCAATCGCCCATAACAATTGTTACTTCTCCAGACTTGGTGTATTCCCTTACTTTTTTGATGCTGTCATAGAACTCGTTGACTTCTTCATCATCGTGATCTGAGGTTGGTGCATAAACTTGCAGAATGTTTATATTGAACGGTTTTCCCCTCAGCTTCATCATAATAATTCTGTCAGATACTGGCCAGAATCCATTCATTGTGGCGGCAATGGACTTCTTCATCATAATTCCAACGCCATACTGATGTTTTTCATCTCCAGAATATATCATATCTACCTCACTATCACCTATCCTCCCGTCACCCGTCCATCTCGTCTCAGCTATACCTAGGATGTCAAGGTTTAGCGCTGTCATTTCCACTTTCAGGTTGTCATATCGGCCTGGTTTGTACAATGTTCGTACATTCCATGTACCAATCTTTAGCACCTTTCCTCCAGTTTTCAGTTGCCTGACATCAGATGCATACCTTCCTATTTTAGGCTTTGGGTTTACATTGTCATTACTAGGTTTCTTAATAGTTGAAGGAAAGGTGCCTCCACTGTAGCTATTAGAAGGCTTCCCCGCAGAGGGACCAGAGTTGTCTCCATCTCTAAATTTGTTTCCATTAATTACCATTGCTTACTATGGGTAAATACTTGGTAGGTTCCCCTTCCTTTCCAAGGTGACTGGCCACTTACTCATCTTTGTCAGAGTGTGCCCTGATGAGCCACATCATCTTGCTGTTACACCTTCAAAGCTATTGATCTTCTAACTCATCTGCTGCTCCAGTCTTCATGCACTTGAAGGGGTGACATCCCCTGACCACACCAACAAAGTTGATGTGCACCGCACTTAGTTTAGGCCGACAATTGAGTCGGTATGGCCGCTGGTGTGCACTACCAACTTCTGGTCTTCCCATAAATGGGACTAGCCGCACGGCAGCGGGGGTTTTAAATCAGAGTTTACCTTCTCCTAGATGAGCAGTCAGCCAAGATTGACGAGCCCCACCTGCCCGAAGCATCTGGTTTTGAGGCGCCAGAGATCCACCTTTGCCCCTTCTCCCGTCAGTAGAAACAGTTTCGCCTCGTGAAGGCCGGGAGTTGGACTTGGTTATCAGAGGCTGTTTGATACGCATGCCATGAGAAAGTACTTTATAGGTAGTGAGAGCGATATACAGCATAGGGGGGAATGCAAATGTTCTATTACTGATCGGTGTACGTGACCAGGCAATTGTATATATATATATATATATATATATATATATATGCATGGGCTGGTGGTGCCTGAGTGGGATGTAAATAGACATAGTGGTGCTGGCGGGTCTGGGTGTGAGTGCACTCAGGGCCTACCCCCTCTGCTGGGATAGGGATCGCCACACTCAAAGGTCAAGGTTGGTGGTGGCCATGGGGCCATACAGCTTGGTGGTGGTGGGCAGACCACTGGTATCCATGGGAACCAGGAATGCTGGATCCCTATTGGTAGAGCCAAGAATGCTTGTTTTCCATTGGGGGAAAGGGGTGGGGTGATACTCTACAATGAACCCATGTAACCATATAAATAATAAACCAGAGGGCTTGACTCTCTCTTCCTCTTTACACTTTATACTCTTCCTTTCTCTTTGTCTGTATTGATTTCACCATAGCCTGCCTACACAGCCACAGATTCGAGCCTTAGCTTTTTTACAATATGATTCAAACTGAGCAATAAAGGCTGAAATTACTGTTCACTGGTTACAGTTTATAGGCATCACTGGTTATAGCTTGGAGGCAACATAGTTTGTAAGCAACAGCAGCCATTTCTCTTTTATGCAGTTGGAGTGGGCAATACGCATGAAATTTCTATGACATTTCAGCCATGATGACAATATAGTGCAGTGTACATTATGACTCTAATTCTTGTGGTTTTAATTAAATACTTTAGTCACTATCAAAGTTACAATGTAGTTTGTAAGCAACTGACAATTTTAGCCAAAACGACTTTTGTCTATATTGAAGATTCTGACAAATTTCTGTGGATATTTAGATAATTTATGATATTGACTTCACATTCTATCTAGGACAATTCATTTTTACATTGTCGTCCCCTAAGTATAGAACTGCACTGTAAAGAAATCTGCATAGGATGATTATATTTTTACCAATTTTGAGTTGTGGATGTAACACAATAGAAGGAGACACCAAAAATAATATGGAACTTCAACTTCAATTTCTTTTCATAAAGCTTTGTAGAAAAATTATATTACTAGCCATGGTACTAGAAAATAGCCTTAAACATGCAACAATATCAACTGTTTTTGTACTGAAGTTCTGGTATTCCCAGGATAACATATTTTCTAATTTAACAAGCAGGGGACAAGCCAGTTACGTCCAGAACCAGTTTAATCACCCTGGAATATTAGATGTATGAAAAATATATATGAATGCAAAATGAGTATTTATTTCAAGTAGAGTCTTCTTTTATTATTTCATGGACTAACACTCACAGCATGCGCAAAATATAGGTCTAGTATGCTGTATAAAGTCCAGATTCTCCATGTCACAAATTCATGCCTTTAAAAACCAATATTTTTGGAATGAAAATGTTGGCTTTTTTTTTTACTATGTCACATTAGGCCTTAGTTTTTTCATATCTATCTCTCCAAAGTGTAATAATACCAGTTCTATAAAGAAAATAACTCCTCCTCTCTTTCTATAATTGTTGTTGACCATTACATACTGAAAAGTACATTGGCCCCATTTACCATGAAACGACCCACATTGCAACTTTCCTATGAATAGGCCCCTATAATGCGAAAACAAGTAAAACATTGAAAATGCCAAAATGAGCTGATTTTGACCGTTAAATTGCTTAATATTCTTCATACATTAACAAACTAAAGTGCTCAAGAAACATCATAGCCCGTGCACAAATGTTTTCAATTAAATATTTAAGGGTGATATAATTTTGTCAAAAACCTAAATGTTCCCATTTTTGCAGAATCTACCATATAGGCATAGGCCTACACACATATATATATATATATAGAAAAACGTGTATATAATGTTCTCCCTACGAACCCAGTCACTGGATGGACCTTGCTTGAAATCAATCTACTACAGGAAGGCCGTGTAATCTGAACGGTGCACATTTATTAATTTACGATTATGTTTATTGCTCAATAATTACTTGAATGTTGACTCAGTATCCCAAGGCTTGTGAAGTGCTGCCTCTGGCGGAAATTTAACCTAGGAAGATAGTTCTGGTCAAACCTAAACCTAAATCGGAAGTAATACCTGTCAAGCGTTATTAGTATCATACGTGGAATATCGGCCACTTCGGGCGAACGCAGGAAGCGGTAGATGGTGAGAAAAGTGTGTACATACCTCTTGCACCCTAAGACAATTCCCAGGAGACACAGGCCCAGCACCACTCCCAGGATAACTCCTATTATAACAGCAACAAGAAGACCTGCAATGACAGTAGGAAATGACGCTGAAATGCCAATCATGCTCGATAGATATGGTCTACTAGTCCAGTCAATTTGTGGTTAAACATCACACTAATTGCAACAGATTTTCTTTTCACCACCCTGCATTTCAGTTTTATCCCCTTTGGAACATATCAAAAGTCTAGGGCGTTACAATTAGTGGAAATGGGTGAAAAACGCAATGTGCAGATGCCATCATGAAATATCAGTTTTCTTGCAATAACTATGTTTTAAGGCCCTGTCACATTACGGCGTATGGCGGGAGCGTATTGAAAACCTATGTACGCCGTGCTGGTGCCGGCCTATGATGACCTTCGGTGAACTTTCGGGTGGGTTTGAGCGTATGGGGGACCTATGAGGAGCGTATGAGGAGCCTATGAGGAGCGTATGGGAGCGTGCTGCGACATTTTTTGACGGTTTTGATTGGCATGTGGAGCGTATGAGGAGCGTATGAGGAGCGTATGAATATTTTAGGAGCGTATGAGGAGCGTATGAGGAGCGCATGCGAAACCTATGCGCGACCTATGGTATCTCTCCGCGGTCCGCCGCTTGGTGGCTCCTGGGTATATATAGCCTGGAGCAACAGGCTCCCCTCACTCTGCCACCATGCCTGCTAAGAGGAACACCACTGCTGCTGCTGCTTCTGCTACTGCTACTACTACTACCAGTACTACTGCTACTACACCAGCCTCCAGAGCTGCTGTAACTACAGGAGGAGGACTAGGCCGTGGGAGAGGCAGAAAGAGGCAGACTTTGTTACAATGCTCTCCATCACCAGCCTCCTCACCTGCCTCGCCACCTCGCCACTCTCCACACCACTCTCCAGAACACCACTCTCCAGAACACTACTCTCCAGAACACCACTCTCCACTGGAGGAGCTGGAGATGGAAGTGGAGAGGTCGACGACGCAACGCTGGCGTCCCCGCTCCAGCTCGCCATCTCCTGCCTCTCCGGGCAGCTCACTGGCGGCGTCCGCCGCCTCCGCCGCCACCACCGCCTCCAACGCCTCCACCAGCACCGCTGCTCCTCCCTCCCTCCCCCTCCCTCTATCTCTCTTCCTCCCTCTCTCTATCTCTCTCTCTCCCTCCCTCCCCCCCTCCCTCCCTCCATCTCCTCCCTCCCTCTATCCCCTCCCTCCCTCTATCCCCTCCCTCCCTCCATCTCCGCCCTCCCTCTATCCCCTCCCTCCCTCCATCCCCTCCCTCCCTCCCTCTATCCCCTCCCTCCCTCCTCCCTCTATCCCCTCCCTCCATCTCTTCCTTCCTCCCTCCCTCTATCTCTTCTCTCCCTCCCTCCCTCTATCTCTTCTCCCCATCTCTCCCTCCCTCCCTCTAACTCGTCTCCCCCTTTCTGTCTCTATGTCACTCTATTTTTCCCTGTGTTCTTAGTATGTATGTAAAAGATTAATTCATGTAAAAAGAGAGGAGATTCATTACAATTACATTAACTAGATGACTTTAAATTAGGGAGCGAAAGAACGTAACAGACATGTACAATTGTGTTTTCATATCTATAAAATGATATAGTTTATTTTATACTAGACATATAAACATATTAGCATCTCATATAACAGGAGACATGTCACAACATCACAGACATGTTTGTAAAAACAGTAGACAGACACAGCGCATACTGACTGATACAATGTTTTGTCAGATCATCCTGTCTTGCCATGCCAGTGCTCCGGCGGGTGAGACGACCCAGTCTTTAATTAGATTGCGCTGTTCCTTTCCTAGCTTGGACGTGGTGTTGGGGTTAACAGGTACAACGCTAATGTCAGGAAGGTTGTGGCCCTCTCGCCAACCTCCAGCCACAAAGTTGTTGGTGGCTGTCTCGGGACGATCCAGCTGCATGTTCTGTAGCGCTGGGTAGCGTGTCCTCATGAGGTTGTGCAGAACCATGCACGCCTTGACGTTGAGCTTCACGTTGGAGGGGTGGTGCTGCATAGTCGTCAGGAGCACTTGGAAGCGGTTGGCTAGAATGCCAAAGGCATTCTCCACCACTCTCCTAGCTCGGGAAAGCCGGTAGTTGAAGAGTCGCTCGTCATTGGTCAAGCCCCTCTTGCCGTACGACTTCATCATGGTCGGTCGCAGGGCAAAGGCGTCGTCACTGATCAGAAAATACGGCACATCCTTCTGGCCATCGACGAGCGGTTCAGGGTTCGGAAAGCCGATGGTGCCACCTTCTGTGCACGCCTTCAGCTCGGAGGCGTTGTAAATCTAGGCATCAGACACGGAGCCCATACCGCCAATATCTTCCCAGATAAATTTGTAATCTGCATCTACAAGCGCCAACAAGAGTGGGTAGTAGAGCGACCCACTCTTTGGAGGGCACCGGCAGGCGATGTGCTTCCCATCCAGAGCGCCACAGGTATGGGGGAAGTTCCACCTCTCTGAAAAGAGGTCCGCGACGGCACGCCACCCTTCTGGAGTCGTCGGACACATCATGACCTCGGCCATGTACTCGTCGACGATGGCCTTACAGACTTCACGCACTATCAGCGACTGTGTGTTGTGGGGCACCCTCCACCCAAACTTCATGGAGGAGTATTTTGTGCCAGATGCCAGGTGCCGCAGAGTAAGTGCTATTTTCAGCGCCGGGTCGAGCGGCACCCTGAATGTGGTCCGTTTTTTGGCGATCCTGGGTCCCACTCGCGCCACAATCTCGTCAAACAACTGGGGAGGCAGCCGCATGAAGTTCACAAACGACGCGGTGTCCTCGCTGCGGAGCTCGACCATCAGCTTGTCGAACAAGCCAAACTGTGGCCGCCTCCCAATCCATGGTCTGACCCACACTGATCGTCGCCGCCGCTCCCTCCTCCTTCGTCTCTCGATACGGGACGCCAGAAGAACCATGAGGAATAGAGTAAGCTCCTGGTGATAAAGGGCAACTCTGTAGAAAAGCTGGAACTGTACTTGCAGTGCCTGGGCATCCATCCTGTATGAGCAGCAGAGCAGGAATGACTGAAGGAATGGCGTGGGTCGCCTTTATATATCAAGACCATAGGTCGGGCATACGCCGCCATACGCTTCGCATACGCCTCCCATACGCTTCTCATACGCTCTCATACGCAACGCATAGGTTCTGCGTACACTGCATACGCCCGAGATACGCCCGTGATACGCCTGTGACGCAAGTTGAGCGTACGAGTAGCGTACGCCGGCATACCCCTAGTGTACGCCGGCGTACCCCCAGCATATGAGGAGCGTATGCCGGCGTATGCTCAGCGTATGTGTCGCGTAAGAACCATACGCCCCCGTAGGTCGAGATTTTTTTAGCATGCACAAAAAAATGGGGACGGACGGATTTATGAAAGCGTATGGCGGTGTATGCCTCATAAGCCGGCATCTGGCGGCATCTGGCGGCATCTGGTGGCGTATGAGTAGCGTATGAGTAGCGTATGAGTAGCGTATGAGTAGCGTATACGGCATATGCCGACGTATATGACGTAAAGCGGCTACGCCGCCATACGCTCCCGCAAAAAACCCTAATGTGACAGCCCCTTTAGGTATCATTGGAAAGGACTTTACAGTGATATATTTTATGATTGGAATCTATTGACTTTGATACTTTTTGTCACATACCTAATATATTAAAACTGACAACAAAATGACAAACCCCCAAGACGGAAATGACTTTGAAGGAAAAGTCATAACTGCAATTCTAGGAGAAACCATCACAAAGATAATCAAAGACTGGATAACAGATGAAATAAACCAGGCTAAGACAAAACCACACGAATCGAAACCGGAAAATGACACCAGGTCAGAATCGGAAAATGCGAGGACGGAGAATGCTGAAATAAATGTTGTAATACCCAAGGACACGATCCAAAGCCTCAAAAAAGAACTTGACAAACTACAGACAGCATACAACAGTCTAACACTGGAATGTGCTTGGTACAAGGCAAACTACAAAAACAGAAGTGACGAAGCACAAAACAAGAAAGATGAACCCAAAAGATGTGGCAACACAACAACAAATGGAAAAAATACTCTACCACAAACAGCAGTGGAAATACTACAGCAAACAGCAGTGGAAAACAAAAAACTAAACATAATCGTACAGGGCATCCCCGAAAAAGAAGGTGAGTCCATGGAAAGCACGATCTCAAACCTAAAAAAAGCTGAATGCTCTTTCGATTGGACAGTAGTAAAAAAAGCCTACAGACTTGGAAAAAAGAACAGGAAAAGAACAACAAATGAAGGACCAAAAAACAAAACGATGAATCCGGAGAATCGACCAAGGAAAATCATGAGGAAAACCCCAACGACAACACTAAAGAGCAGCCAAATGAGCCCAGGCCGAGATGGATAAAAATCCACCTAGCAAAGGAAAGTCAAAAAAGAGAACTGTTCAGAAACAAGCAAAAACTGAACAATGTCACAGTCAGGCCAGACAGGACCGAAAAGGAGATGTTAGACGAAAAGACGGTACAGCAAATGTACACACTGGCCAGGGAAAAGAATGACAAAACCACAGCCAGAATGAGAGGAAAAAACTTTGAAATAGAAGGAATAATATACAAACCGACAGAATTTGAGAACATAAAGGTTGAAGGGATAAACCCGGAGACTGCGGCGACAAGAGAACACAGCTGGGGTATTTCCTTCCAGGGTCACAACGCCCCCTACAGCAACCTTTTCAAATGCAAAATAAAGGGAAAAGATGGCAAAATCTACAACTCTGCTGAACAGTACTACTGCTCAGTAATGGCTAAATACCACAATAAATTCGATGTCATGTGGCTCATTGAAGCAACTGAAAACCCATATACCATCAAAGCACTAGGAAAAAAAGTATGGCGGTCACCAGACTGGATAAAAACAAATGAAAAAGTGATGGAGGACATTGTAATGGCCAAATTCACACGAAATGATGAACTAAAAGAGAAAATCCTAAACGCGCCCGGGAAAGCCTTCAGGGAATGCACGAGATGCCCCTACTGGGGCACAGGACTTTTCCTCCAAAATGCAGATGCAGGAGAAACAGTCTAACTGGGTTATCAAAATAAAATGGGTGAAATCCTCCAAAAAACAAGGGACACCATCCGGGCTAACTGCCAGATATCGAGGTAAGTACAATATAAAAGTAAAAAAATAAAATTAAATAAATTTAAATAAAGGTAATATACTATTTAAAAGCAGAATACACCAAGCCTACGAGGCGGACGTGAACACTAACAGCGAAATCGGTATTGCGACAAAGAACATAAAATTCTCTGGCCACCATACAAACGCTGCGCAGATTCAACAACGTGTTCGCACGCACTGACGGCACAAGTATTGACAGCAAAGCAAGGTAGGTGACCATGAAAATAAATACAAAGCTTAAAAATAAAAATAAAATCGCTTTTAGTCATTAAGAGCACAAACAAAATCCCATCTTTAATCCACACTAGAGAAAAATAACCCAGCACAAGAGGCTATTTCATACCTAACTGCAGCGAGAACATGGTTGAGGAGATTGACTGCAGACTAGGCAGGGGCATGCATTTTGCCCATCTAAACTGCCAAAGTGCCTACAGCAAAATTGACAGCATTAAGCTGCACTTAAATATCTGTAAATTTGATGTATTGACACTGTCAGAGACATGGTTTCATGAACTACATAGTGACCAACTTCTAGAAATAGATGGGTACAGACTTGTGAGAGAGGATAGAAAAACACTGACCAGTTCAGAAATACAAAAAAGGGGTGGAGGGGTTGCAATATACAGCAAAAAAAAACCTAAACTCAGAACATAAGACTCTACAAGAAGCAAACAGATCTGACACAAATATTGAATTAGTATGGACACTAATAAAAAATGAAAAACAAGCACACATAGCCATAGGGAGTCTATACAGACCGCCAAATGGGGACATTGAGGATTTCACGACACAACTTGAAGCATCCCTAGACAATGTGTCAAAACTCACAAAAGCTGAAATATTCCTATTAGGGGACTTCAATATAAACTACAAAACAAACAACAAGAACAAACACTCACTACAGAACTTACTCAAAGGAAGAGGATTACAGCAACAAATTAGTGAACTAACCAGACTTGGAGAAAACAGCTCAATAATAGACCTAATCATAACAAACTCAAATCATGCCCACACCTCAGGAACTAGGAACTGGGGCATTAGTGACCATGAATTGATATTTATTACTAGAAAGAAAATAAAAACCAAAAACCAAACTACTCTCCGTATGGGTAGATCGTACAAAAATGACACGAAGGAAGCACTAGCAGCGCACCTAGAAAAAACTGTGAAATTACCAATAACACCTGACACAGATGTAAATGACCAATGGAACACTATCATTGGGGAAGTGAGAAGTCACCTCGACACTACCTGTCCAATAAAAATACTTAAAATTGAAAAAAACCAGGACCCATGGGTAACCCCAGAATTAATCAACGCAATTATGGACAAGTATAAGGCAGGTAAAGTGGCTAAAGGAAGCGGGAGACTTCATCACATAGAAGAGTACCATAAAGCAAGAAATCGAAGCCATAAATCAGTGAGGAAGGCCAAAAGGAAATTTATTATCAATCAAGACCAAAAATGGGGCAAAAACTCACATAAATTCTGGAACAACGTAAAGATCCTAATTCCAAACAATGAAAATAAAGATACAATTACCTTATACAACAATGAGGGAATTGAAATCAGCAACAAGGATACAGCAAACATAATGAACAAACACTTTTCTACCATAGGAAATAAACTATCCAGAAAATTCAACTCTAACTGGGCCACAAGAGCACCACAACTAAACGTAGTGATAGGGCATTGCGTAACCACAAAAAAAGAAATAAGTGATCTCATAAAAACAGTTGATTGCAATAAGCCATCAGGCATTGAATATACCTCGAGTATAGTACTGAAGGATGCATTAGGATGCATCCCAGAGGCCTTATGTAGCCTATTCAACACATCTTTCAGAGAAGGTACCTATGTAGACTGCTGGAAGCTAGCCAAAGTAACCCCGCTCCACAAAGGGGGGGACAAACAAGACCTGGGCAACTATAGACCTATCTCAATACTCCCACTGCCTGGGAAATTAATGGAGAAAATAATGCATAGGTACATTATGGACCACCTGATCGAACACAAAATACTAAACAGTAAACACGGCGGATTCAGAAAATACCACTCGACAATTAAAACAATTGCTAACTTAATAAGCGATATCTCAAATAATATCAATAAAAAGAACCTAGTGGGTGCAGCGTTCATAGACTTCAGCAAAGCCTTTGACACGGTGGACCACACTATCCTAATCAGCAAACTATCCCAAATGGGAATAACAGGAGTAACGGGAAAATGGGTAACAAGCTACCTAAAAAAACGAAAACAATGCACAGCAATAAATGGAACCATATCAAGTGAGGAAAAAATAAACTGTGGCGTACCACAAGGGTCAGTCCTGGGACCACTCCTCTTCCTCATATATATAAATGATCTAAACAACTGGTTAGACACTGAAAACATCCAACTATATGCAGATGATACTGTGGTATATACTGCAGGCAAAACATCTGAAGAGACCGAAACAAAACTAAATCAAACACTAATGAAACTAACTGAATGGTGCCATCTAAATAAGATAACTATAGATAGCAATAAATCGAAGACGGTGCTATTCGGTACCAGACTAACCGGTAACAACAAAATAAAATGTCTCCTGGGAAACAACGAGTTAGAACAGGTAGACAACTACCGGTATCTGGGAGTGGACCTGGACAGGCACTTAAACTATGACCTTTGCATAACAAACACTATCAAAAAAGCAAACCATAAAATATGGCTACTGGCAAAACTAAGGTACTACATGACTGAAAGCATGGCAATCAAAATATATAAAGGAATGATCCTTCCCTACTTTGACTACGGTGATGTAGTATACATGGGGGGAAGTACCAAACTACTCAACAAACTACAAGTGATGCAAAATAAAGCCCTTAAAATATGCCTCCAAGTACACAAAAGATATTCCACGATAGAACTACACAAAAAATGCAAAGCAACACTATTAACAAGCAGAAGAGAAACGCACCTGAAAATACTAGCACACCACTACACCACGAAACTGGATTACACAGTAGCCCCCCGCAGGGACACTAGACACATGGCGACCCCAATACTCCTAACGGAAAGAAGCAACATGAAAATACATGAGAGAAGTGTAGTAACCATGGCAGCACATGCCTGGAATAAACAAAATGTAAAATTGTGGGCGATCCATAACCCTGACCACTACAAAAAATTCCTAAAGAAAACAATTACTTACTGACATAGCAAAACCGCACATGCCCCTGAGCGCCGTGAATGCTTGCTGTGTACTGGCACAGAAAGCAAAAGACAGGCCAGGAAAAGTGGTAGGCACTAAACAGAAAAAATAGGGAAATTAGCTCTCCTAAGTATTAAGGAAATCAGGAAAGCTATCACCACATGGCGCAGTCCACCTGGGTATGTGTAATGGCACAAACCAACACTGGTGTTGACACTGAGCACACCAACACTGGTGTGCTCAGTGTCAGGATAATGTGACTGAGTGGGATACCAGGTCATGGTGCCGGCGGCCTGGTTTCCCAGTGGGACAGCACTATAAAGTCGCCATGAGTGCGCACTGTCACAAGTCGGTACCCGTCCTGATATGACCTTAGATGTTGCTGGGATGTAAAACAACAACAAACAAACCAACACAGAAGTGGACAGGCCACGGTCATGCAACTGATCCACACTGAAATACAAAATGGCTAGGCAAGCAACACAGCCATCCCGCCTGGCCGCAGTCCTAAAGGGTCCGAGTGTGTTCTAGCACACAAGTGCACTATCTAAGGACAGGGTTTAGGTGAAAGGATGCTGTAACAAATAACAAAAATCTGAATAGAACGGGATCCTCTCCCACAAGCCTGCATGTCACCCAAGTAGATGTACATAGTAGGCTAAGGCATCATTGCTCAGACTAGACAAAAAAAACTGGAAAATTACAGAAAAACTAACATAGGCTATTACTAACAACCAATTGCAGAAGGCTGACCCGAGCAGACACAGGTAAACACTCCTGGGCAAAGGAACAGATCAAGACAGCACCACAGCTGTCCAGCATTGAAAACAAGCACCCTGACAGGAGCTTATACGTTATGGTAGGGGATTGCGTAACTGATCTATGTGTAGGTGTGATTACTAATGTATTAATAACTCTAAAACCGCTGTGAATTGAGTGAACTGATAGAATCCCCTATTACCACTCACCAGCACTAAATGCAACAGGTTTGCCCGACTGTTAAAAAATGGCGACAGCCGCTATAGAGAACTAACACTGACAACAAAATACATTACTAGGATAATAAGAAGGAAACTGCACTACGGTAGTATTCTTATTTGCACATAACTTGGACGTTTCACACGGATGTGACACTGACACAATAGTGACTGTGGATACGCATATGTGCGATGCTACACGTCGTATTCAGCTCTCACAGCTAAGTACTAACTGTGTAGATGTCATGGCCCTGCGCCAACAATTTTACACTGCAAACAGCATGCATGAGCTTTTACTAAAGTGAGGCAGGAAAACGTTTTAGCCTTCTTGGGGGCAGCTGGTTTGTACCACCTCATATAGGTTTTTAAACAAATTTAATTAGTGAATAAAACTATCATTTAGAAAATGGCAGCAGCCGCTATAGGGAACGATCAGGTGATAAAAACCACCGACAAGACGACAATCCCCCAAAATAGTAACAACTTCGAAGAAAAAGTCATTGCTACGATACTAGGAGAAAATGGCTCAAAAATAATCAAGGACTGGATAAAAAAAGAAATGAGCCAGCTTCAGTCCAAACCGTCCGTGACGAAACTGGAGGAAGGCCCCGGGACGGACACAGAGAACATAGAAAAGAAGGCAAAAACATCCAAGGACACAATCCAAAGCCTTAGAGATGAACTGAACAAATTACAAACGGCATACAATAGCCTAACATTAGAATGTGCCTGGTACAAGGCAAACTACATGGGCAACAAAAGTCTAACACAAAACGGAAAGGATGAAAACAAAAGGGATGACAATGCAACAACGCAGGACAAAAATGCCTTACCACAGCCGGCAGAAGAGAACAAAAAGCTAAACATAATCGTGTACGGCGTCCCAGAAAAGGAAGGTGAGTCAATAAAAAGCACAGTATCAAACATACTGGAAAAAGCGGAATGTTCCTTCGACTGGACAGTGGTAAAAAAAGCCTATAGACTGGGGAAAAAGAATAACAAAAGAACAACGAATGTAGAATCAAACAAACAAGATGGTGGACAGAAAGAAAGGGTCAATGAAGACCAGGTGGGAGACCCCACTGATGACACAAAAAACCCACACAAGGAACCCAGGCCGAGAGGGATAAAAATCCACCTTGAAAAAGAAAGCCAAAAACGGGAACTATTCAGAAATAAGCAAAAACTGACCGATGAACAAAAATCTAAGAACATCACACTCAGGCCCGACAGGACTGAAAAGGAAATGCTAGACGAAAAAACAGTACAGCAAATGTACACACTGGCCAGAGAAAAAAACGAACAGACCACGGCCAGAATGAGAGGAAAAAACTTTGAAATTGAAGGAAAAGTATACAAACCATCGGAATTCGGGAACATAACTGTTGAAGGAATAAACCCAGAAGCGGCAGCAACAAGAATGCATAGCTGGGGAATTTCCTCCCAGGGACACAACTCCCCCTACAGCAATCTATACGAGTGCAAAATCCAAGGAAAAGATGGTAAAACCTACAGCTCAGCAGAGCAGTACTACTGCTCGGTTATGGCTAAATACCACAATAAGTTCGATATCATGCGACTTATTGAGGCAACGAACAACCCATACACCATCAAGGCCATCGGGAAAAAAGTATGGAGATCGCCAGAGTGGATAAAAACCAATGAAAAAGTGATGGAGGACATTGTAATGGCCAAATTCACACAAATCAAAGACCTAAAAGAGAAAATCCTGAACGCACCTGGGAAAGCCTTCAGGGAATGCACGAGATGCCCCTACTGGGGCACAGGATTATTTCTTCAAGATGCAAAGGCAGGAGAAATGATCAAACCGGGATACAAAAACAAAATGGGTGAAATCCTCCAAAAAACAAGAGACAACATCCGGGCCAACTGCCAGAAATCAAGGTAAGTGCCAAAGTTAATAGAAAAATAGAAACATTGTTAACAATAATAATAATAAAAATAATATAATAAAACAGGATAAATTAAGCCCAACTGAAGCTTACGCCACACCTGCTACGAGGCGGGCGTAAACATAAACGGAGAAACTTTTACGACACGCCCATAGAATGAGCGAAATTTGTCGTTATGCTATAGAAATTTAGAAAATGTACCCAAACTGGTCATGTTGAAATGGCTCTGTTAAGAACCATAACATAATTTGCCACAATAAATCCTTTACTAATTATTCAAAGTCTACCGAATCGGATTATTTTAATTGTAAAATAAAATAATATCGGAATATATATATACTCAGCGGCCACCTTACTAATGCTGCACAGGAACAGTAATGTGACCGCATGCACTGGCGGCGCAAGCACCAACAGCAAATTAAGGTAGGTGACCACATAATGCAGGCTGAATAGTTTTAAATACAAATCCCAATTCCACACTAAAAACCACCTCCAGCGCAAACAGCTATTTCGACCTGACTGCCGCACAAATATGGTGGAAGAGATTGATTGTAGACTAGGCAGAGGCATGCATTTTGCCCATCTAAACTGCCAAAGCGCCTACAACAAAATTGACAGCATTAATCTACACTTAGATATCTGTAAATTTGATGTGTTAACACTATCAGAAACATGGTTTCATGAACTGCATAGTGACCAACTACTATAAATTGGTGGGTACAGGCTTGTGAGAGAGGATAGAAAAACACTGACCAATGCACAAATACAAAAGAGGGGTGGAGGAGTTGCAATATACACAAAAAAATACCTAAACACCGAACATAAGCCATTACAAGAAGCAAACAGATCAGACACAAATATTGAACTAGTATGGACACTCATAAAAAATGAAAAACAAGCTAATATAGCTGTAGGGAGTCTATATAGACTGCCAAATGGAAACATCGAAGACTTCATCGCACAACTGGAGACATCCCTAGAAAGTGTGTCGAAACTGACGAAGGCGGAGATATTCTTACTAGGGGATTTCAACATAAACTACAAAACAAACAAAAAAAACAAACACTCACTAGAGAACTTAATCAAAGGCAGAGGGTTAAAGCAAAAAATGAGTGAGCTAACAAGGCTTGGAGAAAACAGCTCGATAATAGACCTAATAATAACAGACTCAAATCATACCCACACCTCAGGAACAAGAAACTGGGGCATTAGCGATCATGAATTGATGTTACAAGAAAGAAAATAAAAACAAAAAACAAAACTACTCCCCGTATGGGTAGATCATACAAAAACTACACAAAAGAGGCACTAAAAACTCATCTGAAAGAGAAAATTAAATTGCCATTTCCAACTGAGATAGGTGTAAATGACCAATGGAACTATATCATTGGGTAAGTCAGAAAGCATCTGGACACTACCTGCCCAATAAAAAAACTTAAAATCAAAAACAACCAAGACCCATGGGTAACCCCAGAATTAATCAACCTAATTATGGACAAATATAAAACAGGCAAATTAGCCAAAGCAAGCGAGCAACTACTAGACCTAGAAAACTACCACAAAGCAAGAAATCGTAGCCAGAAATCAGTGAGAAAAGCCAAAAGATGGTACATTGTCAAACAAGACCAGCAATGGGGAAAAAACTCACACAAATTCTGAAACAATGTGAAAATACTCATACCAAATAATAAAAATAAAGAATGGATTACCCTTTACAACAACGAGGGGGTGGAAATCAGCAACAACGATACTGCTAATATAATGAACAAACATTTTTCAACCATAGGCAATAAACTATCCAAACAATTCAACACAAACTGGACCAGGAAAGCGCAACAATTAAACACAGACATTGGAGATTGCACAACCACAATAAAAGAGATAAGTGAGCTCATAAAATCAATTGATTGCAACAAGCCTTCGGGCATTGAAAATACCTCGAGTATAGTATTGAAAGATGCATTCGGATGTATCCCAGATGTTATATGTGAGCTATACAACAAATCGTTCACAGAAGGTACTTATGTGGACTGCTGGAAACTAGCCAAAGTAACACCGCTCCACAAAGGAGGGGATAAACAGGTACTGGGAAACTATAGACCGATCTCCATACTCCCACTGCCTGGTAAACTAATGGAAAAAAATAATGCATAGACATAATATGGACCACCTAAACAAACACAAAATATTAAACAGTAAACAGGGCGGTTTCAGAAAATACCACTCGACAATAAAAACAATTGCTAACTTAATAACTGATATTGCAAACAGTATCAATAAAAAGAACCTAGTGGGAGCAGTGTTCATAGACTTCAGGAAAGCGTTTGACACGGTGGACCACCCTATCCTAAGGAGCAAACTAACCCAAATGGGAATAACGGGAGTAACAGGAAAATGGCTAGCGAGCTATCTAGAAAACAGAAAGCAATGCACCACAGTAAATGGATCCATATCCAATGAGGAAAAGATAACTTGCGGAGTACCCCAAGGGTCAGTCCTGGGGCCACTTCTCTTCCTCATATATATTAACGATCTAAACACCTGGGTAGAAATTGAAAACATCCAACTATATGCAGATGACACCGTGGTATATGCTGCAGGCAAAACAACCGAAGAAATAGAAATGAAACTGAATCTAACACTAACACAACTAATCGAGTGGTGCCAACTAAATAGGATAACCATAAACAACAGCAAGTCAAAAACAGTACTATTTGGTACCAGGCTAACAAGTAATGAGAAAATAAAGTGTCTTCTGGGAAACACCGAACTAGAACAAGTAGACAACTACCGATATGTGGGAGTGGATCTAGACAGACACCTAAATTATGACCTCTGCATAACAAATACTATCAAAAAAGTAAACCATAAAATATGGCTACTGGCTAAACTGAGATACTACATGACTGAAAGCATGGCAATAAAAATATATAAAGGCATGATCCTCCCCTACTTTGACTATGGCGATGTAGTATACATGGGAGGAAATACAAAACTATTAAACAAACTACAGGTGCTACAAAATAGAGCCCTCAAAGTATGCCTTCAGGTGAACAAAAGATATCCCACAATCGAATTACACAAAAATGCAATGCAACACTACTAACAAGTAGAAGGGAAACGCACCTCAAAATACTGGCGCACCATTACACCACAAAACCAGGCTACACAGCAACCCCCCGTAGGGACACCAGGCAAATGGCAGCCCCAGTGCTACTGACAGCAATAAGTAACACCCAAATTTATGAGAGAAGTGTGTTTGCCATGGCGGGACATGCCTGGAATAATCAACCCACACAACAACGGGCAATCAAAAGCATGGACCACTATAAAAGGTCCTTAAAGAAAACATAATACACAACCACCTACTGAAGAAACAATATCTCACCTGATCTGGGCGCAGTCACTGCTTGCTGTATTCTGGCACAAAAAGCAAAAGACCGGCCAGAAAAGATGGTAGATATTACAAATACGGAAACTAGCCCTATCCAAGTACTAAGGAATTTCAGAAATGACTTACACCATAGCACAGTCCGGCTGGGTTATGTGTACTGGCACAAACCAAAGCAGAACCAGCAGGCTCACGGTCATGCAATCCGAAATCACCCTGAAAATACGAATGGCTAACCATACAACACAGCCATCCCACCTAGTCGCAGTCCTGAAGGGTCCAGGGGTGTTCTGGCACACTGGTGTACTATCTAAGGACAGGGCATGGGTGAAAGGATGCTGTAACAAACCACAATGGAATGGGATCCTCTCCCACAGGCCTGTATGTCATCTGCGTAGATGTACATAGTAGGCTAAGTTATCATATACAGGTTAGGAAAAAACTTGAAAATAAAAAAAAAACTAATATAGAAACTACTAACACCCAAAACCGCAAAGGTTGGCCCGAGAAAAATCAGGTAAAGACTCCTGAGTGCGGGACCAGACCAATCCAGTACCACAGCTGTCCAGCGTTGAAAACAAGCACCCTCACGGGAGCTTATACGTTATGGGCAGAATAAAAAACTTGTCACCAAAAAAAAAAAAAATAAATGGGCAGAGTAAATACCTCGTCAATAAAAAAAAACAAAAAAAACAACTCAGCAATGGAACATCCAATTAGCATAAAAAAGGTGTCTATACTTATGTGTTCATGGGTAAAGACCATGATGAACACATTTATGAACAATTCTGATGAATTTATTATCATGAATTTTGCAAAGTACCCATTGCTGTCACGAAAAATGACTTACGTTCAGCTTAATGTCAACATACTATTCAGCTATATCCATAATTTGACATATAACAACTTTTGTCCATGTCTTTGTAGAATATAAGAGAAAGCAAATATTGTATTTCTGTCATAAATTATCATAAATTATGCAGGAAGGTCATTAGGGTTTTATTTACTTTAGACTTTTCATCATGATCATATTTGTATGTACCACAGAAATTTCCGATGGAAACAGTATTGTTCAATCAGAACCTTCAGGTCCACACACAATTTACACACAATTTACAATTCTTACAGTGAAGCAGATGGTAATTCAGTAATGATACTACAGTAGACATCGGGTTATAGCCATAATTATGGAGGGAAGTATCATGCCATCAAATAACTAACTTTGTCAAGAATGCTACATATATACAAGATCAATGCAAAAAGGAAGCAACAAATTAGTTACATGTCACAGTCATGTTTCAGGATCACCCTCCTGTTTGTCAACATTGTGACTTGGTGAGTTAGAGCAAGTGATTCCCTTGCACAAAAGGATGAGCATTCGATTCCATTGTTCCTGAATGTACAATGTGCTGTCTTGCAGCCAGTTTTGCAGCTGCATTGGAATGTTTTGAGTAGTTTGCTGGGGCAGGTGGGAGGTCAGTCTGCTTTGCAACCAACTGACCCTCGCCATTCTACCAACCACATTCCTTCAAGATGGGTATCCTCTCCTTTCCACTCTTGGACCAATAGAAATAGTTGCAGACTATGGTATTGCAGATGTTGGGAACAGAACTTGAGCATCAACATAATTGGTGCTCTTAGCCACTTTCTCTTTAAATTGTTTGTACTGTAGTTGATCTAGACTTTCCTTAGGCTGCTGTTATACAAGCAAATGAGGCCTCTTTTCCCCAGCCGCTGAAATATCAGCTTTTGTCGCATAATTATTGTCAAAGATGTCAGCCAGACAGGCAAATTCTGGACTTCCTTTTACTTTTTTAATGGCTGCGCCCTTCCCTATGCTGTGATATATGCGTAATAGACGTCTAGACGTCTAGACACGTCTGTAATATATGCAAATGAGATGACGTCATGGAAAGGTTTGGCCGGCTATGGTTTGAGCCCTGGAGGGGAATAAAGTCATTCAGTATCCAGAAGTCAAAGTGTTCAGACGTTGTACTTTCACATGGTGTCAGATGAGGAAGAATGCCGCCCGTGAATACACTGCCGGATTTGCGGCCTCCTGGTCAGCTTGTCCTCAGCAACAACGCCAGATTGAACTGGAAAACATGGATCAGAGCATATGACATATACGCCACTGCTGCAGGTGTCATATTGAAGACAGAAAGAGTGCAATGCTGCATCTTTCTTCATGTCGCTGGCGAAGAAGCGCAAAAAGTTTTCGCCAATATGTCCATCGCGCTCGCTGACCGAGACAGGATCGGACCACTCACAGAAGGATTCCAGACATTGTGTAGGCAATGGTGCTTTTAGGCCCATTGCTTCAGGCTACCAACAAAGACAGTGTCGTATAGCTGTGGTTCACCAGGCAGCAACTCCCTGGTAACCAAATGAAGCAGCATTAACAAGTTACTGTGAGTTTGCTCTACCACAGACAAGCAAGCAGAACGCTTTATCTGAATGGACAGATTGGAGGACAGGGCCCGAAGTGATGGCCCACAAATGCACAGATGCCTGGAAAGATGGCACACGGATGCACGGATGCCTAGATACACAGACACGACTGCACAGATGCCAAGAAGCCCAGATGCACAGATCGTCGACAGAGACAAACAGCTGTAATGAAAATGGCTAGGGTGAAGACGCAGAACGTCAGGCCAGCTAAGCAACAGGTAAGGCAGCGAGCAATGAAGACAGAACACCGAGATGCAAGCATCAGATGCCAGGCCACTAATATTGATATATAATTCCATCATAATATTGCTATGGACTAGTTATTAGTCATGGCTAATGGCTAACTTCGGAGATATTATGCAGTAACAGGTTCTATTAAATTGACTCTCCATGCCCTTCTATGTGACAACAAATGCTTAATAACTATACCACTATCTAAGATAAATATGCATAATCAAATCTAGGTGAGTATTTTGGTTTTGAAAAGTTTATGCTTCATTGGACTATGCAACTTTAACTAGGAGTATTTTACATGCTAGAATCTTTATAGGAAATAGAACCCTAACTTCTGTGTGTGGAAGCTGGAAAGCACTAATGTATGATATTATTCAAACGATGATCCACTAACTATATCGGCTTACTATATCGGCTTACTATATCTGCTTACTATATCTGTTCCAAGAAATAGTAACCCAACAGAATTTAAGTGTGGTAAAGTCTAGTAGGGAGGGGTGGCTGGCTCTTCCTGCTCTCCTGTCTCCAGGTCATCTGCCTGCCACACCACCTGCCCCTCTTTTATTCAGATGGAACACATTCAAAATACAGGTACACAGTTGCTGGGAGGCTCCTCAGTCAGAGACAGTAACATGGCTTTTCATTGGCTGAACTCCTCCAGTCAGTGGTGGGGGAGGCAGGGTGGGAGTGGGTGGACCCTCACCACTCCCACCAGCCCCCTTGCCCCCTGCTGGGTAAGGGGGTGGGGGCCAACCCACCCACCCCAAGTCAGATACATATTTTTCCATCAAGTTCACCAATCACACTGATATGTAAGTATCAACCCTATTTATCTTTACATAACACCAGTGGTCTCCAGTCCCTTAGATTGGGATAACTCCAAAATAGTAGTTTTTACATGCCTTACTTTGAGAATTACATATTGCATCATCTTTAGTTCAGCAAACTGCCACCAGGTGGGACACACACACTCCACCTCCAGCCTGACACCTGGATTTGGCAGGTCCTGCAAACACTCTCACACACACACAGCCCCCCATGCATTGTCACCTGTGTACTAACACTTCCTCAGATACTGGCATCTATCTGTAAATCATACCATAACAGGCACCCATAACTCAGTTTCTTAACTAAATTATTGTACCCATTCTGTGGCATTCTTCACAGACTATTTGTCTAGGTGAAGAAACCACAGTTTGCAGCAACTGTATATGCTGTCCTTATTTTCAGCATTTACCTCCCTTTATACAATATATAATACCAGCAGATTTCAATTCAGTAATAAATGTAAATATACCAATACAGTAATAATTTTCCAGAGTTCTTATCTCGAGTGGTTATATTTGATGTAGAACCTTAGAACAATCTGATATTTATCATCACTTCACTTAATATACATAATCTACCATGGTTTCACAACTTGGTTTGAATATGATGCATATGTATTTACCAACATGATAGAATGAATTAGGTATTATTAGAGTGGTTTTATAGGGCTAAATATTTAATTGGAATATTATTATAATGACTTTATAGAAATAACTGGATGATTTAATTATGATTAAAACAGTTGTCATAATGCTTCACAAATGAGTTTTGTGAAAAGTAGATATTTTAATATTTTTCAACAAGATCCGACAAAACATCAGTAAGCACAGGTTTAATGGCTTCTCTTGGTGGACCGCATGAGTCAAATAATGCAGGTTGAGGACTGCTGAGCTCATATATGAATAGTGCTGCTGGATCCCCTTGTCTCTAATTTGCAGCAACAACACTCAACCATTGAAAGGGTAGTTGGTGGTCAACTTGCACTTGCTCTTCTTCTATGATGATTGAAGTCTTCGATCCAAGGGTAACAGCTTGCTTAGCCCTTTTGAAGGAGAAATCATCAATCTGTTTCCCAACCATTGACTTGAGCATTTTCTGTCCAACATCCTTTACATTGTCAACATGAACATTCTCACCAGCTGTTATTTCACTGACAATGCTTCAAAGAGACTGATCAGAGTCAAAGGGAATCCATTCCTGTAGGGCTACTACAATCTCAAATGTGTCCTTCACATCTGGTAGTTTCCCAGTGCTGCTCACTGGATTCAAATTTCATATCCATCAGCTCCTGCATTGTAAAGTTAATTTCTGCAGTTGCTGGCATGGATAGCAAACAACAAAATCAGCTGAATCCCAGTCATACCACATCCATGGGTCAATCCACTGCTGGTCTTGATACTTCACCTCAATGCATGTTCAATTACAGGATCAGTTGATAGGCCTGCACAAAAATCACTTCTTTGTACCACACGATGACCACAGCCTCAACATTATTTGCCAGTACAGATGTAATGACTGTGTATACAGATTATGGCAGCAGCAACGAAGAAACGGACATCTTTCTCACAGCCTGAAGATGGAGGTCCCAGTTTCCAGTGTGTTCTGCTTTAAGGAAAATTCTCAGAATGTCCACCATCTCAAGGTATTGAAGCCAAAGTTGTGCAGTGCGATTTCCAGACATTGATTCCTTCTCATCTTGAATTTTTGTCATTATCTGTTTGAGACATTCTGAAGCAGATATCTCTTCAGCAGCAATTTCATCTTTCAGAAGTTGCTGGAGCAGTTTTCATGGCTCACAGATGTCATTGTCCAAGACTCAAACTTCATCCTGGATTTCATCCTCTTTACTCTGCCTATCAGGATCTAGGGAGTCATCATCTCCCAGGAAAGATGTTGGAATAGGAATGTTGAATGCATCTGCTGCTAGTATTATATTCAGTGCTATGGCACAGAGAAGGTTTCCCATATGGCTCTTCTTACAGGATTTCCAGTCAACATGTGGCAAACTACATTTTCAGCATATATGATCTCAAGCAATTCTTGAAGACCAGAGCCAGCCAAGAGGTGGCCTGTACTTCCCAAGAAACTCATTTCCATGTGGAATACCCCTAACTTCAGGACAACTTAGTTCTGACCTCACAATCATCATTGCCTTCCACTAAAGCGGTTGGTCAAATGTGATCACTGGAGTGATATGATTGTGCTTAGCTAGTTCACAAATGTAGTTCAATGTCAAGTAAATGCATATTGATCGCATATTGGTTGGATCCATGTCAATCATAGGCAGAAATACAATGGAGCTTTTTCCTGGATGTGCTCCAGTGTGGACTGACTGCATCAACTCAGACCATGCTCATGATCAAGGACACATCCAAAAGACATCTATATTCAGAGTAGGGTCCACCACTTCCATAGCTTTCAAGTCTTCGTGTGTCTGTGGACTTCTTCCTGTGTGATGGGACTTGAAGTTCTTGATTTTGATTCTGCCAATCTTCACAATGTCTTCTGTTGTAACAGACTCTTTTCACAGCTTTGCTTCTCAAATTTCCAGGTGTGCAGGCTGCAATAATACACCAAGGCTAGAAATTCGCAGAGACCTGTGGCCCGAGGCCACCAAACATTCTACCATCCATTGAAATATGCGTATTGAGTCGGCGATGGGTACTTTGCATAATTTATGATACTTTATTCATCAGATTTGTTCATAAATGCTTTTATCATATTCCTTACCCATAAAAACATAGGTATAGACACCTTTTTTGTGCTAATTGGATATTCCATTGCTGAGTTATTGCAGGAAAACACATTTTTCATGATGGTGTCGGCTAATTGCATTTTTCACCCGTTTCCACCAATTTTAACATACTAGACTTTTGATATATTTCAAAGGGGATAAAACTGAAATGCCTAACAGTGAACAAAATTCTGTTGGAATTAGTGTGATGTTTGGCAATAAAATCTACTAGAATGACTAGACTTTTCGGGGAGTAGGGCCTACAGCTGCACTTGTTTAAACGGCACCAACACACCGGCTGTCTTGTCACAAGTCGGGCTTGCTAAAACTGAGATGCCGAGCACCGAATAGTTTTATAACTCCCAAACAACATTATACCAGAATGAAACCGCCGGGTGTTGGGGGAAATTCTGTGTCACTAGGCCTATAATGCTGCCTCCCTGGCATAACATGACTGCCACGGTAGTACTGTGGCGGCATCTGTATGGGCAATAGTTAATATCACACACATGAACAGGAGTAGGGACAGGAGGCTGGAATAGGGGTAATAACACAATGTCAACATGCTTGCCCTCCGCCCCTCTACACCAGGGGTACGGGGGATGACCACATACATGACTAGTTTTTATCCTAGCCTCTGCCTTCTCATAACGCTCCTCCATGCGTCCATTCCGACACTAAAACTTTCCAAACTGAACAAAAATATGCACTTATTTGAGTATATGAACTAAAAAAAACATTCACATATTTGGATATATAAACTGAAAATAAACACGTTCCTGTTTGGGTATGTAAGCTAAAACCATGTTCATATTTGGGTATATAAGCCCCCCTAAAATGAAAAACCATGCACATATTTGGGTATATAAACTGAAAAAACATGCACATATTTGAATAAATAAACTGAGAAAAAAACGTGCTTCTGTTTGAGTATGTAAACGACTAACCCTGCACATATTTGAGTATATAAACTAAAAGAAACATGCTCATATTTGAGTAGGCCTAAATATTCTGGAGAAAAAAACATGTTCCTGTTTCGATATGAACATTAAGAAACCATGCATGCATATAGTTGAGCATATAAACTGACAAACCATGTATGTATTTGGATGTATAAACTAAAAATACTATGCAACATATACATACATGGCTTATTTTTATTAGTTATAATTATCTCGTGTTGGTAGACCGTGGGATCGTGGGTTCGAGCCCATGTCGAGTCAAACCAATGACTTAAAAATGAATACTTGTCGCTTCCTAGTCAGGCGCTCTGCATTATTAGGATATAGCAAGGACTGGTTGGCTCAGTGTCAGGATAATGTGACTGAGTGGGATATCAGGTCATGATGCTGGTGGCATGGTATCCCAGTGGGGCAGCACTATAAAGTCGTCATGAGTGTGCACTGCCACAAGTCGGTACCCGTCCTGATATGACCCTAAATGTTACTAGGACGTGAAACAACAACAAACAACAACTATAATTAGCTAGATTTACCTGAAAGTGGGATATATTAGAATAGATTAAATTGTTGTGTGTGTGTGTGGGTAGGGCCTCTGATCACCGGTTCCATGTTAAAAATATTCAGAAGAATATATATGGAATACCACAACTTTCGAGAACTTTTTGTGTGTGTCTGTGTCTCCGTGTCTCTGTGTGTGTCTCTGTGTGTGTCTCTGTGTGTGTGACTCTGTGTCTCTGTGTGTGTCTCTATGTGTGTGTCTGTGTCTCTGTGTCTCTGACAAATAGACACACACAGACACATATACACACAGAGACACACACAGAGACACACACAGACACAGATACACACACAGAGACACACACAGAGACACAGAGACACAACACAGAGACACACACAGAGACACACACAGAGACACACACACAGACACAGAGACACACACACAGACACAGAGACACACACACAGAGACACATATACACACACAGAGACACACACAGAGACACACAGAGACACAACACAGACACACACAGACACACACAGACACACACAGAGACACACACAGACATACACAGAGACACACACACACACAGACACACACACAGAAACACAGAGACACACACAGAGACACAGAGATACACACACAGACACACACACAGCAACAGAGACACAAAGACACAGACACACAGAGACACAACACAGAGACACACACAGAGACACACACACAGATCAGACACACAGACACACACAGAGACACACACAGACACAGATACACACACACAGACACACACACAGAGACACACACAGAGACACAGAGACACAACACAGAGACACACACACAGACACACACACAGACACACACACAGACACACACATAGACATACACACATACACAGAGACACACACGCAGACACAGAGACACACACACAGACACACACACACAGACACACACACAGAAACACAGAGACACACACAGAGACACAGATATACATACACAGACACAGACACACACACAGCAACAGAGACACAAAGACACAGAGACACAGACACACACAGAGACACAGAGACACAACAGAGAGACACACACAGAACAACACACACCAACAAACACAAGACACACACACAGACACACACAGACACACACAGAGACACAACAACACATAGACACACACACAGACACAGAGACACAACACAGACACACACACACAGACAGACACACACACAGACACACACAGAGACACACACAGAGACACACACAGACACAGATACACACACATAGACACACACACAGACACAGAGACACAACACAGAGACACACACAGAGACACACACACCCAGACACACAGAGACACACACACAGACACACACAGACACACACACAGAGACACACACACAGATACACACACAGAGACACACACAGAGACACACACACAGAGAATGGGACGGTCCAAACATGGCTCAGTTTAGCTTGCTTAGAGGGATGTTAGGACCGTCCCAAATATGAAGACTGCTTCCTCACAGGTCCGCCGCATAAACCTACATGTTTGCACCGGCTGTCCGTAATTATCAGTCGCCTCCTCCAGCCTTATATCAATGGACAAATGCGACTGATGCTTTTCTGTTCGCACCACCTTGTCCCGGCTGTCCGTAATTATCAGTCGCCTCCTCCAACCTTATATCAATGGACAAATGCGACTGATGCTTTTCTATTCGCACCGCCTTTACGCATTACGCATTACGCACCGATCGCTACATGGAGCGATCGGGATAATGGATTTCTGACGCATTCGCATTCGCATTACGCATTACGCGTGTATGGAATGTAGCTCATAGGTTTCAAGGCGTTTCGATTTTTTGTCGCATTCGCATTCGCATTCGCATTCGCATTACGCATTACGCATTACGCGTATATGGAATGCGCCCTTAAGTCTAGTGTAACTAAGATAGCTTTGCCTCTTCTTACGAACTACAGGAATCATCACTCATGGGAGAGACTTTGTAACAAAATTAGTTCATTATTGCTTTCTCAGATTCTTTTATTTTCATTTATTATTATTTATTTTCATTTTACGTGAAATTGTTCCTCCTTTTGTTGTTGTTTCTAGCTTATCTAATTCCACTCATAGTGTTTTGTACCAATACTTCCTCTTTTCATAAATGTGTCCATTCCATCACCTTCTCTGGGTAAAACATCTAGCTTGTATACTAATAATAGTTCGACACAGAATATATTTTGTCCAGAATCTCATGTTGAACTGCACTTGTATTTTCAATTTTCCTATCGCAATGCATATCAAAGCTAATATCCCCACCACGAAGCATTCCTGAATACAGCACAAAGGTTTTTTACCATACTCCTAGCTGAGGAAATATATGCTCCTCTCATACTCTGTAGTAGTTAGTAGTTCATTTAATGTCCAGTGAGCTAGAGTAGCTCTAGAAATTGGTTTAAATGGTGAAATATAGGAAAGTAATAAGTGGTTTCTCCTTTCCTCACTGGTGCTACACAAGCTAAATAGATCATTAAAGTCTTAATAACATATAATATCTTTCTCATTGGGTGAGCATCGAATGTAATAAGAGTCCAATGGTTTACCCAATTGATTTTATTTCACCAGAATCTCCATTTCGAATGTAATTTAATAGATAACCTTCTGTCCACATTCAAAATCAATATGGGCCATACTGTTATATCTAGAAGGATATTAACAGTAATAGTAAGGTTAAGTAAAGTCAAGGCACACCTAGCTGCATTATCCGTAAGGAACGGGGTTAGAACAGTTCCTCTGCACCCCCTTGCAGATCGTAAAGGGCAACAAATGGGGTGACTGTGATATATGCGTAATAGACGCACAGGTGTGTGGTTATTATATGTTAACGAGATGCAGAGGTTGAGACAAAGAGTTATGCAAATGAGATGACGTCATGGAAAGTTTAGCCGGCGGGTCAAGCGTGCCCTAGGCTGTGAATAAACCATTCAGTATCCATAATTCAAAGTGTTCAGACGTCGTACTTTCACATGGTGTCAGATGAGGAAGAATGCCGCCCGCTAATATGTTGCCGGGTTTGCTGGTCAGCTTGTCCTCAGCCACAATGCGAGATAGAACTGGAAAACATGGATCAGAGCATATGATATTTACGCTACTGCGGCAAGTGTCGTATTGAAGACAGAACGAGTGCAATGCTGCATCTTTCTTCACGTAGCCGGCGAGGAGGCGCAAAAGGTCTTCGCCAATATGGATATCGCTCTCGCTGATCAAGATAAGATCGTGCCGCTTACGGAGGCATTTAGGGTTTATTGTGGTGGTAAATGCAGTATCATTATCACAAGAAATTGATTTCATACGGAACTATGCTAATGTGCGTATCAGTGCACCGGTCGTTCGGTCATCGGCGACGCCATCTTGGAAATCGCCATCTTGGAATACCGGCGGGGCTGGAGAGTTCAAGATCCGCTGCCAGAACTGTGGATATGAACACCACTGGGGAGTCTGCCCAGTGAAAGGAAAGGCTTGAATAGCCTGTAAGAAGATCGGGCACTTCGGTAAGGTCTGCAGGAGCAGACTGGACAGGGTCAATGAAGAGCCCGACCCTCATAATGCTGAGCAAGACCCGGATCTGGCGGAGGTCAACGTCCTGGCAATGGATCTCTTCGTCGGTGCCGTCGACCGCGGTGCTGGTCGGGATGCAGAGCTGTGGCACGCGATCATTCGGGTGAACGGTTGTCCTGTCAAGTTCAAGCTCGACACCGGTTCGGAGGCGAACATGCTGCCGAGGTACGTCTTCGACAGAGTTGGTCCGGGGCGGCTGACGAACACCAGGTGTTCGTTGGTGACGTTCTCCGGTCACCGGATCACGCCTGACGGGGAGGCACTGCTGGACGTCAACGACAGAGTGCTCAAGTTCCAAGTGGTACCGGATTGCCAGCCTATTCAGGCTTGTGTGACGTTGAACTTGCTGGTGCGGGTGGATGAGGTGCACTGCGCTGCGCCAACGAACATTTCCGAGCCGACGAACATTCGCGTGCTGACGAACATTTCCGGGCCGACGAACAGTGCCAGCGCTGCGGCGGAGAAGCTGGTAAGCGAATACAAAGATGTATTTCATGGTTTGGGTTTGATTAAGGCAAATGCTGTCATTCATGTTGATAGATCTGTTCAACCTGTCATTGACCCGCCTAGACGGATTCCGTTTGCCATTCAGGGCAAGGTACACAGTGAGCTTGATCGCATGGTTGAGTTAGGTGTTATAGTTGAAAAAGATGAACCTACCGAGTGGGTTAATTCTATAACTATTGTAAAAAAAAAAAACAAGATTAGGATTTGTCTGGATCCGACTAAGTTGAATAAGGCGATAAAGAGAGGGCCTTTCCCTACTAAAACGATTGATGAAATTGTTGCCCAAATGGCAGATGCAAAGTATTTTTCAGTTCTAGATGCAAAGACCGGGTATTGGCAGATAGAATTAGATAACGAAAGTTCACGTCTGTGCACGTTCAATACTCCGTGGTGACAAAACCGCCGGTGACATTTTTATTCAGGAAATGCACCGTGTCATGGGCGATATACGCGGCATTGGGATAGTCACGGGCGATATTTTGGTATATGGGTCAACGGTTGAGGAACACGATGAGCGGCTCCGAGCTGTGTTGGACCAAGCTAGGTCGGTTAATCTGAAGTTAAATGATGCTAAATCTGTGTTATGTAAAACAACAGTAAAATATGTAGGTCATGAACTTACCCAGCAGGGTGTGAAGCCTTATCCAGACAGAATACAAGCAATAGTTGACATGCCAGAGCCGCGTGACAAACAAGGCGTCCAAAGGTTCCTGGGCATGGTTGGATATGTACACAAGTTTATACCCAACATGTCCGAGATAGCCAAACCACTACGCACGCTCCTCGCTAAGGACGTGGCGTGGCACTGGCAAGCCAAACAGCAGGGCACATTTGATAAGTCGAAAGAGAAGTTAAGAACTGCTCCTGTGTTGTCATATTACAATGTTAAGAAGCCCATTGTGATTCAGGTAGATGCTTGTCAGTCAGGTTTAGGGGCTGCATTAATGCAAGATGATAAGCCGATCGCACTCACATCTCGTGCGCTCAACTCAGCGCAGTGTGGATATGCCACGATAGAAAAAGAAATGCTCACCATATGTTTCGGATGTCAACGGTTTCATGAGCATATTTTTGGCAAAGAGGTTCAAATTCAAACGGACCACAAGCTGTTGGTGGCGATAATGCAGAAACCAATACATAAACTTTCGGCTAAAATGCAGAGGATGAGAATGCGATTGCAAAATTATAACATTCAGTTATGTCATGTGAAGGGTTCTTTGATGTTTTTTGCAGCCACGTTGTCCAGGGCGCATAGCGTCAAAGTAGGTCAGGATAGCCTGTTCGATGACACGTTCTGCATTGCCGCAGTGGACATGCAGTCATCGAGTCTGTTGAGTAAGATTGTAAATGAATATGAAAAAGATGTGTCCATGTCCATGTTAATTTCACACATTGAAGATGGGTGGGACACTACACGCATACAGACACCACCGTGTCTGAGACAGTACATCCCGTATAAACATGAGTTAACGATAGAAAACAATCTTGTAATGAACAGCAATCGGGTGGTGGTTCCTCCGGGTCTTCATGGTGAAATGATTGAGGCTTTGCATGAGACTCACCTAGGGGTGACCAAGTCCAAGCAGTTAGCGCGTGACTGTATGTTTTGGCCGAACATGAATAAGCAAATTGAAGATAAGGTCAGTCGGTGTGACACTTGCCAAAACAACCGGAAAAGTTTGCATAACGAGCCCTTGATCAGTCACCCGATCGCCTGTCAGCCGTATGAAAAAGTTGGTGCTGATTTATTTGAGTTAAATCATAAGAATTACCTGATAACTGTGGATTACTACACAAAGTATCCTGAGGTGACGTTGTTGGTCGATACGTCGTCTGTCACTGTTATTGAAGCGTTGAAAGACAATTTTGCAAGCCATGGTATTCCTAGTCAGGTCGTTTCGGACAACAGTCCCCAGTTTAAGAGTCATGAGTATAGGGAATTTGCACTACACTATGGGTTCAAAGCTGTGTATTCCAGTCCTCAGTATCCTCATAGCAACGGGCAGGTAGAAAGGTTTGTGCAGACAGTCAAGGACATGTTAAAGAAGTGCGAGAAAACTGGGTCTGATTTTCAGTTAGCTTTGCTAAATTATTGTAATACTCCGTTGCCCGTCCTGAATGCGTCTCCGGCTCAGCTGCTCATGAGCAGACGGTTCAGGGGCAGGTTGCCTATGGCGGAGGAAATTTTGGTGCCCGAAACGCAAAATCCAAAGGAAAGACAGACAGCTAAACGCCAGCGAAGTCAGAAAGCGTTTCATAACCGGTGTTTCTGGGAGAGAATATCAAATTTTGAACGAGTCAGGTAACATGTTGTATCGTAACCGGGTTCAGATTATCAGGGCGCCTGTGGGGGGGGGGGGGCGACCTGAACCCGTCGTGCAGACGCAAACTGGGTCAGCGTCAGTGCCGAATGTAAACGGTGCGGCTAATCTAAGTAGGTCAGGTCGGCTGATAAGGCCGGCGAGCAGGTTAGACCTGTAGTAGGTCAGTGTAGATTGAGTGTGTACACGTATAGCATGTGCATGTAGGATTAAGTTGTATTTTCAGATATGTTCGTTGCTTTATGATATGATGGACACTTTATGACGTCAGGCTTTACGGCCGGACAGTTAAGGACTTCAGTCCATTGGGCGCTCAGACATTGGCAAGGACTTGCGTTAAGTTAAGTACGCATATATGTTATTGTGCAGGTTGAGACAAAGAGTTATGCAAATGAGATGACGTCATGGAAAGTTTAGCCGGCGGGTCAAGCGTGCCCTAGGCCATGAATAAACCATTCAGTATCCAGAACTCAAAGTGTTCAGACGTCGTACTTTCACAGTGACTTGTTTGCCATGAGTCGCGGCTCGTGTCGGTCGAGGAAGGGATCCTGGTGCATGAGGACTGCAAGGGGCCAAGGCTCCTTGTGGACCAACACTGCACTTTGGTCGTAATGCTCGCATTGCGGTTGATGCGAGGCGAGGGAGGACCCCCCCCCCCCCTCTCCTTCAGCCGTTGGCCATTGCATAATAGCCCGCGCTTCCTTCCCTTAAAGCCAGCCCCGAGGCCGCCTCGGGCCACTCGCCCTCCTGCCTCTATACCAGTGTGCACCATGTCACCCAGTGTCACCTCGTATCGCCCAGTGTGACCCTATATATACCATTGCGCCCCCATATTGCCCAGTGTCACCTCGTATCGCCCAGTGTCACCTCGTATCGCCCAGTGTCACCCCCATAAATACCAATGCGCCCCATATCACCCACTGTCAGGTCGTATCACCCAGGGTTGCCTCATGTATACCAGTGCACCCATTATCGCCCACTGTCACCTCGTATCACCCAGTGTCGCCCTATGTATACCAGTGCACCCCATATCGCCCACTGTCACCTCATATCACCCAGTGTCGCCCTATGTATACCAGTGTGCCCCATATCGCCAAATGGCAACTCATATCGCCCAGTGTTGCCCCATGTATACCAGTGCACCCCATATCGCCCACCCTCACCTCGGATCGCCCAGTGTCGCCCTATGTATACCAGTGTGCCCCATATCGCCCACTGTCACCTCGTATCGCCCAGTGTCACCCCCATATATACCAGTGCACCCCCATATTGCCCAGTGTCACCTTGTATCGCCCAGTGTCACCCTATCTACCAGTGCCCCCCCCCCCATATTGCCCACTGTCACCTCGTATTGCCCAGTGTCACCGCATATATACCACTGCACCGCCATATTGCCCATGGTCACTTCGTATCGCCCAGCATTACCCCATATATACCAGTGCACCTCCATATTGCCCACTGTCACCTTGTATAGCCCAGTGTCACCCTATATATACTAGTGCACCCCCATCTTGCCCCCTGTCACCTCGTATAGCCCAATGTCACCCCATAGTGGGCCCCCATATTGCCCACTGTCACCTCGTATCACTCAGTGTCACCCCATATATCCCAGTGCACCCCAATATTGCCCAGTGTCACCTCGTATCGCTCAGTGTCACCCCATATATCCCAGTGCACCCCCATATTGCCCAGTGTCACCTCGTATCGCCCAGTGTCACCCCATATATACCAGTGCGCCCCCATATTGCCCACTGTCACCTCGTATAACCCAGTGTCACCCTATATATAGCAGTGCACCCCCCATATTGCCTGTGGAACACTGAGTTTGGGCTAGTTTTACTATTGGAAGATATCACATTAAGATCATTATATTAAGATCACTGATTAGTGTCAGGATATTTAGTTAGGGAAGTAATTTGTAAAACAACATTAGAATATTAGTGCTTTATGGGCATGGATCAGGTTCCCTGTGTTAGTGACTGTGTTGATATAACCAAACAACCACATCACAATAGGGCTACCTCCAGTCAGCCATGGGTGTATATGCTGGTCACTGGCAAACTCTGTGTGACTGCCCCCCCCCCCCCAACACATACACCCCTTACACCCCTTCATATGTAGTGGCCTGCATCCTGGGGGGGGGGGGTAGTTCAGAGAGGGAGTGAACATGCCAGATTAGGTGTATTAGCTGTATAAGTATCTATATTTTATCAATTAATATTATTGTCATTATTGTAGTTATTATATATGTCATTCTTGGAGTTGGGAAGGATGTGGTCGGTCCTGGCGTAAGATTGGGACTGACCAGTATGTTGGTTGAAACCTGCTATATCCTGTTGGTCCCGAGTGTGGGGCGTGCAGCATGGGGGTGAGGGTAAGTGAGTCCCATCAGGATTTTCGGTGAGTCCTATTGAGAGTTTTTGGTGAGTCTAGTTGGCAGGTGAGCGAGTGGTGGCTGCCATCACCCTCCTCCCCCGTCCCCGCCCTCCACCCCCAAACCACTGTTGCGGCAGTGGGGTGCGGTGGGGGGGGGGGGTGATAGCACAGCTTCGCGGCCCTCTCATCCACGCAATGACACCGAATGGGTCGTAATGGTTGCATTGCGTTTGATTCGCAGTGAAGGAGGAGTGCCCCCCCCCCCCCCCCGCCCGCCCGTTTTCATGCCCGCCGCCGACCGTTGGGTTACATAACCCCCCCCCCCCCCCCCCCCCATCTCCTCTGCCTTATAAGCGTCTCCCTTCCCTCCTCCCCTTCCCGACACACCGCCAGATAGCCGCGCCGCTCATGGCGGCCCCGGACATTCACCTCATATACCTCCACCAGATGAGGCATGGCGCCTACATGACCCAGCAACCCGCCTCCTGGACTATCCTCACCTCGACCGCCCGGGCCGCCGCTGACCACAGCCCAACCTCTGCAGCCGAGGTGGTACATGAGATTTTTGAGTCTGCCGAGGCGCAAAACACCGGACGCCGCAGAGGTTTCCGCCCGGTTATATCTTCCCCCTTGATCTCATTGAGCGAGGCCCCCCGAGGGGAAGGCGGTGAAGAGGGGGGAGGCCACCCTCGAGGAATACACCCTCGCCCTTCGGATTCTTGAGTCGCATCCCACCTTCCCCTCGGACTCCATCCCGGGCCTACTCTACCATAACCTGACAGTACAACGCCACTGCATGACGCATCCCTGGCCGACGGTCCGCTGGTGGTCCGAGACGATCTTTGCGTGGGTGGCCGACGGGCGGCTCCCTGACGGATGGCTCGACCCCATCACCATCAATGCCGTCTGCCTCGACGTCATTACCGCCCCCACGACTTTCGTCTCGGCACCCAGGGCCTCCACCTAGTGCTGCTCGGCCACCCCCCGGCACCGGCCGCCCCCCAGCCACGCTCCTCCCAAGCCAACACCAGGACCCCCTAAACCCATGAGGCCTACGGGGTCCCATGCCCGGCCTGGAACGAGGCGCACGGGGAGCAGGTGAGGCGCACGGGGAGCAGAGTGCCCGGAGGCGCCACGCCTGCGCATACTGTGCCAATGTGAAGCGCATACTCACCATGCACAGCGAGGCGGTGTGTAACACAAAACGCGCACGTGAGCGCGCCTCCGCCACCCCATGAGCCCCATGGTGGATTTTTAGTCCGTCGGCGGCAACCAGCCAACCCGGAACGGTGGAGGCATGCACGAGGGGGACTCCCGTGCCGCCCTCCCGCCACGCGGCCCGAGCAGCCGCCGCGCCATGCAGCGACCCACCCCCCCGGTAGGGCACCTCACATCCATCGATGTCAGCGTCATCCGTGTGATGACGTCACACGCCGCCTCAACCGTCCACACCTTGTCATCCACACCCATGCCGCCTGGGCCGTCTCCCTAAAACCGGGAGCACCCATTAGCGCACCAGAAGTCTCCCCCCCCCCCCCCCAGTGCTGGCCGCACCCCGGGCCGCCTCACAGGATTACCTAACCCTCGGAGGATGCCCCGCGTCGCAGCCTCTCTCATCTCGCCCGGCGGTGGCCGATTGCGTAACTGCTCCGCTCCCCGCCAGCAGTGCTCAACCACCACCACCCCTGCTACCCCTGCCGCCACCCCTACCACCCCTGCTGCCCCTGCCTCCCCTGCTTCCCCTGCCTTTCCCGCCAGCAGTGCTCCACCACCACCGCCCTGCTCGCCCGCCCCACCACCGCCACTGCCACCCTCTCGCGCCCTACCCCGGCGAAACCTCCTATCTACACGACCTCCCCGCTCTCTCCCCCACCATGGTGAAGACCCTCCCCTGCTACAGGGCCTATGGGCCCCCCTCCCCTCCTCCCCTGCCGACTTCGCCCAACCTCTCCCGCGCAACAACCGCGCCTCCTCCCCCTTCCCCACCCAGGCCCCCACCCCTCCCCCCCTGCCCCCCAGCACTCCTTCACCACCTCTCCGGCCCCCCCCACCCCACCCCGACATCCAAGACACCCTCCCCGCCGCCCCCTCCTGCGGCCCCACACCACATGACTACCGCCTCACCCTCCTCTCCATCTGGCCCCACCTCTCCGCCCTCGCCTGAGAGCGCTACCTCACCTTCTCCCGGGCCTACGAGGCCCCACTGATCGCGGGCCTACCTAATTTTTTGGCCACTCGCATCCCCCTTCCCTCAGGCCTCCCTATCCCCAGCTGGCGCTCCCGCCTCCGGGACTACCATGACGCAGACCTCGTGGACCTCCTGGAGTTCCGGTTCCCCTCCAATTACTCTGCCAACATCCCTCCCCACCCACCTACACCAACCATCGGAAAGCCCCCGACTTCCACCCCCACCTCCGCCACTTCGTCGCCACCGAGCTCGCGCACAACGCCCTGGCCGGCCCCTTCCATGCCCCCCCCTTCACCCCCTGGGCCCAGGTCTCCCCCATATTGACCCGCCCCAAGTCCGACCCGGGCAAGAGGCGGGTCATCGTCGACCTGTCATACCCCCCTGGCTGCAGCGTCAATGCCGGCATCCCCAGATGCGAGTACCTCAGCAGAACACACACCTACAAGCTCCCTAGCGTGGCCGATGTGGGCCGCCGCCTCGTCGGAGAGGGGCCCGGAGCTTACACCTGGACGGCGGGCATCTCCCACGCCTACCGTCAGCTCCGGGCCGACCCCCTCTCCTGTCCCCTGTATCGGATCACCCTCGACGGGGCGACCTACGTCGACCTCGCCCTCCCCTTTGGCTGCCGCTCCTCAGGCGCGGCCTGTGTCCGAGTCACCTCGGCAGTCACCTGGGTCCTCCGCAACGAGGGCTTCCATGTCCTCATCTATGTGGACGACTTTGTCGGGTGCGAGTGCACCTTCCTGAGGGCCCGCCAGGCCTTTGACGCATTCATCACCCTCGTCGGTGCCCTCAGCCTGGAGGTCGCCCCCGGGAAGTGCCACCCCCCCGCGGTCCGCCTCACCTGGCTCGGCTTCGCTATAGACAGTGAGGCGATGACCATCCGCATCGCCCCCGACAAAGTCGACGACCTCATCCGTGACTGCGAGGATCGGATCGCTCGCCCTACCCTCGGGCACCAGGAACTCCAGAGTATCCCACGTGGGTAGCTGTGTTCTCCCCGCGAGAAAATTCATGGCACGACTGAGGGTGATGGAGGCGGCCCCGCAACTGCTACGGGGCCGCCTCCATCACCCTCAGGGACGAGGCTCTCCGGGACCTCAGGTGGTTTGCGGCTTACGGCCGGGCCACCAACGGCCTCTGCCTCCTCCGCGCCCCTGAGGTCCACCGAGTGGTGATCGAGTGCGACTCCTGCCTCACTGGCGGGGGGGCCCACTCCACAACCCACTGCTACGCCCGAGGGTACTCCTCGGCCTTCCACGACCGCTTCCCAACCATCCACCACCATCGTCCACAAGCCCGGTACGGGGCTCGTCCTCGCCGACACCCTCAGCCGCGCCCACCTCCTCGGGCCTTGGGCCGAGGTCGTCCGGCGCGAGGTGGCCCGCCCCGGGCTGACTCACATTTACCCCAGCCATGATGCTTTCCAGTACAACCCTGGCCTCTGATCTCAGGGCACACGGCGTGCGAGGTCGCTGCCCTCGACGGACTCGATCGCCGCCCTCGCCCCCGCGACTTGGAAGAACCGTCGCCCCCAGCCTGAGGGCTACGTCGCTTTCGCCTCGGGCCATGCCTCGCCCCCTCTGGCGCCTCTCGCGCCCTCTCCTCCCTTTTGGCGGAGGGCTCTTTGGGCCCCTCCACTAACATGACATTGACATTTTAACCTCATTTTATCATTCACTTTATTATATCATTACCCTCTTGTACATTGCTTATATCCTTATACCTTCATTGTACATTGCCCCCCACTTTATATTTAATAAAGTGCTTTTTATTTCCACTTCCTGCCTTGACTTCCTCCTTCGCTGCGCATCAGCACCCCGCTCATTCCAAACATTTTTATTATTGTCATTACATTGGTCGTAATGTTCGCATTGCGTTTGATTCGTGGTGAGGGAGGAGTACCCCCCCCCTCTCTCTCCCTCCCGAGCCAGTTGGGACTCTGACGTAATCCCCCCCCCTCCTTTCCCGGCCCTTATAACCGGCCGCCTAGCTGCTCATAGCCACTCGCCTCATCTCACCCTCCCAGCGCGCACACCTTTTTCTTTGGCTCTCACCACCAGGCCCCACACCTCCGCGACTCAGTCTCCATGCCTCCGTGACTTACCATCCCCGCCAGCCCACAAATGCCTGCCGCTGCATGAGGACGAGGCCGCCCTACCGGCCACCGGGGATCCCGCCGAGGAAGAAGCGCCTCCGCCGCCTCCCCAAATGCCGCCTCTGTGACGTCCTCCACCCCCAGCCTCCAGTCGGAGGCCACCTCGTGGGCATCCGCAGTAGACGCCAGGATGGATGCACAGACTCTCGTGATGAAGCGCCTCACCGCTCTCGTGGAGGCAATGGCCATCGCCCCCCCACCGGGCGCCTGCCCCGGCGCCCCCTCCGGCCACAGCACTGGATCGCCTCATGGATATTATCCAGGAGCTCGCCCTGGGAGCCGGAGGCGTGGACCGCCTCCTCCCCGCCCCCGCGATGCCGCCCCCGACCACACACCCACCCCCGCCGCCGAGGCGGTTCAGGACATTCTGGAGTCGGCCGAGGCGCAAAATACCGGCCGACGAAAAGGTATCCCCTCGGGCTACATCTTTCCTCATGACTTGATAGAGAGGGGCCCCGAGGGGAAGGCGCTCAAAAGGGGCGAGGCCAGTATGGAGGAATACAACCTCGCCCTCCGGATGCTGGAGTCTCACCCCGCCTTCCCCTCGGACTCCATCCCTGGCCTCCTGCACCAGAACCTCTAGGTGCAGCGAGACTGCATGACCCATCCGTGGCCGACCGTTCAACGCTACTCGGAGACTATCTTTGCCTGGATCGCCGATGGGTGGCTACTGGATGGGGGGCACGACCCCGTCGCGATCAATGTGGTGCGATTGGATGTGATCACCGGCCCCACGACTGCACCAGGGGGCTCCCGAGCCATCACCCCCTGCACCTCGTCTTCCCGCCCAGCCACCGTGCAGGCATGAGCGGCCCAATCCGACCCGTGCATCCCCTACACCCGAGAGGCCTACGGAGTTCCCTGCCCCGCTTGGAACAGAGAAACCGCCTCATGCGACCTCGCCCCTGCCGGCGAGGCGCACGGGGATCAGGGTGCCAGGAGGAGGCATGCCTGCGCCTACTGCACTAACGTCCGCCGTATCCTGACCATGCACAGCGAGGCGGTCTGTTTCACAAAGCGGTCCCGGGAGCGCGCCTCAGCCGCCCCCGCGATCACCTGGCCGGTTTTTAGTCCGGCGGCAGCAACGCGCCCCTCGGGCTCGGGCCCCGCCCCCATCCAGCCCAGCCACCACCCCGTCCGCCCCGGCCCCCTTGCCCCCAGACCCGCCGTCGCTCAGATGACATCATCACAGACGCCGCCCCCCGCCCCCCTCACCACTCGCAGCCCACCACCAGGAGTTCCTCCCAGGACCCGAACACCAGCCCCACGGGGCGCCATCAGCAGCGCCATCACCCCCATCGCCCCCCGCCGAGCACCGGAAGCTCCCCCGAGGAGACCGGAAGTCAACCCCCACGCAGCTCACTGCCGTCCTGGCCACACCCGTCCACGTAACAACCACCACCCTGTGCGCCAACCGCCCCCTCTCATCTTGCCGCCCCCCGCAGGCCGCGGTCCACTACCCTCACATCTCCGCCGCTAGGGCTCCTCATATCTCTGCCACCACCCCCCTCACAGCGGCCCCACCCCCCCAAGCCTACCGCCCCACCCTCCTCTCCATATGGCCACACCTCTCAGGCACAGCCTGGCACCGCCACCCCACCATCTCCCAGGCCTACGAGACCCTCCGTGCGGCGGGCCTCCCCAATTTTTTGGCCGCCCGCATCCCCCTTCCCTCAGGCCTCCACATCCCCGCCTGGCAAAGCCGCCTCCAGGAGTATCACGACAAAGACCTCATCGACCTCCTGGAGTTCGGCTTCCTGGCAAACTACTCAGCCAGCACCCCTCCCCACCCCACCTACACCAACCACCGTGAAGCCCCGGAGCACCAGGCCCACCTCCCGGACTTTATAGCAATTGAGCTGGCCCATGGCGCTCTCGCAGGCCCCTTCCTCGCCCCTCCCCTTCACGCCCTGGGCCCAGGTCTCGCCGATGATGACCCGCCCCAAATCCGACCCCGGCAAGAGGCGGGTCATCGTCGACCTGTCCTACCCTCCCGGGGGCAGCGTCAATGCTGGGATACCCCGCCGGGAGTATCTTCGTAGGCCACACGCCTACAGGCTCCCCTCTGTGGCCGACGTGGGCCGCCGCTTCATCCAAGAGGGCGGACATATCAAGGGCCTACTGCCACCTCCGCGCCGACACGCTCTCCTGCCCCCTATATGGCATAGCCTTCGAGGGGTCAACCTACATCGACCTCCCATTCGGCTGCCGATCCTCGGGCGCCGCATGCGTGAGGGTCACCGCTGCGGTGGCCTGGATCCTCCGTCGTGAGGTTTTCCACGCCCTCGTGTACGTCGATGACTTTATCGGGTGCGAACTCACCTACCTGAGGGCCCGCCAGGCCTTCGACGGTTTCATTGCCCTCGTCGGTGCCCTTGGCCTGGAGGTCGCCTCAGGGAAGTGTCACCCTCCGGTGGTGCGGATCTCCTGGCTCGGCTTCGCTATCGATAATCCGCATCGCCCCCGACAAGGTCGACGAGCTGGTCGCCGACTGTGAGGACCGAGTCGCCCAGCCGACCCTCAGGCGCCAGGAACTGCAGAGTATCCTCGGCCGCCTCAACCACGTTGGCAGCTGCGTCCTTCCCACGAGGAAGTTTATGGCCTGCCTCCTCGCAGCCTTGCGTAGCTGCTATGGGTTCGCCACCATCAACCTCGGGGACTGTAATGTACGTACGTAGGCCGGTACATGCAGGTACCCAGCCAGAACTGGAATGTAACTAGGACAACGAGGACGGTTAATAAAGTCAGTCGTTAACTGGAATTCATCGCATCGACTCATATCTTACATGGTGTCAGATGTGGTTTACCTAACAAGGGATAATGGCACTTTCAGGATTGAAACCCCCACTGCCGTTAAACTTGGAGGGTAATATTAATCTGAACTGGACGCAATGGATCGACTCGTATAGGATTTACGCGATAGCAGCGGGTGTAGCAGCAAAATCTGAGCGGGTTCAGTGCTGTGTGTTCCTTCACGTAGCAGGAACTGAGGCTCAGAAGATTCATAGAACATTCGACATTGCGGAGGAGAGCAAAGACAAAATTACGGTACTAATAGAGAAGTTTAAGGTTTATTGTGAGGGAAGAACTAACATTACTATCGTGAGATATCAATTTAATATGCTGAACCAAACAACAGAGTCGATGGACACATATCTGACGAATCTTCGAAACCGTGTTTCATATTGTCAGTACGGGTCGTTGGAAGAGTCACTATTATGTGACCGGATAGTTTGTGGTGTGAAATGCAAGACTTTACGTGATCGTTTGTTGCAAACAAGTAATTTATCCCTGGAGGTGTGTATTAATTTGTGTCGATTAAGCGAGCACAAATCGGACTTAGTTAGTGACAGTTCATCTATCTTATGTATCAACTGAGACCGTCGATATGATTTCAAAACAAGATGGTGACGTGACGTCACAACGACGTTCGGAACCATGGAAACGGAGGTCACAAATTCAAGCGCACCGTTCAAATAATTTCACAGCTAAGTGCGGAAATTGTGGATATTAACACTACCAGAATCGTTGTCCTGCTAGAGATAAACAGTGTTCCGGATGCGGGAAGACTGGACACTTCGTCAAAATGTGCAGGAGACGTGAGCAGAGGAACACCGCGGTGAATGAAGTGACTGTGAATCGTCGATGTGATCAAGACGAGTGGGAGGATGGATACGAGGATAACAACATGCACGATCTGTTCGTCGGTGCGTTAAACAACGACACCGAGCAGCCCGACAGTCTGTGGTACACGACAGTACAAATCAACAACGTGATGGTGGAGTTCAAACTTGACACTGGTTCGGAGGCAAATATAATTACGAGGGATTTGTGTGACAAGATAGGGGGGATGACCTTATCTCCACCTAGATGCCATCTCGTCACGTATACAGGGCAACGGATCCAGCCAGTGGGTGAGGCGATGATCGACGTACGTGGACAAAGGTTCAAGTTTCAAGTAACGGAAAAGGGGAGCCCTCTCCTTGGGAAGAGTGCTTGTGTTGCACTGAACCTGATTAGGAGGGTGGACTGTGCATCCGATGTCTCAGATCCAGGGAAGGAGGCTTCAAATTTGGTAAATATATATACTGATGTGTTCAAAGGGATTGGTAAAATCAAAGTCAATGCGCACATTCATGTTGATAAAGATGTTTCCCCTGTCATTGATGCCCCCAGACGCATTCCGCATGCTATTATTTCAGAGGTACGTAAGGAATTAGACAGAATGTTAGAATTGGGGGTTATAATGAAGCAGACAGAACCAACTCCGTGGGTTAGTTCGATCACTATTGTGAGGAAACCAGGAAAAATTAGAATATGTTTAGATCCGACTAAGTTAAATAAAGCTATATTGAGAGGCCCGTATCCGACATATACTATCGAGGAGGTTGTTGCTAGTATGCATGGAGCACGCTATTTTTCAGTGCTTGATGCGAATAGTGGATATTGGCAGATCCATTTGGATACAGAGAGTTCTAACCTTTGCACATTCAATACCCCATGGGGTAGATATCATTTTACTAGATTACCTTTTGGCATCAAAACGGCTGGGGATATTTTCATTGAAGAAATGAACAACATACTGGGAGATTTGAAGGGGGTAAATGTTATTACTGATGACATTCTAGTATATGGTCACACTGTTCAGGAACATAATGGTCGGCTTCGGGCAGTTTTGGACAGGGCCAGAAAATTTAACCTCACCCTAAATCCCAAGAAATCTAAATTGTGCCAATCTCAGGTCAACTATGTAGGTCACTTGCTGATGTCTCAAGGAGTGTTACCTAGTAAGGAGCGAGTGCAAGCTATCGTTGACATGCCAGCACCTAGTGACAAAAAGGCTGTACAACGATTTTTAGGGATGGTGGGGTACGTAAATAAGTTCATCCCTAACATGGCTGAGCTTGCCAAACCATTGCGTACTGTTCTTGGCAAAGATGTGGCTTGGCACTGGCAGCAGGAACAGATGGATGCTTTTGCAAAACTCAAACATTTTACTTACTAGGGCCCCTGTGTTAAAATATTTTGATGTGAACACAGATATTGTTTTGCAAGTCGATGCGTCTAAATCAGGTCTAGGTGCCACTTTATTTCAAGACGATAAACCTGTAGCCATGGCGTTGAAGGCGTTAAATAGCACACAATCAAATTATGCTGTAATCGAAAAAGAATTATTGGCCATTTGTTTCGGTTGCACGAAATTCCATGAGTATATATTCGGCAAAGAGTTGACAGTCCAGACAGACCATAAACCACTGGTAGCCATTATGAATAAGTCCATACATACGTTGTCTTCTAGGATGCAACGTATGAGGATGAGGCTCCACAACTATAACATAAAAGTTATACACATTAAAGGCACGCTGATGTACTTTGCAGACGTGCTGTCCAGGGCACACACCACCTTAACATCACCTGAAAACTTGTTTGATGATGACTTCACGGTAGCAGAGATTCAATTGGGAACTGGTGGTATGTCGCAGTTACGGCAGGAGGTCAAGAAAGACAGTACGTTGCAGAGAATCATTTACTTGGCAATGCATGGTTGGCCCAGTAGTCATATTATTCTCAGCCGTGAAGTCAAACCGTTTTTTACGTACCGTAGTGAAATTACAATCCATGATGACCTCGTGTTAAAGGGTAATCGACTGGTTATTCCACGTTTGTTGCAGCCTGACATGCTGCACAAATTACATGAGTCCCACTTAGGTATCGTTCGATGTAAACAATTAGCTCGTGACACAGTATTTTGGCCCGGTTTAGGTAGTCAAATAGAGGACATGGTGTCGCGATGTCAAATTTGTCAGGAATACAGAAACACACAGCATTCAGAAGCGCTAGAGAGTCATCACATCCCATGTATTCCTTATCATAAAGTCAGTGTGGATTTGTTTGTTTTGGACCATAGGGACTTTATTTTAATAATTGATTATTATTCTAAATTCCCTGAAATAATTGAACTGCAAACCACGACTAGTAAGGCTATGATATGCACATTAAAACAGACATTTTGCAGATACGGTATTCCAGAAGTTGTGGTGTCTGATAATGGACCACAATTTAGTAGCGCAGAATATCTGCAATTTGCTAAAGAGTATGACTTTCAGAGTTTTTCGAGTCCGCTATTTCCTCAAAGTAATGGACAAGCTGAGCGATATGTTCAGACTATAAAACGATTAATAAAGAAGGCCATGTTAGATGGTAATGATCCGCACATTGCTTTATTAAATTACAGAAACACAACATTACAAGGCATAGGTGCATCTCCGGCACAACTCCTCATGTGACGCAGGTTGCCTATGCTAACCACACAGCTACGTTCGGAGTGTCAATTATCAAAGGAAGCTGAGTTAGATAAGTTACAGAACATTCAGAAAAAGTATTTTGATAGACATCCCGGTCATGAACACAACCAGTTGTGTCAAGGCGATCACGTACGATATTTACATCACACTGGGAAGTGGGTGACGGGAAGGATTGCCGTAGCACAGAAGCCTGGTCATAGGGATTATCGTATATTAACTTCGCAAAACAATATCGTACGCAAAAATCGCAGACATATCTTCAAAACACACAAAAACAACATTAGACGTGACCCAGACATCATTAAGGGTGTCATACATAACAGGCCTGTTCAACATGATGCACCACAACAGATTCCGTATACAACACGTTATGGTAGGATTGTTCGCCCAGTATCTAAGTTTCATGTAGGATGATGTGTGCTAGTTACTGTGCAGATTGGGTGTTGGAGCATGTTGTTGTACCTTGGTAACTTGTTACATGTCCTTCAGCTGTATGACCCTTCAATTGCGCCATCATTATCTGCATGATGCTGTTAGCGTTAAAAGTAGACGTATCGTCACATTTTAAGCACGTGTGTTAAATGGAATCATCAATGTATATTTCTAAAGAGGTATTCTCGAATCATCGAGAGTATAATTAGGTACCAATGCTTTCGGGTGAATAATGTTAGATTTATTTTAAGCTGTCATTTCAACGTTATCCATTCGAATGGGTGGCTGAACATATTGTGTATAATTGGTTAAGGTACGGTTGGGGAAATTAGGGGTTATGGTGTTTATTTATTTGTAAGTGTTCAATTATCTTCAAGTGTATTGGAAGGGAGATGTAATGTATGTACGTAGGCCGGTACACGCAGGTACCCAGCCAGAACTGGAATGTAACTAGGACAACGAGGACGGTTAATAAAGTCAGTCGTTAACTGGAATTCATTGCGTCGACTCGTATCTTAGAGGGACGACGCCCTCTGGGACCTCAGATGGTTCACGGCCTACAGACGTGCCTCGAACGGCCTCCACCTCCTCCGCGCCCCTGGGACCCGGAGGGTCATCATAGAGTGTGATTCCTGCCTCACCGGCGGGGGAGCATACTCCTGCTCCCACTGCTATGCCCGAGGTCGCACTCCGGGCCCGCTTCCCGAGCATCCACGAGCTGGAGGCGGTCAACCTCGTCGTGGCCCTCAAAGCCCTCCTCCCGGTTGACGTCGCGGGGGCCAAAGTTGTCGTTAACACAGACAACATGGCCTCCGCCGCCTCTCTCGACTCGGGGCGGGCCGGGACCCGACCCTCGGGACATGCACTCGGGAGCTATGGTTGATGGCCGCCGAGGGCTGCTTCGACCTCACCATTATCCACAACCCTGGGGCCGATCTTGTCCTGGCCGACGCCCTCAGCCGCACCCACCTTTCCAGAAGATGGGCGGCCGTGGCCCGAGACGAGGTCGCCTGCCTCGGTCTCGTCCACACCTAGCCGAATCACGACGAGTTCCCCTATAACCCCGGACTATAACTTCAGGGTACTCCGCCTCCGAGGTTGCCTCCCTCGCCCCTTCCACCTGGGGGAACCGGCGCCGGCAGGCCCGGAGCTACGTTGAGTTCGCCTCAGGCCATCGCTGGGACCCTCTGGCCCCGACGCCCTTCGATGTCGCTGCCTACACCACCCCACTCTACGCCCGCCCCATCGCCCCCGCCTCCGGCCGGAACGCCCTCTCCATGGCGCGCTCCTGGCTGGAGGTGGCCGGGGGTGACCCCTCTGCCTTCGGCCTCCGCCTCGCGCAAGATGTCTGTCAGGGGGTCGAGCGGGCCTCTGGGCACGTCGCCCAGCCTGCCCCCCCTGACGCCTTGCTACCTCGCGTCCGTTGCCGCTCACCTCGCCCGCGCCGGCCCCTCGGGCGTCATCCCTTGGGATGCTCTGCTCCTCGGGTATTACCGGATGCTATGGCAGTCCAGCCTCCTCTCTCCCAGCCTCGAGGTGTGGGGCGGCCCCCACACCATCACCCGAGCCGACGTCGCCCCCGCCCCCGGGGGGCTCCGAGGCACCCTCCGGAGCTCCAAAACCATTGCGCTGCCCTCGGGGGCGGTGGCCCTCTTCATCCCTGCTTCCTCCGGCCGACCCCTCTGCCCCATTGCAGCCTGGGCCGCCTCCCTCACCCTTGTGCCGGCCTCCGCCGCCGACTTCGCCTTCATACTGCCCTCGGGCCGCCCTCTGGACCCTCGGACTCTGACAGCCATACTGCGAGCCGCCCTAAGAGCCCTTGGGGTGCCCGCCCCCGATGGCTACACTCTCCACAGCCTCCTCCGGGGGGCGGCCCAGGCATGCCAATGAGCCGGTTTTCCCCTCGAGGACATAATGGCTCATGGCACCTGGACCTCGGACACGGTCCATGCCTATGTCCCTCGCATCGCCGCCTCGGGCTCCCCTCGAGCCCACTCCTCTGTTTTGGTGGAGGGCTCTTCGGGGCGCCTCCCTCCCACATGACATTGCTACTTTTCATTGATCCAAATGACTTTATACCTTATTCCTTTTAACTCTTGATCCATTATTGACACTATTGATTCCTGATTTAACTACGTGATCCATTACTGACATTGTTGATTCCTGTTGACCTTAATTATCATTGCTGCACTTGATCTTCTGACGTATCATATATATAATGCATAATACGTAATATCTAATATCTAATATGTAATATATGATATATAATATATGATATATATCTAATATCTAATATCTAATATCTAATGTCTACTATCTAATATAGAGTTGATTTCCCCCCTTTCCAAGTTCCCCCGGGGAATCTGAAAACTTTAAAAATTTTCCTCCAGTGAAATTGAAAACGTTTTCAGATTCCCGGGAAGGAAATTAAAAACAGTTTTCAGATTCCTCCCCCTATCTTCAAATTCCCCCCTCTGGGAATTTAAAATTGCTTAAAAAACTTTAAAATTCAGACCTATAATATTTTTGTCTTAGCCATCTTGGAGACTTTTTGTGTCATTTGGGGTGAAATATGCTTTGTTGTACTAGTAATAATTTCCATTATGCTATTCTCTGTGTATTATTATATTTGTCATGAAAAATAACAAAAAATAATAAAAATAAACAAAATTCCCCCAAAATGGGGGGAGGGAAAGTTAAAGCAAGGGAGGGAAAACAAAAACTTTTCAAATTCCCCTGGGATGAATTTGAAAACGTTTTCAAGTTCCCAATCAGGGGGCAATTTGAAATCTTTACACCGGCACCGGTAGGCCGTGACTCCTCCCGGCGCCGGGACTCGGGGCACCGGGATTCCTGGCAAGTCCCGGCGCCCAGATCATAAAAATATACATATTAGACAGATATACATATATATTTAGATGCATGTATATGCATGCATGTATATATGTATATACACATATCCATGTAAATATATACATATTTATATGTATATATATATACAGATATACGTATATATACGTTTATATATGGATATCGATATAAATATACATATACACATAGATATGTGTATACATATAAATATACATATGTCTATATATATATACACATATAACATATGCACTTATGCATATAGCTATATACATGCATATACATATACATACATATACACATATGGAGACCTATATACATGACTATATATATATATGAATACAGACTGTATTTAGAGATGACTGCATCACATATTGTAGAGTGGTCCTCCATTTGTCACTGGTAAGTTAACCCATGTGTAGTCTGTTTCACTCACCGACTTATTGGAAGGGGCCTAAGCTCTAACACTTTAACACTCAGATTTTAACCAGAAACTGCCTAGGAAAGCTTTCACACCTCAGATTGCCAATGGTGCTCTGGGTTGCACATCCACTGGAATCATGCCCCTTGGAATAAGTGTGAGAGTGGATGGATGAGATCACTGTTCTGACTGCGCATGCTCTGAAAACGGCGTTGGCAGCAAAGCAAATGTGTACGGCCATTGAGTTTGCCGATACGCATAGGGCAAAACTTTGATTTTATTCAAAATTAATAGAAATACATAACAATTTGGCATAAACATATATGCACACATGCAATATAATGATCTGATGAATATATCTAAGACAAAACTAGCCATAGTTAAACATTTTGAGCTAAGAAACATACAATTCCACACAAAACAATCAGTCACTTTAAGACTGATATCCACATCACCATTATTAATTCTTGTTCTAAATATTAAAATGCTAAATGTGTCAACAGACATTTGTTTCAGAAAAATATATAGCCAATATCTGATTAACCCTACTCATTTTCTAGTTCTACACATCTCATTAACCATAGGGTATAAATAAAAACATGATTAAAATAAGTAAAACTTACTCTGGCTATGGTTCTAACACTATTCTGAATGCCCAGATTTGTCTAAATCTAAATGCACATGGCATCAGATGTGCTGATTATATTGATGTAAATGCAATACTGAATAAAAGATTAATTATCTTAATTTATTATATATATTTGTTTAGTTGGTATTCTATGTTTCAAACAAGAGCTGAGCTGAGCTGAAACTGGCCCATGTCATAGCTGAAACCAGTGTATTAGCATGTGCCATGTGCTTCTTGCGGGTTTGTTTTTCTTCCACCCATCCCACAATGCACCACACCACTGGAATGGCGATGTAGTCTATTGGATTTGGTATATCAGTCTCAGAGCCACAGTGAACTGCACGCACAGAACTCTGAAGGCCTTATTATTTGCAAATGGAGGACTACTCTGCAACATGTGTCGAAGTCATCCATGCATTTAGTAACACTGGTAAGTTCTTCTTCACTTTATATTGCGATAATACTATGCACAAAAAGTAGCAAAATCCTTATTTTAATTATTTCATATTTCAGTATCATATTTCACATTATTTGTATTTTTTAGGTAATGACGATAATAATTACTATAATAATGACGACAATAGTGAAGACAATAATGAAGACTATAATGAAGACAATAATGACGATAATAAATCAATAATAAATAATGATGATAATGATGACAATAATAATGACGGTAATAATGACCATAGTAATGATGATAATAATGACGGATATAATGGTGGATATAATGACGAATATAATGTATATAATGATGTATATACTTATGCATATATAACTTATGTATGCATACACAGATAATATTATATATATAAACTTCTGAGTGAGTGGAGTTACGCCCCCCCCCCCCCCCAAAGGGGAGTGGGGTTGGTTGTAATGATTTGCATTGCATTTGATTGGCCACGGGGTGAAGAGGGCCTCTGACGCCGTCCAATCTGCCTCCAGTGACTCAGGAGTTCACACATCCGCGATGATCATGTGGCGAGCCCCCAAACCACAGAGGGGCAAGGGGGCAGGACCCAACATTTATATGTATTTATATCTATACATTGGGGATGTTGGCCCGGCTAACATCTGTAATTCACCAACGAGACGCCAGGTGGATCCTGGTACAAGTCGCGCTCTCGTCACTCGACCACCGAACCCCGAGCCGGCAACAAGTAATTTCAATCGTCTAGCGCTACAGTCATGCCTCCTACTAGGAAACGTCGCGGTCGGCCACCCGGTTCATCCGGTGTGTCTCGGCGAGGTTTGAGACCCCGAACACAGATCTCCTCGTGTCGTCCTCAGGTTTCTTCAGATGAGTCAAGCTCAGATGCCTCATCAATCGCGGTGGAGCAGCCGCAAACCCCTCGCTCAGCTACCGGCAGTCTTTCCGGCTTGGAGGCCAGACTGCTTGCCCTGGAGCAACTCGCTGACAAACCGGGTCCACAAAATCAAGTACCAGGCCCCTACTCGACGCCGGTTCTTGCCTCAACCCCAAGATCCGGGTTCTCTTCCTTCACTCCGACCCCCCGACTTCATATGCCACAGAGGTTGCCTCCTGTCGTCACACGTGTTGCGTCAACGTCGCGGCCAGCCACGCCTCCCTTCCGCCGGGCGTCCCTCAGCCGGTGGCCGTGGCCCCGGCGGCGGCCGTGGCTGCTCCGCTCTACCATCAGCCGCAACCTCAACCTCCGATAACCACAGACTTCCTGATCAACTCAACACATGCGCTCCACAAACCCCCAGGTACGCAATTCCACCCGCATAACTTTATAACCAGGGGTGATTCATGTAAGAAGATAGGGATAGGTGAGGCTTCCTGGGCCGAATACTTCTTTGCTCTCAGACTAATGTTGGCTCAACCTGACTTTCCTCGACCATGGGTGTCGGCGGTTTTCCAACACGAGGAAGATTTAGCAAGGATGGCAATAACGTGGGATTGGCCCACTTGCCGTCGGTGGTCTGAGAGGGTCTTTCAGATGGTGGCAGACGGGCATCTTAAAGAGGGGTGGCTAGATCCTATTGCGATTAAGGACGTTCAACGTGACGTGTCTACAGAGGCGGTGCGGGCGCTTCAATCTCGCGGGGCTGGCCAATATGCTTCTGAGTCTCGCTATACGCCGGCCAATACCAGTCGGGCACCGGTCCAATCTTCTGCTAGCGGCCAAGCCGGGACCGCTGCGCCAGTTAATCCCTGGCCCGTTAACCAACGAGAAGAATACTCTAGATACTCTGATGGCAAGCCCTGCTACAATTGGAACTGGGGCAAGGAGTGTGGATTTAATATGTTGCATGGCACTGTTCCTGATCAGGCTCCCCATATTTGCGCGTGGTGCGCCTATAAGTTTAAGAGAGTGCTTCAACATAGGGAGCAGGACTGCATGAAAAAAAGGAAATTCCTAGACAAGAAGGCCGCAGAGGCAGCTGGTACTGCTGTAAGTTATAATAATGTTATGTCTCTCCCAGCTAAATCGACTGTTATTTCGTCTAATGTAACACACAGTAAATTTAATGAGCCACGTACTGATAACATGTCGCCCGAGTTTCCATCTACGGCCGCCTTATCGCTAGTAACTAAGCAACCATCGAGTACTAATCTCTATGACCCACAATGCACTGATAACCGCAACCCGACGGAACTGCTAGAAGCTGAATGTCTGAGTCCTAATCGTCAAGTGATTACTAAGCCTGAGAAAGTGAAACATAATGATGGGTCTGAACCTACGACCTTGGAACCTGTAACTACGTTAAATCTTCCGTTAATTGCAAATAATGATGTTTCTTTTCCACCACTAACAGCTAACTGGTTCGATGCCCCCATTGAAGTTGTATTAGCGGCCCTGCCGGCAGTTCAGTCTCCTACATTTGTCCCTCCTCCCTCACCATTGGAGTTTAGGGATTCACTAACTAACTTCTGGCCCTTTACCCATAAACTATCATGGGTGACTCTTAGCTCTAACTATAACCACACCTACAATGAAATTCGCTCAACTGGTCTTCCCAACTACATGGGAGCAAAAATACCAATACCCTCTGGCCTAAATATTCCAAAATGGCGTGCCGTTCTCCTTAACTATCCAGATGTATTACTAGTAGAACACTTAGAGTTTGGTTGGCCTATTGATTACTCCTCCACTTCGATACCTACACCCACGTATAAGAACCATTCAGCATCCTCTGATGATATTCAGCAAATTTCTGCGTTTGTAGATAAAGAATTATCGCTGGGTGCGCTTCTAGGCCCATTTCAAGATCTGCCCTTTGAACCCTGGTGTCAAATAAGCCCAATGATGACAAGACCAAAAAAGAATTCATTACAGAAAAGAATAATTATCGACTTAAGCTTTCCTAAAGGGAGGAGTGTAAATGCGGGTATAGTTAAGGGGTACTATCTAGGGAAGCCCTTTAATTTTTCCCTTCCCTCAGTCTCAACCCTTACTGATAGATTGACGACGCTAGGCAAGGGTGCCTGGATGTGGGGCGGCGATCTGGCGCGAGCCTATCGTCAGCTAAGAGTGTGCCGCTCTCCCTCCCGCTGTTAGGGATCTCGATAAATGGTAAAATGTATCTAGACCTAGCGCCCCCCTTTGGATGTAGAACCTCTGCACTAGCATGTGCAAGAACTACCAGAGCTGTGGTGTGGCTTCTACGCAATCAAGATATCTTTTCTCTATGCTACTTAGATGACTTTATAGGTATTGAGAACACGGAAAGGAAGGCGTCTTTAGCCTACGCTGAATTTATAAACTTGACATCACAGCTCGGCCTCAGTCTAGCTATGGAAAAGTGTACCCCCCCTTCTACCTCGATCATCTGGCTAGGCTTTCTGATCGACTCTGTGAACATGACAGTTACCTTGCCACAAGAGAAGTTGCAGGATGTCTTAGATGAGTGTCGGCTATGGGAAAATAAGGTGACTTGCTCTAGGAAACATCTCCAAAGCTTGGCAGGCAAGCTGCAACATCTCTCTAAATGTATCAAACCAGCAGTCAGGTTTTCGAATAGAGTCTTAGAAGCGTTAAGGAAAGCCCCGTATACAGGCCAATACATTTTCGATAAGGATATGCTGAGGGACCTCGAATGGTTTCAATGTTTCGCGAGTGCATATAATGGTAAGCAATTAATTCCACAGGCCCCTCGAACCGACTGAGTGATAGAATGTGACTCCACCTTAAAGGCAGGAGGTGCTTTCTCCAAAGTAGCGTTCTACAAGTCGATCTATGATGATGAGCTATTGCAAAGAGAACTAGCCATAACTCAACTAGAAGCCCTCAACTTAGTACATGCTGTCTCACACTTAATGCCACAAGAACCACATGACTATTTGATCAAGGTGAACACGGATAGTCTGTCCTCACAACAAGTCCTAGAGTCAGGGAAAGGTAGAGAGAAAGTGCTCTGTGCTTGCGCGAGACAGCTATGGTTGATCGCCGCTCATAAAAATTGTGATATCGAAGTGCTTCATAAGCCCGGTAGTGAGTTAATTCTAGCAGATGCATTAAGTAGATCCCCCCATTCAACCCTAGCCTCCACTAAAGCACAGAAAATGTGTGCCGATCGTAATCTTGTTGAAGTAAACGTTCATGTCTCACTTGATCTATTGTCATGTAACATCTAACTACTCTCGCTGGAAGATAGTAATTTTTGCCTCTATCTTCCAGGATACACACTGAGCCACCACAATCAGCTCATTAATCTCTACGCCTGTGCCCTGGCTCCGCGGACTTGGCGGAATAAAGCTGCCCATGTGAGATTGTACCTAGACTTCTGCGTCAAGCACAAGTTACTCGCGAGCTCCCCGTCTATTTATGATCTTCTGTCGTTCCTATTGTTGTTGTCAGACAGGCTGAAATCCCCAGGCGCGGTGCTGAATTATTTCAGTTCCGTCAAAGTATGGGTACTCGGCACCTCAGGCGATGGCTCGGCGTTCGAAGCGCCGGAGCTCACTACATTCAAGAGGGGCATACTTAAAGCATCGAAACATGTAGTCAGTAGAGCCACCCCGGTTACCACCCAAGAGTTTAAGGCCATTATAGTGGCGCTAGCAAACATGTCTCCTAGGCCTCATGTGATTATCGTTGCCCTCCTCATAGCATACTTTACACTAATTAGGCAGTCAAACCTCGCTCCCCTCTCCTCTGGAGCAACTAGCTCTCAGCATGTACTCAAGGGTAATGACATCCGACTACGGAGGGGTTCTCTCACAGTGACCCTGAGATCATCAAAGACAAGGTCCTCATCTGAACCTCCTGTGGTCTTCCGACTGCCGGCCCTGCCGGGTTCCATCTGCTGCCCCGTGACTGCTTGGGCTAACTACATCTCAGTGGTAACCCCGACGCCGGAGTCCCCAGTGTTCCTCTTGCCCGCCGGTTGTCAGCTCACTCTGTCGACTCTTACCAGAGCCCTCAGAGTAGCGTCCTATACGGCCTTCGGGGTCGACAAGGGGCTGACGTTGCATGGACTCAGGCGAGGGGCGGCTCAAGCGTGTCAGGGCTCTGGGCTAACCTTGGACCAGTTAATGGCGGCGGGGACCTGGCGAAGCTCGGCAGTTCAGTCCTACCTGAAAGCGGTTCACGTCTCAGCAGCTCCCGCAGCGCTCGGAACCTTATTGGTTTGAGCGCTGGTCGGGAGCTGGTACGATTTCAGTTACGATCTATCTTGTTAACATGTTTCTTTCAGCGATCAGTGCCGAGCTATGATGTTTCTGTCTTTAACTTGAACTATGATGTTGCTGATTCGAATTGAACTATATTACTCAAGAGGCCACTGTCGCCGACAAGCATTGTATTACACGACTGATCACGCACGACTTGCAGCTCATTCCTCGTGAGCACTAACCTAACCTGTCTGGCCATGCGCCTCCTAGCATCCGAGATTCAGCGTTGTTGTAACTTGAGCAGATTGAATTATTAAATCTGTCCAAATATTATATAAATGTGTTGTCTTGGTGTCTCGTTGGTGAATTGGGGATGTTGGCCCGGCTAACATCTGTAATTCGCCAATGAGACACCAGGTGGATCCTGGTACAAGTCGCGCTCTCGTCACTCGACCACCGAACCCCGAGCCGGCAACAAGTAATTTCACCCTCCTACCCACCCCAAGCTAACCAGTGGAGCGGGAGTGGTTTGAGCGCTGGTCGGGAGCTGGTACGATTTCAGTTACGATCTATCTTGTTAACATGTTTCTTTCAGCGATCAGTGCCGAGCTATGATGTTTCTGTCTTTAACTTGAACTATGATGTTGCTGATTCGAATTGAACTATATTACTCAAGAGGCCACTGTCGCCGACAAGCATTGTATTACACAACTGATCACGCACGACTTGCAGCTCATTCCTCGTGAGCACTAACCTAACCTGTCTGGCCATGCGCCTCCTAGCATCCGAGATTCAGCGTTGTTGTAACTTGAGCAGATTGAATTATTAAATCTGTCCAAATATTATATATATGTCTTGTCTTGGTGTCTCGTTGGTGAATTATATATGTATATACATGTGTATGTAAATCTAAAAATAATGCCAATGATAATGCTAATAATAATGAAAATAATATGGTAATAAAAACGATAATAAAGATAATATTATAATGACAATAATAATAATGACAATATAATGATACAATGACAATAATAATAACAATATAATTACAGTAATACCAATAATAATAACAATACTAATAATGACGATAGCAATAATAATGACACTAATGTTAATAATATGATTAATAAGGACATTAATAAGGACAATATAAATAATAATAATAATAATAATAATAATAATGATGATGATAATAATAATAATAATAATAATAACCCATTGTGCCAGTTTATGTAATTTCACTACCTAATCTTATTTCAAATTTGACCTTAGCGATTGACTAGGACATCCAACGACCATCATAGCCCAAACGAAGTAAGCTCTCCAACCTGTGTATGGTCCAAGAACACCAATATGCCATTAGTAGTGTTAGTCTGTCTGTTACATAATTATCATATGCTAATTAGAGACTGCCATTATCAGAAAACCCTTTTTGGACTATAACTCTGTCACTAACGGACCAAATGTCACAAATGATGGGTATACACCTAGGTTTTCATGGTCAAGGAAAGTTATTAGCATATGTTTTGGCTGAAATGAACACAATTAAATGTATAAATGCCTACCTTCTGCCATTGACGTGAGACTAATTTTCTGTAGTATTATCCCTCATTTCGTCTTTTGAGATTATTAAAATGCGTTGCCATGTTTTTCCATGAAAATATTTTAGTCAAAAGTACCATAGAAAGTTGCTCACCTGGCAAGTGAATTGGCACCCATAGGTTTTAGTACTGCCATCTGGGGTCATGTGAATTAAGCAGTTCAAACAAAATAAATTACCAGTAGGCTTAACATGTACAAGGCCTAGACCTAAAAATATCTCTCATCTCTCTAATGCTGACTCAGCATGATACCATATAGTGGGCCATAGATGAAAAGATCGCATAGAAATGAAAAGTTCAGGTGCAAAACCATATAAGCGCCAATCTAAAATGGAGATAAACATTGGAATCAAACCCTCAAAAACTTCATTTTGTTATATTCCTCCTCTTTTGTTCATTGCTCCATAACCATGTGATCATATGAAAAGTGGAATTATTGAGAATTAAAATTATTTTCAGGTAAAAATCGGTTATTCAAACTACATTTTTGGATTGGTGTTTACGTGGTTTTGCACCTGAACTCATCAAATGTAAGTGACAACTTTTCTAATTGATGTGTGTTCTATGAGAGTTAAGAGGCCTAGAGACGGTTGGGTCCAGGGATTTAATGCATGGAGCGGAGATTGTTTTTCAATTGAGCGGTGGGGGGGGGGGGTCATTATATCAGGAAACATTGTGCACATCATGGTTTGGAGACATGTAGCTATAATATTGCATATTTTGGCCCAAAATGATCAAATCTGTTGTATTCTTTTAGAGGCAGGAGAATCATGAATCATTACTTTTCCTCACCATACCAGGAATGTTATTAAAATACCATGGCTGACACAACAAAGACCATGAATGACATACATATTTTTGTCTGACAAAGTGTAGGAAATCTGTAGCCTTCAGCTCTGCTTATATCACTACCATGTTTTAAACCGCACAATTGACAGATTGTAGGCAGACTGAATGCTGTCAAAATGCCAGTAAGTAACCAAAACATAGAAAGCCAGAGGAATTAATCTGTTATATTGCTTTCCTGAAAGTTGCTAGGTGCATTGAAAAAAATGACAACGAGCAACTGACTATTACAGATTTGATACTGTATTTCAGGAACAAACTGAATAAACATTTTGCCTTTAATATTGTGGTCACTAAGTTGAATAGTAAATCAAATGTAGTAACATTTCACTGTCTGTTCTGCATAGTTTTTTGTGAGCAACAGAAAAAGTCAAATAACAAAAATTAAAAAAATAATTTTGTTATTGAGGCTGTATTTATACTGTCCATAGCATATAAGCCCGAGTACCCAGGCTTGTTTTCAATGCTGGCCAGTTGTAGTGTTGGTGTTATCTTACCGCACAGTGGCTGCTGATAAGGTATTTGATTGCCTGCATTTCAGTAGCAGATAGATAATTGGTTGGCATGGTTAATAGCCTATGTTAGTCTTTTGGGGATTTTCTTGGCATATATGTATTTATTTTGTCTACTCTTATTACTAGACTAGCCTACTCCTATTTACATATCATAGGCTTGTACGTAGCTGTGTGGTGTGTTATCTGGATACTTTTGGCATGGTTACCTTCCATTGGGCGTCCCGCTGGTGGGCCGAGACATATCACATGCCCCTTTGCAGTGCAGCTTAGTGGGGGTTTCCTAGCCTTATTTTGCACAGATATTTTTTGTAAGTTTTTAGGTCAGGAATTTGTTGTTCCTTTACCGTTTGGGCATTCCACACCTTGGCAGCCATTTCCAGCGTGCTTCTCTCATGACCTTTTATTTGGCTTCTGGTCTGCTTTAGTAGTGGCACATTATTTGCTCCAGTATCCCTTTGTGGTTTTGTTAGAAGTTTAATGTTTTGGCTATAGCTATATGCTAATGTTTTCAAATGAATTATTCTCCTATTTTCTAGTAATTTCACTTTGGTTCTTTTGTTTATGTCATAGGTTGGGTGCAGCTTGTTTACTCTTAGACAGATTTTTAGGGCTCTGTTCTGCAGTGTTTGCAGTTTTTTTAGTAGTTCTTTTCTCGCACCCATGTAGTTTACATCTCCATAGTCAAAATAGGGGAGCACCATGCCCTTGAAGATTTTTATTGACATTTCTTGTGTCATGTAGTCTCTTAGCTTTGCAAATAGCCACAGTTTGTGGTTTACTTTTTGTATAATTTTATTTATACATAGGTTGTAGTTTAGTTGGCTGTCCAACTCAAGGCCTAGGTATTTGTAATGGTCTACATTTTCTAGTGTTTGGTTTCCTAACTTACAGTGTAGTTTTCTTTCTGGCATTTGTTTATGCGAGAAGAGTACTGTTTTTGATTTGCTTGTGTTGATGGTTATTTTGTTGGACTCACACCACTCATCTAGTTTTAGTAGGAGTTTATTTAGTTTAGTTATTACCTCCTCTTCTGTGGTGCCATTTGCGTATATGACTGTGTCATCTGCATATAGTTGGAGGCATTCAGTTTGCAACCATTTTTCAAGATCGTTTATATAGATTATAAAGAGTAGTGGCCCTAACACTGACCCTTGGGGTACACCACATGTGACAGGTTGGTTGTCTGATAGTGTATTGTTTATTTTTGTTTTCTGTTGCCTGTTGTTCAGGTAGCATCTTATCCAATCCATAGTGTTGGATTTTATGCCCATGGTTTTTAGTTTTTCCAGTAGTATTTTGTGGTCTACTGTGTCAAATGCTTTGCTGAAGTCAATGAAGGCGGCTCCAACTAATTGTTTTTGGTTCATTGATGCCATTATGTCATTTGTTAGGTTAGCTATTGTTTTTGATGTGGAGTGCAGTTTCCTGAAGCCCCCTTGTCTTTCGTTTAGTATATCGGTTTTTTCCAGGTGTTCATTGATGTGTCTATGTAACACTTTTTCAATGAGCTTGCCTGGGGTTTGAAGAATTGATATTGGCCTGTAGTTTCCCATGTTTTGTTTGTCTCCACCTTTGTGAATGGGGGTGATGGTTGCCATTTTCCAGGCTGAGATAAAACGCCCCTGCTCAAAGGAGATGTTGAATAGGTCTACTATGGTGGCCGGGATGGCTTGGAGTGCCTCTTTCAGTATTTTGGTTGGTATTTCATCTATTCCACTTGGTTTATTCGTGTCTATGTCATTTATTAATTTTTTTACTTCTATCATATCTGTTTTGCATGTGGGGATTTCGTTCTCCACAGTTGCTGATCTGTTTTCCCATCTTTTTTTGAATTTTTCTGACAGCTTTTGCCCTATTGTGGCAAAATGTCTGTTCAGTTTGTTTGCTGCATCTTTGTCTGTGAGCATTGCCCCTTCGTTATCTTGTAAGTTTGTATGCTCTTCTTTGTTATTTTTTTGGAATAATAGGTTTACATTTTTCCAGAATTTGTTTGTGTTGCTTCCCCAGTCTTTGTCCTGCTTTATTATGTATTTCTTTTTTGCTGTTCTCACAGCTTTGAGAGAGTTGTTTCTGGCGATGCGGTAGGCCAGTTTGTCTTCTATTGTTTCTGTGCATTTTGCTTTATCACCCAGTTTACTTTTGGTTGTGATGAGTGTTAGCAGGTCTTTGTCTACCCAAGGGTCTTGGTTTTTTTGTATTTTTCATTTTCTTCATGGGACAAATCTCATCAGTTGATTTTCTTATTTCTGTGATGATGTTGTCCCAATAGATAACAACATCATCTCTGTTTTGTGTGATGTTATTTATGTTTTGGTGCAGATGATTTTTCAATGTATCTTCTGAGTAGTTTTTTAGGGACCTGCCCATTTTGTATTCATAGTGATTTGTGCTTTTGAGCTTTTTCCTGGTTACATATACTAGTTTGTGGTTGCTTATACCCCAGCTTCTAGCACCCCATTTTGTGGCATGGTTTGAGTTGGTTAGTATTAGGTCTATTGTTGAGCTATTGTTGCTTATCCTTGTGTTTTCAGTGATGAGCTGCTGCAGGCCTAAGATCTTGATGGTGGTTTGCAGCATTAGTTTTTTCTTTTCATTGCTGCTGTAATTCACATTGAAGTCCCCTAGCACAAAGATTTCTGCATTTGTTGATTTTTTTACAGTGTTTATGCTCTTTTCTAGTTCTGTAAGGAATACTTCAATTTCACCTGACGGTGGCCGATAGAGGCTCGCTATGGCTAAATTTGCTTGCTTTTTGTTTTTTATTAGGCACCATAGTAGCTCTATGTGCTCATATGAGAGATTTGTTGGTTTTAGCTTTTCAGTGTCTAGGTTTTTGGTGGCTTTGCAGTAAATGGCAACACCTCCACCTTTCTTTGTTTGGTTCATTGCATTAATGTGATGTCTGTCATTACATACAAGCCTATATCCATCTATATTGAGGGTGTTGTTTTGGTGTTTGTCAGTGAACCATGTCTCTGATAACATTAGTACATCTAGATTGTCATTTTTTAGATGCATTTTTATTATGTCTATTTTATTGGATGCACTCTGGCAGTTTAGGTGGGCGAAGTGTGTGCCCCTTCCCAGTTTGCATTCAATCTCTTCTACCATATTTATTTTACTTTAAATAATATTTTTAGGATAGTGGTTGCTTGATTTCGTGAGTTTTCGATTTTGTTTTGATTTTATTTTGGCTTAGTGATTGGTGGATTCGGGGTGTATGTGCTGGTGCATACATCACACATGGCCCCTTTTGATAGATAGTCATGCATACCTCCATTACTTTTACTTTTACCTGTGCGCATAGAGGAAGACATGAACATTAAAGTGTGTATTAGTTGTACCTGATTATACTTATGATTTAGGGTTTGGTTAGTGAAATTTATCAATGCTGAGACAGAAGTTAAACATGTGGTTGAAAGAGCAGATAAGCTAATCCAAGAGGAGATTATGTCAGTTGAGATATACAATGTCATTTATCCAACAGAAGAGCTACTTGGAAATTCTGATGAAGCCTTGGAATTTTTGCCATCCATTCTTACTTCATTTAAAAAAATATTATTCACTGGGAAACAAATAGACTACATCATGGTTCCAGCGGCGCGGTGCATTGTGGGATGCATCAGAGCAAAACAACCCCCCCCAGAAGCACATGGCACATGCTAATACACTGGGTGCAGCTATGAAATGTGCTAGTTTCAGTTCTTGTTTGAAACGTGATTGTTGATCGATTGATTGGTGGTTGCTTTACGCCATGTCGGCAGCATAGGCCATATTCACGGTGAGAAATGTTTGTTTTTTTGTTCAAACCATTACTTTTACATGTAAAAGCAGACAATCAATTATGTGCCAATAGAGACTCATTAAATTAGAAAGCTCACAAACTATATGAGGTGGTACAGTCCAGCTGCCCTCAAAAAGGCTAAAATGTTTTCCTGTTTTACCTTAGTAAAAAGGTCATGCACACTGTCTGCAGTGTAGAACTGTTGGCGCATGGCCAAAAAAATCAATGCAACTTAGTAAAATGTGTTCAAGTGTCAGCGGGGACTGACACCCAATACATTCAGGGGGAGGTTCCCCCTTGAGCAGAAAAGCATGTGTAAGCCACGAGTCGCCAATACGGCAGCGGCTAAGGACCACTTGGTCCTGTCGACCTCCCGCATGAGTCTGTGGTGGCTTTCCCACAGTTTCTGTGGTGGCTTTCCCACAGTGGCTTTCTCACAATTTCTTTAAATTTATTAATGTTTTTATCCCACTCATGTTGCCATTTGGATTTTATGTGGGTGGCTATTAGTGGTTTCAGATCAGAGTGAGGGATCAGACATAGTTCAAGATCACAGTTCAGGGCCGTCTTCGCAGCCTGATGAGCTCGTTCATTTCCTTGTATGCCGGCATGGCCAGGCACCCAGCACAGGTGGATGTCATACCCATCCGTTGTCAGTTGGTTCATTTTATAAATGACCATTGCTAGTATAGGGTGATTTGTTTTCAGTCCAGCAACATCCAGGAGGCAAGAGAACGAATCACTGTATATAACATAGTTAGTGTGGTTGGATACCTCGATACACTCCAACGCGAGGAGGAGTGCTCGGGCTTCAGCAGTGAAAATCGAGCACTGATCGGGCAAACGTACGCCAAATTTTTCCCGTCGGCAGACTGCCGCAGCAGCTACCCGGCTTTGGTCTTTCGAACCATCAGTGTATATGGACAAGTGGTCTGCAAACTGGCCTTCAATCTCTGCGTGCAGTCCTTGGTACTCAAGTGGATGTGTCCCAGACTTCCTCAGTTCCGTGAGTTGGAGGATAACTGATGTCTTTCTCAATGACCACGGGGGATGTTCTGGGACTTTGGCATCCTCCAACCCTTCCAAATCGGCCTGGCTTCATACCTGGATTCATCATGTTGCTCGAATAGACAATTGTGTGGAGGATTTAAGGCATTAGTTTTTATCTTGACTACATATTGTATGGCCAGTTTGATTCTCATGTTGTTAAGTGATGGTTCATTGGCTTTGACGTAGAGGCTCTGAACCGGTGAGTTGCGGAAGGCCCCAAGGGCCAGGTGCAGTCCCTGGTGGTGGATTGTGTCTAGCAGCCCAATATATGATTTCCTTGCAGAACCGTATACTATGCTGCCGTAATCCACTCGTGACTGAACCAAGGTTCTGTACACGGAGAGCAGAACATCTCTGTCCGCTCCCCACTCTGAGCTGGACAGCACCCTCAGAATATTTAGCACTTTCAGGCATCTTTATATGTGGCACAAAAGACAGTTTTGTGTCGAGAATGAGGCCCAGAAGTTTGGTTTTCTCAACGACTTTAATGGGATCCCCATCCAGGGTCAGCTCCGGTTCCGCATGCATTCTACGCAGCAGGCAGAAGTGCATGCAGACTGTTTTGGTCTTGGAAAATTTGAAACCGTTCAGAACTGACCATCGATGGATCCCATTTATGCTTGGTTGCAGCTGTCTCTCTATGAAATTCATGTTAGAACCGCTGTAATATAAAACATGTTAGAACCGCTGTAATATAAAACAAAGTCATCCACGAAAAGACTACAGGAGATCCCCCGCTTTACAGCGGCAGCAATACCATTGACCTTGACCCAAAAAGGGTCACGGCCAGTATGCTGCCTTGAAGTACTCCTAGTTCCTGTGAGTTTAGGCTGGAATAGGTAGTCTTGACACGGACGTGGAAATGCCTGAAGGCTAGAAAGTTCCTGATGAAAATTGGCAGGTGGCCACGAAGGCCAATCGCATGAAGATCCTCCATGATGACATGCTGCCACGTTGTGTCATAGGCTTTTTTGAGGTCGAAAAAGACAGCCACAACATGCTCCTTCTTATGGAAAGCATCTCTTATGAAGGTCTCCATGCGCACCAAATGGTCGAGGGTGCTGCGGCCCCATCTCAAGCCACATTGAAAGTTGGACAGGTGGTGTCCTTACTCCAGTAGCCAGACAAGGCGCTTGTTTACCATGCGCTCCATGGTTTTACAGATGCAGCTTGTGAGGGCTATGGGAAGATAGTTGTTGGCTTCACTCTGGTCTTTACCAGGTTTGGGAATTGGTATTACTGTCGCCTCCCGGCAAGACGCGGGGACGACACCCGACTCCCAGATGTTGTTGAAGAGTTGAAGCAACAGTCTCAGTGCATGTTCAGGGAGATGTTTAAAAAATTGATAATGAATTCCATCAGGTCCAACTGCTGGTTCATGCGAGCTTTCCAAAGAACACCTCAACTCACCCATGCTGAATGGGGAGTTGTAGTACTCCTTGCCATCGGAGGAAAAGTCCAAGAGCTTTTGCTCTTGGTGTTCCTTGATGGCCCGAAAGCCCGGGAGGCAGTTTGCCAAAGACGAGTTTCCAGCAAAGGTGCGAGCCAATTCTTCACTTATTTCGTCGAGTGATGTGAGAATGGTGCTGTTGTGTTTCAAGTGCTGGACTACAGAAGAATCACCTCCCCTTCGTTTGATTCTCCTGATCATTGTCCACACTTTGCCCAACGGGGTGTGCATGGTGATGCTAGAAACAAATTGTCTCCAACACTGCCTCCATGCTTCTTTAATTGTTCTGCGAGCGCGAGCGCGAGCGCGAGCGCGCAGAATTCTAAAGAGTGCCAGATTTTCAGCAGTCGGTCTCCTGTGGAATTTACGATGAGCTTTCTTTCATTCCTTAATAACCCTCCTACAGCTGTCATCTAACCATGGAGGTGTCAAACGCTTGGGAGTTGCCGAGGTCTTCGGAACAGTTTTCTCTGCGATCCATCTCAGCATCTCAGTGAAGGCATCGATGTCACTGATGTCTGGAGTGAACTCCTCACGACATAGGGTCTGGAAGGTGGGCCAGTTGGCTTTACGAAGCCGCCAGCTCCTCTCTCGCTCTACGGGAGATGCCCCCCCCCCGCAATTAAGAATAATTGGGAAGTGGTCGCTCCCACAGAGGTCATCCCAGACCCTCCACGAAAAGTCCAGCGCCAGTTCTGGTTCTACAATGCTGAGATCGATGGCAGAGTATGTTCCGTAGCCGGGATGCAAATATGTGTATGAACCATCGTTCAATACACACAGAGCATGACTGGCCACAAGGTCCTCAATTCTCTTGCCTTTAGCATTCCTATTGTCCCCCCCCCCATAATGGGTTGTGGCCGTTAAAGTCACCCATAAGTAAATATGGGGACGGTAACTGGTCCACAAGGGCGTCCAGTTCTTGTAAAGTGAGAACGGAGCTCGGAGGAATGTAAATGGAACAGAGAGTTACAGTCTTATGCAGCATCAGACGAACAGCTACAGCCTGTAGTGTTTTGTCTAACACCACTGGCGTACATACCACATCACGTCTGACCAAGATGGAGGAGCCACCAGCGGCTCGGTCTCCATCTGGTGCGTGCTTGTTATGAATGGTGTAGCCTTTAAGACTACAACTCTCAGAAGCTTTTATATAAGTTTCTTGTAGGCAAACAGCAAGTGGATTGAGGTTGCAACAAAGAAGAGACAACTCTTCGATGTTGCTCCTAAAACCTTGGCAGTTCCATTGAATAAGAGATGCACCTGTCACTGTCATTTTGGAGCAGTGACAGGTGTTCGCCCCCTCGCCTTTGGTTTGAGGGAGAGACTTCGACTGCGGGTTTCCACAGTCTCAGGCATCTCAATATCAGCCAGGGCCCGATATCTATTTGATGTTAAGTTTTTGGAGATCGATGACCCCCTGGACGTTTTGTCCGGAGGGGTCGAAGATCCCTTTGGAACTTGGTCCAACAAATTGTTCTTCTTCTTTTTGGGCATCGCCAGCTCGGCCAGCGTCTGCAGCGCAATACTATTATTATTATTATTACTTTTGGTTGAAACAGGCGTCGGATTTGGGACTGGGGTGAAGGCAGTGGGCTTCCCTCCAGGCAACCATGTCAGTTCAGTCTGGCATTCAATTGTCCTGTTGGAGACTTTGGCTGCCGCAGCATAGCTCTTTCTTGGTGGTTGGCGAGGGAGTATTCGCCTCAGCCAGCCTTCGAGCTTCTGGGTAGGTTAGCCGCTTCTCAGTCTTGATCTGCTGAATGAGGTTTTCTTTTTTCCAGACAGGACAGTCTTTAGATATGGCCATATGGTCACCCAGGCAATTGGAACATTTTGCCTGGTTTTGACAACTGGTGTTGTCGTGACCTTTCTGACCGCACTTAAAACAGATGATTACATTTTTGCATCTATCCTTGCCATGACCAAAGTTCTGGCATTGGAAGCACCAAAGTGGGTTTGGGATGAAGACATCCATATTCACACTAAAGTATCCAATTATCAAATTCTTGGGCGGAAAAGGCTTGCCAAACATGAGGATGTATGTACCTGTTTTTATGGACTTGTTATCCCTCTTCATAACTATTCTTTGTACGTTTAACACTCCTTGAGACTTGAGCTCATGTGCTATTTCATCCTCATCAACACCATCAAGATCTCTAGTCCGGATTACTCCTTTGCTAGAGTTGAGAGTTTGATGAGGAGAGGCCTTGATGCCGACACCTGCTAGCGTGCTTGCACGTAGCAGATTGTCGGCATGCGCTTTCTTAGAACACTCCACCAGAATATGTCCACTTTGTAGCTTCTTCACGTCTTTGACTGTGCCAGCGATTCCCATAATGCCCTTGTGAATGGCAAAGGGGAAAGTTTGGCAACTGATGCCTCATCATTCAATGATTCAATCGTAATGAACCGTGGCCAATCATCAGCGTTCGGACGTGAGTCCAAATCCGAGTCCAATTTCTTTTCCGTGTCTAGTAATCTTTTCTTATTATTTGGGGGTTTTGAGTATCCATATTGAATTGTTATTGGTTCGTCATCCTCGCTCCCCACCCACCACGGAAACGTTTGAAACATAGACTACCAACTAGAAAAATATATATAATAACTTAAGATATTAATCTTTTATCCAGTATTGCATTTACATCAATATAATCAGGACATCTTTGAAACAAGTTTTTGTTGACACATTTGACATTTTAATATTTAGAACAAGAATTACTTCTGGTTAATCAATGGTGATGTAAACATCAGCCTGTAAAGTGACTGAAATTGTATGTTTCCTTAATTATGGAGAGTTGTGTCTTTAATCGTATTCATTATATTATTATATTGCATTCTTCCGTCCATTTCTGTGCCAAATTGTTATGTATTTCTATATATTTTGAATAATATGCCAGTTTTTCCCTACGCGTATCGGCAAACTCAATGGCCGTACATCATACTCAATGCATTGTCAATGGCAGTGAGCAATCTCCATACAGAAAAAGTAAAATATTTATAAAACCACACCATCTCAGCACAAACCACTTGGAACACATATAGAAAACATTTTTAACAAAAAGATTATATTAAATTGATACGGTTAGGGTTCTGGATTTCTATTAATTTTGAATAAAACTGATGTTTTTCACTGCGCGTATCGGCCGTATGCCTTTGCTTTGCTCCCAACGCCGTTTTCAGCACATGCGCAGTTGGAACTGTGATGTAGTCTATTGACTTCAAGCTAGCCTCATTGGATCAGGCCATCATACAGGCTATTCATTTCATGGGTGAGACCATCCTCACCCTGAAGAAGAATATTCTTGAAAATAAAAACCACAAACAGTGCTTTTTGAATTTGATGAGTGCCAAGTTATAGCGATGGAAGGCTGTTCCACATTTCAGGCAAAGGGAGATGCAGATATCCAGATTGTGAGGACTGCAGTAGACTATGCCAGGCAAGTGGATACCATCCTTGTTGGTGATAGCACAGACTTACTCGTGCTTCTCTTATACCATGCAGAATGTCATTCAAACGGAATGGCTTTTCACCTATTTCCCTTTAGACCAAACCACCATATACATAAAAGTTCAATATGTACAGAAGTGCCTTCCTTTATCAAGGAGAACAACAATGGAATGAGCTACCCACTTACATATCCTCAAAGCTGCAACTTCCATGAAGTCCTCAAACACGATATTGCTATGTCATTAATAATTCCAGCTGTACATCCTGAAAATGTGGAATTAGTCCTCTTTGACCCGATAGATCCAACTGAGGAACTGAGAGGGAAAAACTATTTAAAAACAGCATTTCATAGGCATCTCAACCATTATACCCCCCACCCCTAACTCCACTAAAGTGTCTCAGACCAAGGCATTACAGTTTTAATTACTACTGTTTTATGCATCATATACTACTTACTTGTAGGTATTCATATATGTCCCTAGCATGCCATAACATGTGTAGCCCTTGTATCTTTATAAGGAATCATTCCTAACTTGTTGTTTACTTTGATGGTATTGCTAAACTCTCAAATTGCTTAGATACTTTGCTAGTTACTTATTGTTAGTTTGGAGATATGCATTTGAGTGTACAGGCAGGAAAATGACCCCATTGAGGGATGCCAACCAAAAAAACCCTACCATTTGGCATTAGGAAATCAGTCTTATTGAAAAAGCATGAAAAGTACCTATTTCTACAAACTTGCGAGAGTGTTTTCTGGTAATTCAGACACCCATGGGAGAACATAATCAATGCAGGTGAATAAGCTTTCCTATGTTTTTACAGTGGGTCAGAAAGGACAATCTTGATGTCCTACAATATAACAATTCAAGGGAAAAGTACCAGATCAGGTAAACCCACAGAGTTTACCGTCAATATCAGCAGCTGCAAAATACCATATAATGTGCATGTTCTATCAAGTACGTGACTGGAAAAGAGATATCTTTGATCCCACAAAATGGGACTTGCATGTGAAATGTTGCCAATTTTAACAGATCAACCACCAACACCATCCTCATTGATGGAGATGATTCACTGTAATTGCAAAACGGGATGCTTTTCTTCACAGTGCATATGCCGAAAGCATGGACTGAAGTGCAGTTGGACCTGTGGGGAGTGCAAGGGGCTAGGCTGCAAATGTTCTAGTGAATCTGACATTGGTAATAACTGCTCAAATTCAAGTGTACCTGAAGATGATAATGGTCAATAATAAGAAAACTGTTGGCAGACCATTATGTTTATGTCATTTCAGTCAAAACACATGCTAGTCAATTTCCTTGACCATGAAAATCTAGGTGTAGTTCCATTATTTGTGCCATTTGGTGCATTCGTGAGAAAGTAATAGTCGAAAAAGGGTTTTCTGGTAATGGTAGTCTCTAACTAGAATACAATAATTATATAACAGACAAAATAATATTGCTAATGGCATATTGGTGTTCTTGAACTATACAAACAGATGTATGAGCTTATTAGAACAATGATTTGACAGAGTAATCTCTGCAAATTACTCTCATACCTCTGTTTCCTTTTGCCAAAAGCTAATTAAGGACTTCTAAGTGGAGGTGCAACTGTTCTCTTACATTGATCGCTCCAACTCGAAATCAATTTATTTAGGAACCAAGTTATCACCGTGCACAACCATTATGCTACTCGTTACGACATTCAATGGAAATAAACATACGTATTTGTCAAACTTGACGACCAATGGATGTCTATAATTAAACAGGACCTTTCGGGGTTTCTAATTGTTAGGCAGATGTAATGCACGAACGACTTGAACATGTTTAATGTGGGCAAACGAGCACGCCATACACAGTACTAGATGTACCCGGATGTTCCTGCCGACTGGAGGCAGAGTTGGTAGGGCGCACACACGCGGGCCCGGCTCGTTGCAGCAGCCGGATGCGGGCTGCCACACCGGTGAACACTTACCGTAGGGCGGGAGCAGGCCGCGCCCTGCACGCTGTCCGTGGGCCCAGGAGGAAGCTGTACAGGAGGAACAAACGACGCCGTCAGTGACCGCCACAATGCACGTACAGCGAAGGTGGTCTCCACAAACACCCCCCTCCCCCAGCCCTCAGCGCCACGTGTGCACATGGCACACGGTCAGAAGGCGCAGGTCTGGTGGCGGGGCCGGACATTATGTCAGCATAGCAAATCAACGCGTATAACGAGGTGTGCACGTCGCGATTATACGGTACCCTAATATTACTGGCCCTAACTGCTATTGCATCCCTATATTATTACTGTTAAAATTTCTTTTTATATTCAGGACATCCTAAAGCTATGAAAAAAAACCTTGGTTCATTAATATGTGGGATGTGCACGTGGGTCATTCCTAGCCAATGGGCTACAACTATCGGCTAGTCGACATACTACCTGATGTGTGTACAGTCTAATGAAATATATATTTTCCAAAACCAAAGCCATTAAACCCATTAGAGAGGGAGACCATTAATCAATTAGGTAAATCTCGTGGCCTGAATAGTCATTCCCTCATTCCCAGTACCATATATGGCTTTAGTCAGGTTCCAGGACATATAATGGGAGTTTGATGGCACTGGAACCAACCACCCACAGCTGGGTCAGTTGCTTACCCACTCCCCCAGGACCCCCCCCCACCCCACACACACACACATACACTCTGGCTCTGATACAAGCTTCTAGCCTCCCTTCTGTGAGTGTGCTAATTGGATACACACCACATACAGTCAACTGCCCCCCCCCCCCCAACAACACACACACAGACATTCACTGGGCACAGTGTGTGTGAGGGAACAGCGGGGGGGGGGGGGGGGGGTCAGATGATACTTACTAGGTGGATGAACCTGACTTGGCCAGTAGAAATGATAGGGGACCTGACTACCTACACATTAATATGTCAACTCACATCACATGACCATCATGAGATGGCAATCTAGGGCATAACTACAGGAGTTTTGGCAAGCTTGCCGAAATGATATTGTGTTCTTTCAGTTCAAATTACTCCAAATCTAGTCACTTTTCATCAAAGTTACTCCGGAATATTGAATATCAGGTTATAATGGTCAACCTAATATATTTATCTCAAAAAGGAGGCAACAATTTGAAAGCCATCGGACGATGCAACTTTAACAAGTCGGCTCTTTTTATGTTAATGGCGATCTTATTTTGAATTACGAGCATGGAAGGCATTTGCAGTAGTCAGAAGTTAGAGAAAAGACAAACTAGGGATAAGTGAGTGGACATTACAATAGTCACGTTAGAGATTCAATTACTTTCATGGGGCCCCTACTCAGTTTAACTTGACATAGTTGAGCACCCCGTTATGACGGTACTTCGACTCAATCTTGAATGTGTCCCACTGTATATGGCTAATGAGTGTCTCCTCACTATACGACCATTAGTACTAAGTATGCAGACCAACAGCCGTCCGCAAAACGGCGTCTGACGTGCACGTGTTAGTGCAGGTGCCTTACCAGTACAGTTTGTCATCTCCCCTATCCACGTGGTCGACTTGCAGACGAGGTGCCACGTCTGACCAGTGAAGTTGCACTTGACAACGGCCTTGTCATTGTCCCGACTGCACCAGGCCTTCGCCGGAGGCTTCAGGTCCGCGCATCCCACAGCTGCAGAGAACAAAGGTAGAAGAGCTTTACCACAGCTGCAGAGAACAAAGGTAGAAGAACTTTACCACAGCTGCAGGCAACAAAGGTAGAAGAACTTTACCACAGCTGCAGCGAACAAAGTAGAAGAGCTTTACCACAGATGCAGAGAACAAAGTAGAAGAGCTTTACCACAGCTGCAGGCAACAAAGGTAGAAGAACTTTACCACAGCTGCAGAGAACAAAGGTAAAAGAGCTTTACCACAGCTGCAGCTAACAAAGGTAGAAGAGCTTTACCACAGCTGCTGAGAACAAAGTAGAAGAGCTTTACCACAGCTGCAGAGAACACAGTAGAATGACTTTATCACAGCTGCAGAGAACAAAGGTAAAAGAGCTTTAGCACAGCTGCAGAGAAAAAAGGTAGAAGAGCTTTACCACAGTTGCAGCGAACAAAGGTAGAAGAGCTTTACCACAGCTGCAGCGAACAAAGGTAGAAGAGCTTTACCACAGCTGCAGCGAACAAAGGTAAAAGAGCTTTACCACAGCTGCAGCTGACAAGGGTAGAAGAGCTTTACCCCAGCTGCAGAGAACAAAGGTAGAAGAGCTTTACCACAGCTGCAGAGAACACAGTTAGAATAACTTTACCACAGCTGCATAGAACAAAGGTAGAAGAGCTTTACCACAGCTGCAGAGAACACAGGTTTTATAACTTTACCACAGCTGCAGAGAACAAAGGTAGAATAACTTTACCACAGCTGCAGCTAACAAAGGTAGAACAGCTTTATCACAGCTGCATAGAACAAAGGTAGAAGAGCTTTACCACAGCTGCAGAGAAAAAAGGTAGAAGAGCTTTACCACAGCTGCAGAGAACAAAGGTAGAAGAGCTTTACCACAGCTGCAGAGAACAAAGGTAGAAGAGCTTTACCACAGCTGCAGCTAACAAAGGTAGAAGAGCTTTACCACGGCTGCAGAGAACAAAGGTAGAAGAGCTTTAGCACAGCTGCAGAGAACATAGGTAGAAGAGCTTTACCACAGATGCAGCTGACAAGGGTAGAAGAGCTTTACCACAGCTGCAGCTAACAAAGGTAGAAGAGCTTTACCACAGCTGCAGATAACAAAGGTAGAAGAGCTTTACCACAGCTGCAGAGAACAAAGGTAGAAGAACTTTACCACAGCTGCAGCTAACAAAGGTAGAACAGCTTTACCACAGCTGCAGAGAACAAAGGTAGAAGAGCTTTACCACAGCTGCAGCTAACAAAGGTAGAACAGCTTTACCACAGCTGCAGAGAACAAAGGTAGAAGAGCTTCACCACAGCTGCGGAGAAAAAAGGTAGAAGAGCTTTACCACAGCTGCAGAGAACACATGTAGAATAACTTTACCACAGCTGCATAGAACACAGGTAGAAGAGCTTTACCACAGCTGCAGAGAACACAGGTAGAATAACTTTACCACAGCTGCAGAGAACAAAGGTAGAAGAACTTTACCACAGCTGCAGCTAACAAAGGTAGAACAGCTTTATCACAGCTGCAGAGAACAAAGGTAGAAGAGCTTTACCACAGCTGCAGCTGACAAAGATAGAAGAGCTTTACCACACTGAGACAAGGTAGAAAGTACCACAGCTGCAGAGAACAAAGGTAGAAGAGCTTTAGCACAGCTGCAGAGAACATAGGTAGAAGAGCTTTACCACAGATGCAGCTGACAAGGGTAGAAGAGCTTTACCACAGCTGCAGAGAACAAAGGTAGAAGAGCTGTATCACAGCTGCAGAGAACATAGGTAGAAGAGCTTTACCACAGCTGCAGCTGACAAAGATAGAAGAGCTTTACCACAGCTGCAGCTAACAAAGGTAGAAGAGCTTTACCACAGCTGCAGCTGACAAGGCTAGAAGAGCTTTACCACAGCTGCAGAGAACAAAGGTAGAAGAGCTTTAGCACAGCTGCAGAGAACATAGGTAGAAGAGCTTTACCACAGATGCAGCTGACAAGGGTAGAAGAGCTTTACCACAGCTGCAGAGAACAAAGGTAGAAGAGCTGTATCACAGCTGCAGAGAACATAGGTAGAAGAGCTTTACCACAGCTGCAGCTGACAAAGATAGAAGAGCTTTACCACAGCTGCAGCTAACAAAGGTAGAAGAGCTTTACCACAGCTGCAGATAACAAAGGTAGAAGAGCTTCACCACAGCTGCAGATAACAAAGGTAGAAGAGGTTTACCACAGCTGCAGCTAACAAAGGTAGAAGTGCTTTCCCATAGCTACAGGCAACAAAGGTAGAAGAGCTGTACCACAGCTGCAGGCAACAAAGGTAGAAGAACTTTACCATAGCTGCATGCAACAAAGGTAGAAAAGGTTTACCGCAGCTGTGGGCAACAAACGTAGAAGCGCTTTACCACAGCTGCAGCTAACAAAGATAGAAAAGCTTTACCACAGCTGCAGAGAACAAAGCTAGAAGAGGTTTACCACAGCTGCAGAGAACAAAGGTAGAAGAGCATTACCACAGCTGCAGCGAACAAAGTAGAAGAGCTTTACCACAGCTGCAGAGAACAAAAGTAGAAGAGCTTTACCACAGCTGCAGAGAAAAAAGGTAGAAGAGCATTACCACAGCTGCAGAGAACATAGGTAGAAGAGCTTTACCACAGCTGCAGCTAACAAGGGTAGAAGAGCTTTACCATAGCTGCGGAGAACAACGGGAGACGAGCTTTACCACACCTGCAGAGAGCATAGGTAGAAGAGCTTTACCACAGCTGCAGCTGACAAAGATAGAAGAGCTTTACCACAGCTGCAGCTGACAAAGATAGAAGAGCTTTACCACAGCTGCAGCTGACAAAGGTAGAAGAGCTTTACCACAGCTGCAGCTAGCAAAGGTAGAAGAGCTTTACCACAGCTGCAGAGAATAAAGTAGAAGAACTTTACCACAGCTGCAGCTAACAAAGGTAGAAGAGCTTTACCACAGCTGCAGAAAACAAAGTAGAAGAGCTTTACCACAGCTGCAACGAATAAAGGTAGAAGAGCTTTACCACAGCTGCAGCTGACAAGGACAGAAGAGCTTTGCCACAGCTGCAGAGAACACAGGTAGAATAACTTCATCACAGCTGCAGAGAACAAAGGTAGAAGAGCTTTACCACAGCTGCAGAGAAAAAATGTAGAAGAGCTTTACCACAGCTGCAGAGAACAAAGGTAGAAGAGCTTTACCACAGCTGCAGCTAACAAAGGTAGAAGAGCATTACCACAGCTGCAGAGAAGAAAGGTAGAACAGCTTTACCACAGCTGCAGAGAAGAAAGGTAGAACAGCTGTATCACAGCTGCAGCTAACAAACGTAGAAGAGCTGTACCACAGCTGCAGAGAACAAAGGTAGAAGAGCTTTACCACAGCTGCACAGAAAAAAGGTAGAAGAGCTTTACCACAGCTGCAGAGAACAAAGGTAGAAGAGCTTTACCACAGCTGCAGCTAACAAAGGTAGAAGAACTTTACCACAGCTGCAGAGAAAAAAGGTAGAAGAGCTTTACCACAGCTGCAGAGAACAAAGGTAGAAGAGCTTTACCACAGCTGCAGCTAACAAAGGTAGAAGAGCATTACCACAGCTGCAGAGAAGAAAGGTAGAACAGCTTTACCACAGCTGCAGAGAAGAAAGGTAGAACAGCTGTATCACAGCTGCAGCTAACAAACGTAGAAGAGCTGTACCACAGCTGCAGAGAACAAAGGTAGAAGAGCTTTACCACAGCTGCACAGAACAAAGGTAGAAGAGCTTTACCACAGCTGCAGCTAACCAAGCTAGAAGAGCTTTACCACAGCTGCAGCTAACAAAGGTAGAAGAGCTTTACCATAGCTACTGGCAACAAAGGTAGAAGAGCTTTACCACAGCTGCAGGCAACAAAGGTAGAAGAACTTTACCACAGCTGCATGCAACAAAGGTAGAAAAGCTTTACCACAGCTGTGGGCAACAAACGTAGAAGAGCTTTACCACAGCTGCAGATAACAAAGGTAAAAGAGCTTTACCACAGCTGCAGGCAACAAGGCTAGAAGGACTTTACCATAGCTGCACGCAACAAAGGTAGAAAAACTTTACCACAGCTGCGGGCAACAAAAGTAGAAGAGCTTTACCACAGCTGCAGATAACAAAGGTAGAAGAGCTTTACCACAGCTGCAGATAACAAATGTAGAAGAGCTTTACCTGTGGTACAGCATGTGGTGTGGTGCAGGGTGTCGTTGGGTGTGGTACTTCATGGATAATGGTGTGGGGTGTTGCTGGGTGTGGTACAGCATGTGGTCTGGTGTGGGATGTTGCTGGATGTGGTACAGCATATGGTGTGTTGCAGGGTGTTGTCGGGCATGGTACAGCATGCGGTATGGTGCAGGGTGCTGCTTGCTGTGGTGTGGTGCGGGGTTGTACTGGGTGTGGTACACCATGTGGTATGGTGCAGGGTGTTGTTGGGTGTGGTATATCATGTGGTGTGGTACAGGGTGTTGTTGGGTGTTGTACATCATGTGGCATGGTGCAGGCTGTTTCTGGGTGTGGTACAACATGTGGTATGGTGGGGGGTGTTGCTGAGTGTGGCATAGCATGTGGTGTGGTGCAGGGTGTTGCTGGGTGTGGTACAGCGTGTGGTATGGTGCAGCGTGTTGTTGGGTGTGGTTCAGCATGTGGTGTGGTGTAGGGTGTTGCTGGGTGTGGTACAGCATGTGGTCTGGTGTGTGATGTTTCTGGGTGTGGTATAGCATGTGCTGTGATGCAGGGTGTTGCTGGGTGTGGTACAGCATGTGGTATGGTGCAGGGTGTTGCTGGGTGTGGTACAGCGTGTGGTATGGTGTAGGGTGTTGTTGGGTGTGGTACAGCATGTGGTCTGGTGCAGGGTGTTGCTGGGTGTGGTACAGCCTGTGGTATGGTGTAGGGTGTTGTTGGGTGTGGTACAGTCTGTGGTATGGTGCAGGGTGTTGCTGGGTGTGGTATAGCATGTGCTGTAATGCAGGGTGTTCCTGGGTGTGGTACAGCATGTGGTATGGTGCAGGGTTTTGCTGGGTGTGGTACAGCATGTGGTATGGTGTAGGGTGTTGTTGGGTGTGGTACAGCGTGTGGTATGGTGTAGGGTGTTGTTGGGTGTGGTACAGCATGTGGTCTGGTGCAGGGTGTTGCTGGGTGTGGTACAGCGTGTGGTATGGTGTAGGGTGTTGTTGGGTGTGGTACAGTGTGTGGTATGGTGCAGGGTGTTGCTGGGTGTGGTATAGCATGTGGTATGGTGCAGGGTGTTGCTGGGTCTGGTACAGCATGTGGTATGGTGCAGCGTGTTGTTGGGTGTGGTACATCATGTGGTATGGTGCAGGCTGTTTCTGGGTGTGGTACAGCATGTGGTATGGTGTGGGGTGTTGCTGAGTGTGGCATAGCATGTGGTGTGGTGCAGGGTGTTCCTGGGTGTGGTACAGCGTGTGGTATGGTGCAGCGTGTTGTTGGGTGTGGTTCAGCATGTGGTGTGGTGTAGGGTGTTGTTGGGTGTGGTACAGCATGTGGTATGGTTTGGGGTGTTGCTGAGTGTGGCATAGCATGTGGTGTGGTGCAGGGTGTTCCTGAGTGTGGTACAGCGTGTGGTATGGTGCAGCGTGTTGTTGGGTGTGGTTCAGCATGTGGTGTGGTGTAGGGTGTTGTTGGGTGTGGTACAGCATGTGGTGTGGTGTAAGGCGTTGTTGGGTGTGGTACAGCATGTGGTATGGTGCAGGGTGTTGCTGGGTGTGGTACAGCATGTGGTATGGTGCAGCGTGTTGCTGGGTCTGGTTCAGCTTGTGGTGTGGTGTAGGGTGTTGTTGGGTGTGGTACAGCATGTGGTATGGTGTAGGGTGTTGTTGGGTGTGGTACAGTGTGTGGTATGGTGCAGGGTGTTGCTGGGTGTGGTACAGCGTGTGGTATGGTGCAGGGTGTTCCTGGGTGTGGTATGGCATGTGGTATGGTGCAGGGTGTTCTGGGTGTGGTACAGCATGTGGTGTGGTGCAGGGTGTTGCTGGGTGTGGTACAGCATGGTGTGGTGTATGGTGTTGTTTGGGCATGGTACAGCATGTGGTGTTTTGCAGGGTTTGGGTGTAGTACAGCATGTGGTCTGGTGCGGGGTGTTGCTAGGTTTGGTACAGCATGTGGTATGGTGGGGGTTTGGGTGTGGTTTGTGGTGTGGTGCGGGGTGTTGCTAGGTTTGGTACAGCATGTGGTATGGTGGGGGTTTGGGTGTGCTTCGTGGTGTGGTGCGGGGTGTTGCTAGGTGTGGTACAGCATGTGGTATGGTGGGGGTTTGGGTGTGGTTCGTGGTGTGGTGCGGGGTGTTGCTGGGTGTGGTACAGCATGTTGTGGTGTACGGTGTTGTTTGGGCATGGTACAGCATGTGGTGTTTTGCAGGGTTTGGGTGTAGTACAGCATGTGGTGTGGTGCGGGGTGTTGCTAGGTTTGGTACAGCATGTGGTATGGTGGGGGTTTGGGTGTGGTTCGTGGTGTGGTGCGGGGTGGCGCTAGGTGAGATGGGCGGTGGAGAGGGGGGGGGGTGCGCGGTCTCGCGGCGCGCCACTTAAGAGCCACATGAGGCGCTGACCACCCTTCCGGTGGCACACACCTGACTGGCCAAGCACAACGTTTCAGTCCGACAGATGGTCTCGCCCACCGAGGCTTGATCAAATTTTGCAGACGATCCATCACGGCGACAGGTTTTTATTACAGGCTGCCGAGCCGCCTCCATGGGCGTCTATCTGCGCGGCGCGGCGGTAATTAAGTCTGGCTCGATTCTAATATGGCGCTGTGTTATTGGCTTCGCTGCCAAGCGATGAAAGGTCACAGTTCCAATAGCGCTTAGACGTATCAGCACATATTGCACACGTGTTACTTTGATACACGGCTGAGTTCTGCTTGGCTGAATGGCACTAGTGCCATATCAAATCACAAGGAATATAGGTCATCATTGAATATAAAATAGTTGTGTTCACGAAACACACATCTTTGCACATACTAGTCCTTATGAGGGGAGAATTGATTTTGAATGGCTTCCTTCGACCTGTTTGACATTTCTTGGTCCGCCCACGACACTACATGTGTCTGGCGGACCAGGCCCCCCGCGGCCCGGCAGTGTCTCGCCATCATGTCGGCTATTTGCTGGTGCGTGCACACTACCTGGATGCAGTGCTCGCATCAGTCCTTGGGCAGGCAGCTCGCCTGTCCAGGAGACAACTAATGAGTCGACCCTGACTGCGCGGTCTGCGGTCTGCTTCATGAAGCACAACCACAAGACGCCAGGACAGGCCGGCCAGCCGCCTGTTCCTTCTGCTTTCCCAGAGCTTTGTCATGAGGTTCCACGAGAAGTCAAGTTTTAGATGAGGCAAATAGCTTGTAAACCCTCTTTTAAGCCACTGTATAGATAACGACAGCTTCTGGAGACAGGTGCTAATGTGCTGGCTTGGGTAGGATGGGGGCATAGAGGTGAATGGATAAAAGTCCTGTCTTCATTAAATCATCATCATCATCATCATCATCATCATGCTGTCGGTCGCGATGCGACAAAGACTACTTTCATTACTTGACTGCCGCTCTCCATTTAGCTTTCTGCTGTGAGAGTTGCGTCCATGAGTCGGTGCGCGGTTGTACATTTCATGAAAGCTGCTTGCAAAAGTGTTGAAGTGCTGCTGGCTTTTGCAAGTTACCAGTGGCACTCTCTCACGGAGCAAATAGAGGTTTCACACCGGCAAGAACATGTAAAGACAGGCTCAAAACTATTTGTCCCTGCAGTGGCTGGTCGGGAGATGTTGGGAGTTCCATACATCAACCACCCTTAATGCTGCCACAGTGACATGGTTTTCTGTTTAGGGTTTGCTCCCTTAACCTAACTTAGATATTGGTGCAATTATTAAGCATTTGTTGTCACATAGAAGTGAATGCTCAGACAATTTAATAGAACCTGTTATTGCTGAAGCCTATGGTGTCAGAGCTTTGACGTGCTTGCCAAAACTAATTTTACATGTTTGAATTTCAAATATCTCAAAACGCAGTCATTTAAAATAAAAGTTACTTCAAACTAAAATAAGGTAGATTGCAACACTCAATTTAATATACTTATCTCCGAAAAATGACCAACACTCAAATCCATCGGACTATGCAACGTTATGGTGCAGTCACACTACGACGTAACGGCCAACGTGAGTTTGACATGGGTGACTTGTCGTCATTACGTCAAAGAACGTCGGATCATGTTAGAGTCACGTTAAAGTCACGTCACATCTCGTCCACTCATGTCCATTAACGTCGAGCTACGTCGGAGGACGTTGAGGTTTTGGACATGTTGAAAACTTTCGACGTAGCTCGACGCGATGATAAGACCTTCGCGTCACGTTATGGTCACGTGACGGTCATGTTTTGCTCTCGTTATGAGCACGTCATCTAGGTTAGGTCAATGTCGCCTCACGTCCACGCTAACGTCGGTGACGTCATTGACGATCGCCTAGCGTGGCCGTAACATCGGTAAAGTGTCACGTTCAGGTCACGTTGTGACGACGTCGAAGTCTCGTCGAAGCCCCATTGCGATCACGTCGACAACGTCAGCACCACGTCAGAGCAATGGAACGATGATGTTAGTCCGTCGTTATTCTCTCATCACGCTAAACCATTGAGTTGGATGTGTCCACGCTGGGACGGACGTCATCACGCCCGCTCGACATTACGCCGCCGCTAGGGTCCCGTTTCCACGATGTCGAGCGCGCGAGGATCTCACTGCCTTCACATTCGCCAAATTAATATCTTCTACGTCCTCTCTCATTCCGACGATGCTAGACCGACGTTACGACCTTGTCGACCACACTGCGGTGTCGTCCAACTTGGTCCCGTATTTGCATATCATGTCGGGATTTTCGATACATTTCATGTTGCACCCATGTCAGCGTGCTACGACGTAGTGTGACTGCACCATTAAACGCTGGTATTTAGTTGGTTTGAATCGCATTTGTAACAAAGTGAGCTTTAAGTCCTAAAGCATGTCTACATATGGGTTCTTCTTCAATGCTGGTCCTAAATAGGGAGAATCAGAGGTCAATACTTAAATATGTTACAGCAATCCCAATTCGGTTTGTTGTGTTCCACATAAATCCAATTTTAAGGCATGATTAAAAGAAAAGCAGTTAGGACCCCGACGACAAGTCAGGGTGGTTGCAGTGGAGAACATCATGTATGTTTTGGTGTGACACAAAATATAGATGTAATATTTGGAACAAGTACTATATAATTTGCTAGACATGTTTTGAAAAATAATCATTAGATTAATTATGTGCAATTTGAGGAGGATTCGTTCACTTGAGAGTAAAACAAAGTACCTGGAAAATTGTGACATTGAAACATACGTAATGCTTTGCCATAACACATGCTTCAACCGTGCTGCAAATTTGTCATGGCACTTTTAATGATCGTGTTCAAATTTCTGCATCAACAGTGCCATGACCCTCACGTTTATAGCAGCAGTGTTTTCCCCTGCTTGCATTGCTTGACCTTGTGAAAAATGAGTGAACACGTGTCGCTTGGTGTGACACAAAAAGAAACACACATTATGCTCACTCTCAAGCGTCGTTGTTTTAAACACACAGACATACTCAACAGTCCTGAATTAAGCTTTCTAACAATTTTGGAAAATAGCTATTATGGAATATTTCATCTGCTATGAAGTAACTTCCGACACAAGCAGTAGGGTATTGCCGCCATTCCCATTTTTGGCTGCCATATTTCTGGATTAAATACATGCAATATAATTGACTTAATTGACCATAGTATGCAGGTATTGCAGGTATTGCAATACCTCAGGGAGTTTGACACCCCTGCCTTGCAGAGTTCTAAACCGCTGCCTTGTGGTACAGGTTCTTGACAGAACCGAAGGCTAAGGGAGCAAACCCTAAACAGAAAACCATGTCACTGTGGCAGCATTAAGGGCGGTTGATGTATGGAACTCCCAACATCTCCCGACCAGCCACTGCAGGGACAAATAGTTTCACCCTAACCCTGTCTGGACATGTTCTTGCCGGTGTGAAACCTCTATTTGCTCCCCTAGAGAGTGCCGCTGGTAACTTGCAAAAGCCAGAAGCACTTCAACACTTTTGCAGGCAGCTTTCATGAAATGTACAACTGCACAAAGGAGCGCAGCAGTCAAGTAATGAAAGCAGTCTTTCTCGCATCACGACCGACCGAGTGATGATGATGATGAATTGACTTAATGGAGCTTCCCGGCAAAGACAACTCTCACTTCAGACCGAGGGTGTCCTGATGTAGGAAGTGTCTTTGTCATTTGAGGGACAATGACAAAAACATTTTCTACATTGACAAATTGTTTGGACATGTTAGTGGTTCGCTGAAGGCGGGCACTGCAGTGCGCGTGGATGGGGCCCACCTGGACGCCTTTCACAGGAAGTGCATGTGGATGGGGCCCACCTGGACGCCTTTCACAGGAAGTGCATGTGGATGGGGCCCACCTGGACGCCTTTCACCTGCAATGCACGCAGATGGGGGCCCACCTGGATGCCTTTCACCTGCAGTGCACGTGGATGGGGCCCACCTGGACGCCTTTCACCTGCAGTGCATGTGGATGGGGCCCACCTGGACGCCTTTCACATGCAATGCACGTGGATGGGGCCCACCTGGACGCCTTTCACCAGCAGTGCACGTGGATGGGGCCCACCTGGAAGCCTTTCACCTGCAGTGCATGTGGATGGGGCCCACTTGGACGCCTTTCACTTGCAGTGCATGTGGATGGGGCCCACCTGGATGCCTTTCACCTGCAGTGCACGTGGATGGGGCCCACCTGGACGCCTTTCACCTGCAGTGCACGTGGATGGGGGCCTACCTGGAAGCTTTCATATGCAGTGCATGTGGATGGGGCCCACCTGGAAGCCTTCACATGCAGTGCACGTGGATGGGGCCCACCTGGACGCCTTTCACATGCAGTGCATGTGGATGGGGCCCACCTGGACGCCTTTCACATGTAGTGCATGTGGATGGGGCCCACCTGGACACCTTTCACCTCCAGTGCACGTATATCGGGCCCACCTGGACGCCTTTCACATGCAGTGCATGTGGATGGGGCCCACCTGGACGCCTTTCACCTGCAGTGCATGTGGATGGGGCCCACCTGACGCCTCTCACCTGCAGTACATGTGGATGGGGCCCACCTGGATGCCTTTCACATGCAGTGCACGTGGATGGGGCCCACCTGAACGCCTTTCACCTGCAGTACATGTGGATGGGGCCCACCTGGACGCCTTTCACCTGCAGTGCATGTGGATGGAGCCCATCTGGACGCCTCTCACCTGCAGTGCATGTGGATGGATGCCCACCTGGACGCCTCTCACCTTCAGTGCATGTGGATGGGGCCTGCTTGGACACCTTTCACCTGTAGTACACATCGATGGGGCCCACCTGGATGGCTCTTACCTGCAGTGCATGTGGATGGGGCCCACCTGGATACCTTTCACCTGCAGTGCATGTGGATGGGACCCACCTGGACGCCTTTCACCTGCAGTGCATGTGGATGGGGTCCACCTGGACGCCTTTCACCTGCGAAGATACCCACCCCGATTCTTTCGGCCAGGTTATACATACATCCGTACTGGACATAGCAGAACATAGCAGACATGTGTATGTGGCTATATTAAATAGAACATCAATACCGTTAACCGATTATTTATTTCGGGGGAAGAAAAATAACTCTAAAGAAGGTCGGGAACCCACACACCTCCCCTAATGGAACTAGCTTATGTAAGATATGTGAACCCACAACCACGATAAATAGCTATTGACACAGCAGAACACGCCCAACCTATACGCTCCAGCCCTATATGAAAGGCATTGTGTAGCGTTCCTTGACTTACCTTGGTAATTGAGTGCAAAGTAAACCTGCTGCCCCGGCTTGCTGAGGCCCGTGATGGTCACCTCCACAGCCGGCCCCGTCGAGGTGTACACAGCCCGTTCACGGCTCGCCCCTCCGCACACGGCCGTCTCCCGCTCGTTACCAGCCTCCTTGATTATGGCGTACACTTGGCAGTAGCGCCCGCCCGTGCCGGTGTCCGCGGCCCCCTGTGGGGGCCGTCCCGCCGCCCTGACCGGCCCTTCGCCCGGTGCGGAGCCCGACGCGGTCGTGAAGTCGAGCAGGGTGAGGTTGATGCGCTGACCCGACTCGACACGGATCCGCCAGGGGCATGCGGCTGACCCGCGGCCCGTTGCCTCTGTCACGATGCTGGCCAGCGTCCCGCTCGGCCCCCGCAGAGCCGAGTCGGAGGTTGCGTCGCACGGGTTCACGTCAGTGCCGGACACTGGGGCGGAGGCAAAGACAGTGGTTTATATCGCGAATACCTACTTCCAACTGAACATGCATGTCATAGTTGTGATATTTGTGGCACTATTCCATTTCCAATTAGAATGTGTGTTTTACGTAACAGGGAGCGCACCAAACGGCCGTCTCCTGTCGTCCGCTGGACGAGTGTGTTAAATGGTCTAGCCGCGCCTGAAGCGCCGGCCAGCAGCCGGCAGTGAACCACGTTTCAGTTCACAAGAAATTCAGTGGTCTTGGAAATTACAAAAAGCTAATGGTTAATATTGATTACATTAAAATAGCTAGGTGCAATATATGGTCACTTGCGTGTATCTAGACACATCGACTGATATTTGATGGGATTTATAGATGATAATATGTATGAGTGAAAACCAAGATTATGGAAAAGTAGGCGAACATTATGGCGGATGGCGGTTGACACAAGCAAACTGGCAGCAGGGCGAGGGGGGTGGGGGGAGGGGGCTGTATGGGGGGGGGGAAGGGTGTGTGGGGGGAGCGGGGTGCTGGCGGCAGGTTCTGTGTGCGTAGGGGGTGGCGGCAGGGTATGTGTGTGGGTGGGGGGGGGGCTGGGCTGCGGCAGCGTCTGTGTGTGTGGGCGAGGGGCTGGCGGCAGGGTCCTGCGTGTGGGGGGGGGGGGGGGTGGAGGCGATCAGCACGCCGACTGTTTGATTAACCGGTGGGCTGGCACGCTACAGCCTCGTGTGAAGTGCCTACCTTTGAGACAGGTGTAGGCCGCCTCCAGGTATGCGCCCATGTCCTTGGGGCATGACTGGCGGCGGTGAAGCACGTGGTCGGGCAGCGCGATGCTGCAATGGTGGCGGCCCGAGCACCGGCCGTCCGCCTCGGGCAGCACGTCCGACCCGCACCCGATGGACACCTCGCTGACCAGGCAGCGCCCCAGCCGCATGCGGCCGTAACGCGCACTGCGAATCACCACCACCTCGTCCTGCGCGCATGTGGCGTTGAACGTCTCCCACTGGCAGTAATCGGTCGGTGCCCACTCGCCCCCTTCACCTACGGAGACAAAGCGAGTGGGCGGTGAGCTGTGCATGGTGCCGTGGCGGCCCGCTCACCTGAAGGCCTACAGACTAAGTTACGAGATGGGCTGCGACAAGCAGCAGCAGGTGTCTACGGGCGGCCCTGACGCGCTGCGGGTAACACCACGCCCTGGCCACGTTCCCAACGCAGCTCCTATTGGCACCCTGCTAAAATCACTAATGGGTAATTTCCGTGTCGACCCTCATCTAATTCAATTAGACAAATGTTAGTAAGGTAGCTTCCATTTTACCTCGCCACCTGCAGCAACCAAAACCGACGCGGTATTGAGAATAGCATGACCGAGCCACTCACAATCAGAGACGAGCAGCGGCCGTGTTGGTAGCAACGCCAAACAACCAAATCAATACATTAGGTGTGCACGCTTTTTAGGTGCAATGGAATAACATTGGTACACACAATGGTGGGGCAATGATAGCCTAATGATGGGGCAGTGGAGCATAATGATGGCAGTGGTGCACATGATGGTGGGGCAGTGGTAACATAATGTTGGGGCAGTGGTACATAATGATGGCAGTGGTGCAAATGATGGTGGGACAGTGGCACGCATTATGGTGGGGCAGTGGTATACATAATTCAAAACCCAACAACCGAGAACAGTGAACCAACATTTATTACGGTCAAATACTAGATACAGGTTGCTTTATAAATCAGCAAATTTCAAAGATTATTAATTATCTATGTGACTAACACAGTGAAGCTCCTAACAGAGGAGACCAGTCTGCCCCATAACAAGCAGATGTTAATACCTTTAATCATTAACCCGAGATAATAATTGACGGATAAGTGCTTATAGTAATTAGTTTAGCGACACTAATTGTAACTTTATCATGACTATCTTTTAACAGTATTACAGTGCATCTGATGCCTATGCTGCTAATGAAGAAAAACATACACCGTATAAATATTTTAATGACATGCTCAAGGAATCAAAGTAACTTAAATTGGCTACTCAGACACTCGGCCAAATAGATTTGAGAGTGTCAGAGTGGCCTCTTTAAACATCTTTTTATGTACATAGGCATACATTGCTGACGATCGCCATCCTCCAGCTTCCGCCACCTGGTCTTCAGGCATGCCGGCTTCTGCACACATCTGTGCCGCTCCTCTTCGCAGACTGTGCAACGTAATCTCATCAGGGCAGGGATGGTTCAATGATGTCAGTGCTAGCTTCATGGCGGCAAGGAAATTCATAGATGTTGATGCGCGAAAAGGAAGAAAGCAAGGCGGGGGTGGAAAAAAGGTGCTTTATTGAAACACCTCATAGGGAAAACAAACAAACTATATACAAGGAAACAATGCGGTGAGAGCAAGAAGGAAGGGCTCATAGGGAGCGAGAAAATAAGCTTACGACTAATGAGCTCCGGGGAGCTTTCAGTGTTCGTGGCGAGGGGCGCCGAAGAGCCCTCCACTGGCATGTAGGGAGAGTTGGGTGGTTGGGTGGAGAAAAAAGAGATGTGCAGGGAGGACGGCTGGAAGGCGAATGACTGAGGGAGGCCGGCGGGCGGCCTTATAAGGGAGGGAGCGGGGAGGCAAGGAGCGGGGAAGGTGAGAAAGCCAGCGGGCAGGGAGAGGAGGCGAGGTGGGAGAAAGCTGAGGGATGGATGACAGGGAAGGTGAGAAAGCTGGGCGGCGGCAGGAGAGGCGGGGGAGGGTCTCTTCCTTCCCTCGCATCAAACGCAATGCGAGCATTACGACCGATGCGCGAAAAGGAAGAAAGCAAGGCGGGGGTGGAAAAAAGGTGCTTTATTGAAACACCTCAAAGGGAAAGCAAACAAACTATATACAAGGAAACAATGCGGTGAGAGCAAGAAGGAATGGCTCATAGGGAGCGAGAAAATAAGCTTACGACTAATGAGCTCCGGGGAGCTTTCAGTGTTCGTGGCGAGGGGCGCCGAAGAGCCCTCCACCAAAAAGGGAGGAGAGGGCTCGAGGCGCGCCCGAGGGGGCGAGGCAGGGCACGAGGCGTGGACCGCCTCTGAGGTCCAGGGGGTCGGGCCAAGATAGGGGCGAGGGGCCCCCCGGCGGAGGCAGGCTGGGGCGGCGCCTCGGCGGAGGCTGTGGAGGGTGAAGGTCTGGCTGAGGTGATGAGTCTGGGGCCTACGTCGGCAGCACCGGGATGCGGGCGGCCAAAAGTTGGGGAGGCCTGCTTCCCGGGGGGCTGCGGTGGTGGTTGGTGGGGGTGGGGGAGGAGGTTCGGCGAGGGTCGGAGAGGGGGGCGGCGAAGTCATCAGGGCTGGGGGGGTGGGGATCGGGGGAAGGGTCGGGTGGGTTGAGGAAGGCAGTGGCATGGAGGTCGTGATGGTTGTCATGATGGTCAGCGGCTGTGACGTCTAGGGCGGCTGTGCTGTCTGGGGAGGGTTTTTGGTCAGTGTGGGCGGCGTCTGGGGCCTGCGGCGCGAGGTGATGGTCCCCGGCTGTGTCTTGGGCGGTGTTTCGGTCGGTGGTCAATACGGGGTTGTCGGTGGTGGTCAAGGGGTTGTCGGCAGAGGTGTAGGTGAGGCGCCGGTTATGGCCCCCCGGACCGGCCGGGGGGGCCCGGCGGATCAGAAATCCGCCGGGGCGGCCGGGGTCTGGCGCTCACGTGCTTGTTTGGTGAGGCACAGGGCCTCGCTGTGCATGGTGAGAATCCTCCTCACATTAGTACAGTATGCGCATATGTGCCGGTGTCTGGACCCCGCCTCACCGTGAGCCTCCCCGACGGGGGCCCGGTCGCACGAGGTGGGCTCGCGGTTCCAGGCGGCGCCGGGAGCCCCATGAGCCTCTCGATTGTAGGTGAGGTGGGTGTCGGCTTGGGTCCGGGGCTGCTGTGTGCCTCGGGGAAGGTCCGCGTCTTGGGAGGCTAGTGCTGTTGGGAGGGCCTGGGGGGCAGGCATGGTGAGAACCTCGATTCTCACCATGTTCAAGGCGACTGGGTCGTGCCACCCCTGGGGGAGTCTACCGTCCGCTATCCAGGTGAAGATGGTCTCCGAGTACCTGCGGACGGTAGCCCAGGGGTAGAGCAGGTTGTCGCGAAGAACTGTGAGGAGGTGGTGGTGCAGGCCCGGGAGGGAGTGCGCGGGGAAGGTAGGGTGGCTAAGGAGGGTGAAGAGGGCGAGGCTGTACTCGTCCTTGGTCGCCTCCCCCCGCTTGACCGGCTTCCGCTCGGGGCCCCTCTCGACAAGGTCCGAGGAGAACAGGTAGTCGGGGGAGATGCCTTTTCTCCTCCCTGCATGTTGTGCCTCGGCCGATGCGAGGATCTCCCTTATGGCGTCGGCCGCGGATGCCGAGGTGTGGTCGTAGGGAGGCGCGTCCTGGTCGTAGGGAGGCGTGGGAACCGGCGGCTGGACGGTGCGGCGGGGGTACCGCTCGTACTGCGGTGCACCGCCCCCGGGAGCGGTGCCTGAGGCGGGGGCGGAGGGAGTGCTCCCCCGACTACGTGAGCCCGAGGTGCCGGGGTGGGCGGCGAGGAGTAGGTCGCGCGCTGGGGCGCAGCGGCCGGAGTCGTCTCCTCGGCGCGACAGTCGAGGGTGTCGAGACGTGCGGTGATGTGCCGCAGCGCCTCGAAGATGGCGGCCCTGTCGGCGTCGACGCCGGCAGCCAAGTCGCCCGAGGGGCGGTTGTGAGGCGCCGGGGGCGAGCACGGGGTGGAGGGGGCTGGTGAGGCGCCCCCTGGGGTGCCCGAGGCGGCCCTCCGGGCTCCCCCGCATCCCTTCCCTTTGCCTCGGCTAGGCATGGTGTCTGCGTCTGCGTTGGTAGAGGGTAGAGGTGCGTCGGCCGTGGAGAGGTCCGTCGGCCGTGGAGAGCTCCGTCGGCCGGGGAGGGGTCCGAGGTGGAGAGCCAAAGAAGAAAAAGGAGATGTGCAGGGAGGACGGCTGGAAGGCGAATGACTGAGGGAGGCCAGCGGGCGGCCTTATAAGGGAGGGAGTGGGGAGGCGAGGAGCGGGGAAGGTGAGAAAGCCGGCGGGCAGGGAGAGGAGGCGAGGTGGGAGAAAGCTGAGGGACGGATGACAGGGAAGGTGAGAAAGCTGGGCGGCGGCAGAAGAGGCGGGGGGAGGGTCTCTTCCTTCCCTCGCATCAAACGCAATGCGAGCATTACGACCAATGCTTTACCATTGGGAAGCATGAAGGCTGGATCTTGAGGATGAGGCACAAACCTTAGACTGATTTGATACACACTCCACGCGCATACCTGGCAGAACGGGGAACCATGCATATCGGGGATGCATACTGAGAACTCATCGGTCTTCTTTTTCGTCGTCTTGGTCAAGCACACTACCAGTCTGATGTAGTCTCGGTGCCAGACCACATCTGACAAGGGTAGCCAGTGATTCGAATCGTCACTGTTGCTTGTTTGCACTATATTGTATTGCCTAAGAAAGGAGAAATAACCTAAAAGTGTCGCCGCAGTCAGGACATACGCAGTTCTTCCAAATGACTGGAAGAACCTCACTACACTGAGAGGTGGAGCATGATTAACAATGTGAGATGAAGACTTGGTCACCCCTCAAAGCATCAGTGTGGCCGAGTAGGAGTCAAAGCCGGCGAGGCATCCTCCCATCAGGCACAACCAGGTCCGAACTCCGCTGAAGTAGTTATGCACCATGACGGGGGACTTCAGGTCTTGATCTAGGGTAGCAATGTACCCCAGGACTTGATACTGTGTAGGGTGGAGAGGAACAAATATTAGTTTAGTGGCATATTTAAGATAATGATGTACTTGGTTTACTTTATTATGCCATGACCCTTTTGCCAGGCTCGTCTTGATCAAGACCATTATTCTTGTGTGTGTGGTGCTCCATTGTTATATCTGGGAATGAAGAGGCAGTCTAATTGAATTCCAAGATTAAATGTTATCAGACAGGATCATGGTAGTAAAGTCGACCCTTATCCGACTAAGCCGTAAATCATTGCACATATCAGTAGCTGTTTTAAGTGATGATGAGTCAAAACTTTGCCTGGTTAAAGCATCCGCCAGTTTGGGTGAGTGACTTGGCTAGTGTAATATAGACAGTGTACAATCATTTAATGCTTGCATAGCGCCCCACCCCCCAACAGACACAAATCACACTCTATAGTCCATTCATCCACAGGGTCGTTCCTTATCATCACCAGGCCATTTGATTGTTTAGCATATTTCATAAACCAGTTTATGTCACTCATTAAATCAATATTGACAGGAACTTTTCCCTTAAAGGGAGCACTCCTCAGGGCATCTAGAATACGATTTGTAAACCTCCTTGCCGGTAACACACAACAAGCTATACATTGTAGCCAGCCAATAAGTCTCTGAAGATCTTTCTTGGACACCAACACGCCCAACTTCCAGGTCCCACATTCATGTGGAACCTAAAATGTCTGCCAACTTTTCCTCAGGGATTTTTATAGTCATTGTTGTAGAACAGATGCTATAACCAAGCCATGTAAGGTTTGTTCTTGGAGAAAAACACTTCTGTAATGCTAAATCTAGCCCCAGCAATTTGCTAATCCTAAATAACTCAATGTAACCTTCTAGCGCTTCATCTTCAGACTCTGCAATCCTGACAAAATCGTTGAGATAGCACAACGCTTTGTAACCTTTCTCCCTCAATATATCTACGACCGCCTGATTCGTTCACGCACATGCAACTGAAGAAGTATGACACCCAAACGGCAATGATATATCAAAATATAGCTGTGAATTCACTTTTATGCCATATAATGGAACTGAAAGGGGGCAAGCTCTCAATTGGCGGTATGCATGTGCAAGATCAGCTGCCCATAAGAAACTTCCACTACCAGAGATTAGTAATTGCTTAGGCAAATCATTAATAGATGGTAAATTGTATTTATAAGGTTTCCCTTGGAAGCACCCACGTAGTATTCCAGCATTCACGCCATGTCCCCTTGGAAAACTGAGGTCGACAATAATACGTCTTTCCTCTGTTCCCTTTTTGGAGTGAGTCATGATCGGGCTGACCTGCACCAAAGACCCTATAATACTAAGACGGCTCACTCCCTATCTCTCCCATGGTAATGTAAATTTTGCAGTGCACCTTGTGGTGGGTTTGATCAGCCCGGCTGCTGGTTGGTGTTTCACATGTAAACACATACAATTATATTATACATGATATAGGTAAGTATGAATACACATCAATATGGAATTGCTATGAACAAATACACATCATCATCAGCATCATCACCATCATCACACATCTTTCACATTCATATATACATTTATACTTATAATCCAGCAACTGTTTAATCAAGAAAACAGCCAGCACACCAAGTGGTGAGTTTGATCATTTTGATGACACAGTACAGTCTGAGTAAGCCATCTTAGTATTATAGAATGGAGATACACTAAATGGACCTAATAGTGGTGTTCTCTGTGGCGGAGTGGTTAGAGTGTCTGACATTTTCTAGGTCAGACTCCTAATCTGAAGGTTGGTGGTTCGATTCCCCGTGCCCCAATCTCTGCCAATTTGGATTTCCACCGCTGTGTATAACTTACAGCGACATCAAAGGCCAATTGCTCTCATACCATGTCTGTGTGGTGTGGGAGGTTAAAAATCCCTTGGGTCAGTAAAAGTGTAGGCTCGGGCTTTCTATCGACGAACTGTCTAATGGTGAAAACAAGCCTATTCAGGCTTATCCATGATAGGCAGTATAAATCTTCAACAACGAATAAACAGCGCCTTATGTCCACGTTCCACCTCAATAAACTTATCAATCCACATAAGAACCTCTGAGATATTGCAGACATCTGCTGAAGTTGGATATCAAACATATTCTTCAACACTTGTAAATACGGGCGAAAATAGGTTTAGTATGGAACATGAAGTATAAACTGTGGCTCCAGTATCAAATGGCTACCCATATAGGCACAGAGTTGGTGAAATGGGAGAGAATGCAAAAAGACAAGATGGCGGCCACAGAACGCCGTCGATTTCACTTTTAAATCTTATTAAACTAGATATTATATTATATTTTTCAACTCAAAGGTAGCGGGCTATCAATAAGACATATGTAAAGAATAACTGTTGCTTCTTAGATTGTGAAATTAGGCTCCCATTTCCTTAACCCGCTTTTTCGACGGTTTTTATATAGGGTTGGGATTCACCCATGTACTGCGACTGCGAGGACCGGGTGAATCTTTATCTAGCTCTGATGGCGATCCGACTTTCCTCCAACTCATGGCATTCCTCATCTTGATGCAGCACCTAACTGTGGCTTTAGAAAAATCCCTGTAAGGGGGTGTTAATTCTACCAGCTCAACCATACGAGTGTCAGTTACAGCAGCTACCGTATTTAAAACAATAGATCAGTAGCTAAGTAATTGTGATGTTACTATGATGGATACGTTAGTTACTGTAGTTACTGCTCACCGACACCCTACACCCGACCACACACACACACACCACACGCCTACACCCCCACCATACAGCTACGCCGACCACACACCTACACCCCACCTCACACCTACACCCCCACCATACCCCTAAACCCCTAAACCCCTAAACCCCCACCACACACACACCACACACCTAGATCCCCACCACACACCTACACCACCACACACACACCACACACCTACACCCCCACCACACAGCTAAGCCATCACCACACACCTACACCACCACCACACACCTACACCCCCATCATACACACAGACCACACATCTACATCCTCACCACAAACCTACACCCGCACCACACACCTACACCCCCACCACACACCTACACCCCCACCACACACCTACACCCCCACCACACCCCTAAACCCTCAGCACACACCCAACACACCTACACCCCCACCAAACAGATACCTACACCCCCACCACATCCCTAAATCCCCACCACACACCACCACCCCCACCACACACCTACACCACAAACACACACACACCACCTACACCCTTCTATCCAACCATGATGGCCGAGTTGGACCGGGAACAGGTGCTGCCACCTAGTGTATAGCGAGAGAACTGGCTCATGAAAGCTCCCCATTCAGAAGACGCATTGCAGCAGACTAATTCAGAAGAGACACAATGCAGCAAAATAATTAAGAAGAGATGCCTTGCATCAGACTAATTCAGAAGAGATGCATTGCAGCGGACTAATTCAGAAGAGATGCATTGCAGCATTCTAATTCAGAAGAGATGCATTGCAGCATTCTAATTTAAAAGAGACCCATTGCAGCATTCTAATTCAGAAGAGACCCACTGCAGCAGACTAATTCAGAAGAGACACATTGCAGCAGAATAATTCAGAAGAGACACATTGCAGCGGACTAATTCAGAAGAGATGCATTGCAGCAGATTAATTTGGAAGGGATGCATTGCAGCAGACTAATTCAGAAGAGATTCATTGCAGCAGACAAATTCAGAAGAGATGCATTGCAGCAGACTATTTCAGAAGAGATGAATTGCACGAGACTAATTCAGAAGAGACACATTGCAACAGACTAATTCAGAAGAGATGCATTGCAGCAGATTAATTCAGAAGAGACGCATTGCAGCAGACTAATTCAGAAGAGATGCATTGCAGCATTCTAAGTCAGAAGAGATGCATTGCAGCATTCTAATTTAAAAGAGACCCATTGCAGCATTCTAATTCAGAAGAGACCCACTGCAGCAGACTAATTCAGAAGAGACACATTGAAGTGGAATAATTCAGAAGAGACACATTGCAGCAGACTAATTCAGAAGATACGCATTGCAGCAGATTAATTCAGAAGGGATGCATTCCAGCAGACTAATTCAGAAGAGACACATTGCAGCAGACTAATTCAGAAGAGATGCATTGCAGCAGACTATTTCAGAAGAGATGAATTGCACCAGATTAATTCAGAAGAGATGCATTGCAGCGGACTAATTCAGAAGAGACGCATTGCAGCAGACGAATTCAGAATAGATGAATTGCAGCATTCTAATTTAAAAGAGACCCATTGCAGCATTCTAATTCAGAAGAGACCCACTGCAGCAGACTAATTCAGAAGAGACACATTGCAGCAGAATAATTCAGAAGAGACACATAGCAGTGGACTAATTCAGAAGAGACGCATTGCAGCAGATTAATTCGGAAGGGATGCATTGCAGCAGACTAATTCAGAAGAGATGCATTGCAGCAGACTAATTCAGAAGAGATGCATTGCAGCAGACTATTTCAGAAGAGATGAATTGCACCAGACTAATTCAGAAGAGGCACATTGCAGCAGACTAATTCAGAAGAGACGCATTGCAGCAGACTAATTCAGAAGAGATGGATTGCAGCAGACTAATTCAGAAGAGATGCATTGCAGCAGACTAATTCAGAAGAGACACATTGCAGCAGACTAATTCAGAAGAGACGCATTGCAGCACACTAATTCAGAAGAGATGCATTGCAACATTCTAATTCAGAAGAGATGCATTGCAGCATTCTAATTTAAAACAGACCCATTGCAGCATTCTAATTCAGAAGAGACCCACTGCAGCAGACTAATTCAGAAGAGACAAATTGCAGCAGAATAATTCATAAGAGAGACATTGCAGCGGACTAATTCAGAAGAGATGCATTGCAGCAGATTAATTCGGAAGGGATGCATTGCAGCAGACTAATTCAGAAGAGACGCATTGCAGCAGACTAATTCAGAAGAGATGCATTGCAGCAGACTATTTCAGAAGAGATGAATTGCACCAGACTAATTCAGAAGAGACACATTGCAGCAGACTAATTCAGAAGAGATGCATTGCAGCAGACTAATTCAGAAGAGATGCATTGCAGCAGACTATTTCCGAAGAGATGAATTTCTTACGTCAAGCGTGAGGGACCAGTGCAACAAACGTCGCCATGGGTACCGCGGACAACAACTCGGTATCAACAACATCCCCAGCGGTCACAACAGCCCACTACAAGATGTGATCGTTGTGGTTATCATCATACAAGAGGGAGCTGTCCTGCAAAAGGCAAAGAATGCGCGGGATGTCACAGAATCGGCCACTTCATCAAGGTATGCCATCAACAAAAGAGACAACAACAAAATGTGCCAGTGTATGGAATTGACGTTACTCCGGATCGTACGTTTGACAGTGAGGATCGACATGTGCAACAACAGATGGATGTAGGGGAGTACGATTTATTTGTGGGTACCATCTACGACAATGACACGCATCACAATGATCTATGGTATGAGACAGTCGTCGTCGATGGCGAAAAATGTGTCTTTTAAACTAGACACTGGGTCTGAGGCGAATATTTTGCCTCTCAGTGTCTACGAGTCAATCCAGGGTGCAGCCTTGGAAACATCAAAATGTCAACTAATTACATATGGAGGCCACAAAATCAAGCCTGTTGGAACGACAACACTAACTATCAACAGAGCAAGAACTTATCAAGAAAGTGCAGTTACTCTCTGAATACAAGTCATCAGGGCTAGAAGACCTAAGTTCCAGGCTCATCAAAGATGCCATGCTAGCACTGGCTACTGAATTCACATACCTAACTAATCTAATTATTGATACGGGTATCTACTCAGATGCATGGAAAAGGGCAATGATTATGCCAATCCCGAAAACGTCGAACCCTAAAACGTGTAATGAACTAAGACCTATATCACTTCTTCCAATACCAGGCAAAATAGTTGAGCAACTAATCCATGACCAAATAACAGAATTTTATGAAAGTACAGGTTACCTAGCAATAGAGCAAAATGGTTTCAGGAAGAACCACTCCACAACCAAAGCAGTGGCAGGTGTGCTAGACACAATAATGACAGGGATGGATCAAGGAAGATTATCTATTGCTGTCTTCATAGACTTTCGTAAAGCATTTGATACTGTAGACCACAAACTTTTAATAGAAAAAGCAGCAAATAGTGGTCTGGGCACAGAGACAACTAAACTACTAAAAAATTACCTACTAAACCGCTCACAGTATACTAGACTTGAAGGTGTTAATTCCTCAATGAGAGAAGTGAAGACAGGGGTACCACAGGGATCTACCCTGGGCCCACTATTATTCTTAATCTACATCAATGACCTCCCACTAGTACTTGAAAAAGTAAAGGGAAGCATATTTGCTGATGATGTAGCACTGGTAGCTACAGCCGTTGATGTGAAAGTGGCTGAATCCAAAATGAATCATGATTTAGAAAGAGTAAACCAGTGGAAAAGGGAAAATAAACTATCCATAAATATTATAAAAACTAAATATGTAATATTTGCAACTAAAACTAAACGTTCCAGCTCACCAATTGTCAGTATAAAAATAGGAGAGTGTATACTTAAGGAGGCTCTAAGCTATAAATATTTAGGTACTACACTTGACCCTACAATGTCAGGAACCAGTCAATTAAGTAGAATTACCAGAACATTGGCAGCCAAAATGAACACCTTCCGGAAAATAAGGCATTATATGAGCGAAGAGACTGCACTTCTATTGTACAAAACCACAATACTGCCCATCATTGATTATAATGACATAATATATAATATACTAACTAAAAAGCAGCAAGCAAAGCTCCAAACTATTCAAAATAGAGGTTTGCGCACAGTATTTAAAGGAAAAACACTACATACCATTGAGATGCACAATAACGCTAAACTAGATGCCCTAAATATTCGCAGAGACAAGCACCTATTAGGCCTAATGTACCACCGCGCGAAAGACCCATATTACATAGACACACCTACACAAGCCACACGTGCAGCACAAGCCACCCTCCTGAAAGTGCCGCATGTTAAAACTAGTAAAATGAAAAAGTCACCGGTTGTTCTGGGGGGAGCACTCTGGAACCAACTACCAGCACGTGTCAGGAACAGTGATTGTTACAAAACTTTCAAGATAAACCTCCATGCACATTTAAATCAACCAGCCTAGGCCAAAGCAGATCAATGATACACTGGGTCGGTGTTGCCGTTCCTTTCCCTGTCCCCCCGCTCCCTCCCCCCAAACAAACAAACACTGTAAACCCAACCAGTAGCAGCCAACTAGACCAAACACCCATCTACAATGGCATGAGCCTGGAAATGATTGTAGTTGGATCCTACTGAGGTACATGATTAATCAATATTAACGTACTTACTAACTCAATAGGCCCCACCTGAGATTACCATGAACGTAAGTTCAATCACAAAGGCCCACCCTACATCCCCCATCACCCTTTCAAAGAGTATGTTACTACTAGAAAGATAATCAGCTATGCCCCACCCCCTACTAACGCCTACCATACTAGTCTAACTTAGTTACCTCCCCGCATATGTTTCTTTTTTTCTTATCTTGTTCTTTAACTATCATTCATGTACCAATCTTTTGCTTATTTTCCTGTAATTGTCTATTTGTATATTGTTGTAGATTTGTTTACTGTGTAGAGGCAATTGTGATTAAGGCTGGAAGACCAGTGCATTAGCACTGACAAGATGTTATTCAGAGGAATAAAAACACTTGAACAAAAAACAACAACATCAAGACGAAATTTCAAGTCACCGATGTTGGATGTGCGATACTAGGAAAGCAGGCTTGTGTCAAATTAGGACTGCTAGCACGAATTGACACAATAAACACTGATCCTGAAGTTGAAGATGCAAAGAACATGGTAAAGAAATATTCTGATGTATTTGAGGGTTTGGGTTTAATTAAGTCTAATGCAAAAATATATGTTAATGAAAATATACAACCGGTTATTGACCCACCTCGCAGAGTACCGCTAGCAATAACTGAGGAAGTACAAACAGAGTTAGACCGTATGGTAGCTTTAGGTACAACTCCTTGGGTCAGTTCTATAACAATTGTATGAAAACCGGGTAAAATCAGAATTTGCCTAGATCCGACCAAACTAAATCAAGCTATTTTGAAGGGACCATACCCAGTACGAACAGTTGAGGAAGTTGTCGCAAACATACACGGTGCTAATTACTTTTCTGTATTAGATGCAAATAGCGGGTATTGGCAAATCCAGTTAGATGACCCCAGTTCACTATTATGTACATTTAACACACCGTGGGGACGATTTAGATACACACGTCTACCATTCGGTATCAAAACGGCTGGCAATATATTCATTCAGGAAATGAATACTATATTATCCGGGTTGCCTGGTGTTCACGTAATTTCGGATGACATTTTGGTACATGGAGTCACAGTACAAGAGCATAATATGCGTCTAGAGTCTGTCTTAAAACGTGCTCGTGAGGTTAACCTCAAATTAAACCCTAAAAAGTCGAAAATTTGTAAAACAAGTGTAAATTACATAGGACATTTAATCACATCAAAAGGGCTTCAACCAAACACAGACAGGATCCAAGCTATCATTGACATGCCAGTACCAACAGATAAAGCTGCGATGCAGCGGTTTTTAGGGATGGTTGGTTATGTCAGCAAATTCATTCTGAATATGGCACATATTAGTAAACCGTTGAGAACTGTTATTCAAAAGAATATTGCGTGGCACTGGGATTCGGAACAAGATAAAGCTTTTATGGAATTGAAGGACCAATAGACTACTGCACCTGTATTGCAGTATTTTAATAAACATGAACAGATTGTTATCCAAGTAGATGCATCGAAATATGGGTGGGCGCAACATTATTCCAAGGTGATAAGCCTGTGGCCATGGTATCAAAAGCACTGGATAAAGCCCAGATCAGTTATGCAGTAATCGAAAAAGAACTACTGGCCATATGTTTCGGTTGCCGAAAATTTCATAATTACATTTATGGTAATGAAGTTATTGTACACACAGATCACAAACCACTAGTATCCATAATGATGAAACCCATTCATCAGTTGTCTGCAAGAATGCAGAGAATGAGAATGAGATTACAAAATTACAACATACACGTAACATATTTAAAGGGGTCAAACTTATTCTTTGCAGATACACTTTCACAAGCTCACACTGCAGACATAACCCCAAACGACCTCTACGACCAAGACTTCTCGGTGGCTTCGATCAGTCTGAGTACAGATATTTTCCAAAGGATACAAACAGATACAAATTTGGATAAAACGTTACAGGGTGTAAAAGAATTAACATTGCATGGGTGGCCAGCAAACAACAACAATCTCGACCCTTCTGTTAAACCGTATTTTACGTTCCGGCATGATATCACATGGTTTGATAATGTATTATTAAAGGGAGAACAGATAATAATACCAAAGTCGATGCATCACGAAATATTAAATAAATTGCATGAATCCCACTTAGGGATTATCAAATGTAAGCAGTTGGCTCGGGACACAGTGTTTTGGCCTGGTTTAAACAAGCAAATTGAAGACCAGGCATCCAGGTGCCATGTTTGTCAAGTTTTTAGAAATGAACAAGCTAAGGAACCATTGTTGAGTCATTCTCTAATTGACATACCATTCTATAAAGTAGGTATTGACTTATTCCATGTGAATGGTTTAAATTATATTATAATTGTAGATTACTATTCCAAATTTCCTGAAGTTATGGAACTAATGTCAACTACGAGTAAGGCAGTTATTGTTGCATTGAAGCAAACTTTTGCGCGATATGGTATACCCCGGTTTGTCGTCTCGGACAATGGTCCACAATTTTCAAGTACAGAATTTAATACATTTTCTTCCAAATATGGTTTTAAATGCCTGTTCACGAACCCCATGCATGCCCAAAGCAATGGGCAAGTCGAACGTTATGTTCAAACTATGAAGCGGATGATAAAAAAATGTCTTAAAGGTAATCAAGATGTAAATTTGGCTCTGCTAAATTATCGTAACACAACACTGGATGGGATTGGTGCGTCTCCAGCGCAATTATTAATGTCTAGAAAGTTAAGGACAAGACTTCCTATATTAGAATCCGCACTCAGGGCGACTGCCCAGCCGTCTAAATTGAATCAAATGAAAGATAGGCAAATCAATCAAAAATCATATTTCGACGCACATGCCGGCAAAGATCACCCTTTATTAAAGATAGGGGACACAATCCGGTATAAGAATTATCGAGATGAATGGAAACAAGGTAGAATTGTAGGCACTAGTAACAGTGCATGACGAGACTACCAAATACTAAATGAACATAAAACGACATTACGACGTAACAGGAAATTTATATATAAATGTCCAAGTGATAATACCGGTGTGACAAGAAAAACACCGGGGGAATATCACATGAACAAAGTTAACGACCCACATAAATCTTTAACACAAACTACCAGGTATGGTAGGGTAGTTCATCCTCCAATCCGTTTCGGGAGGGAGTAAAAATACAAGTCGGGTGTCGAGACATAGAATTTAGTATTCTGGTCGCGTCTCTGAGGTATGTATGTATATATATATATACTAGACCAAAATACACGAGATATTGCAACAAGTTTAGGGATATTGTATAGTCAAGGTATTCTTAGATTGTATAAGAGATTAACGAAACAGCCGCATAGAGGAATCAACAGTCACGAAAATAAAGTCAAACAAAGAACGAAGCACAACAATTACACACATGAGAAACAACGGCTGAAATACACTAAAGGAACACATTGTTGTATTCATTCGTATAGCGGTCCTGCTCACCACCACAATTCAGTACCATGTATTTAGTGCATTGAAATGTAGCCTGTATGAATGTTAGGTTTTAACACATGTTTTCGTAGATCTTTCTAGACAGGATAATGAAATAGTATGTTTAATGTTATGATCGTCCACGATAGTGGTATGATGCGTAAATGTAATAAAGTTACATTGATGTTTGCAACATTATCGTGTTTGTCAAGAAAATAGTACACAGAAATAAACGATAAGTCTTAAGTATGTTACGCATATCACACCAATATGCCCATCAAATGACATGTAATAGATCTTGAAGGTCGGGCAGAGATATATATATATATATATATATCATTGAAAGGGGAAGATGTAATATATGTAATGTACAAACGCCCTGCCATAATATTGTATGACGTCGCTACGACGTATGACGTCACTACAAAGGAGAACCAATAAACTCAGTTACGTTACAAGAACTCACGGTGTTAACACATCCTTTACAGTGGGGGTGTAGGTGTGTGGTGGGGGTGTAGGTGTGTGGTGGGGTGTAGGTGTGTGGTGGGTGTAGCTGTGTGGTGGGGGTGTAGGTGTGTGGTGGTGGTTTAGGGATGTGGTGGGGTGTAGGTGTGTGGTATGTGTTTGGGGGTGTAGGTGTATGGTGTGTGTGTGGTGGGGTGTAGGTGTGTGGTGGGGTGTAGGTGTGTTGTGACGGCTAAGGTGTGTGGTGGGGGTGTAGGTGTGTGGTGGTGGTGTAGGTGTGTGTGTGGTGGCGTAGGTGTGTGGTGGGGGGTGTAATTGTGTGGTGTGTGTGTAGTGGGGGTGTCGGGGTGTGGTGAGGGTTAAGGTGTGTGGTGGGTGTAGGTGTATGGTGGGGCTTTAGGGATGTGGTGGGGTGTAGGTGTGTGGTATGTGTTTGGTGGTGTAGGTGTGTGGTGTGTGTGTGTGTGCAGCGGGTTTGACAATGCCACAAGGTCTACCCTCGTCTAAATGCCAGTCTGCCGCGAATAGATGCACTGACTTTCGTATCCGACTTGAATTAGATCACACCGACCACGCACATTTGGGCACGTGTTTCACATCCAGCACTGCGATGTGGATGGTTCTGTGGCAGGCCCCCTTCACCAACACTTCACACACACACCTTGCTGGGGCACATCCTTGTAACTTGGGCCCCGAGTGGTGGGCAGTGGGCATATTACATACCCACCTTTTGTGCGCATATTACACACCCACCAATGTGCGCATAATACACACCCACCTATGTGTGCATATTACATACCCACATATGTGCGCATATTACATTGATTGATTGATTGGTGGTTGCTTTACGCCGTGTCGGCAGCATAGGCCATAATCATGGTGATGCATATTACACACCCACCTATATGCGCATATTACACATCCACCTATGTGCGCATATTACATACCCACCTATGTGCGCATTTTGCACACCCACCTATGTGCGCATATTACACACCCACCTATGTGCGCATATTACACATCCACCTATGTGCGCATATTACACATCCACCTATGTGTGCATATTACACACCCACCTATGTGCGCATTTTGCACACCCACCTATGTGCGCATATTACACACCCACTTATGTGCACATATTACACATCCACCTATGTGCGCATATTACACACCCACCTATGTGTGCATATTACACACCCACCTATGTGCGCATATTACACACCCACCTATGTGTGCATATTACACACCCACCTATGTGCGCATATTACACACACCTATGTGCGCATATTACACATCCACCTATGTGCGCATATTACACATCCACCTATGTGTGCATATTACACACCCACCTATGTGTGCATATTACACACACCTATGTGTGCATATTACACACCCACCTATGTGCGCATATTACACACCCACTTATGTGCACATATTACACATCCACCTATGTGCGCATATTACACATCCACCTATGTGTGCATATTACACACCCACCTATGTGTGCATATTACACACACACCTATGTGTGCATATTACACACCCACCTATGTGCGCATATTACACACCCACTTATGTGCACATATTACACACCCACCTATATGTGCATATTACACACCCACCTATGTGTGCATATTACACATCCACCTATGTGTGCATATTACACACCCACCTATGTGCGCATATTACACACACACCTATGTGCGCATATTACACACCCACCTATGTGCGCATATTACACACACACCTATGTGCGCATATTACACATCCACCTATGTGCGCATATTACACATCCACCTATGTGTGCATATTACACACCCACCTATGTGTGCATATTACACACACACCTATGTGTGCATATTACACACCCACCTATGTGCGCATTTTGCACACCCACCTATGTGCGCATATTACACACCCACTTATGTGCACATATTACACATCCACCTATGTGCGCATATTACACATCCACCTATGTGTGCATATTACACACCCACCTATGTGTGCATATTACACACACACCTATGTGTGCATATTACACACCCACATATGTGCGCATATTACACACCCACTTATATGCACATATTACACATCCACCTATATGTGCATATTACACACCCACCTATGTGTGCATATTACACACCCACCTATGTGTGCATATTACACACCCACCTATGTGCGCATATTACACATCCACCTATGTGCGCATATTACACATCCACCTATGTGTGCATATTACACACCCACCTATGTGTGCATATTACACACCCACCTATGTGTGCATATTACACACCCACCTATGTGTACATATTACACACCCACCTATGTGCGCATGGCCAGTTCCTACCCTGCGTTATTCTGGCAGTGGTGGTCTGACCCGGCTTTCAGCAGGCTCGGTGAAGGCGCTCTTCGGGTGGAAGTTTGGGAGCACTGCCCAGTGGCTGGAATACAAAGGCCAAGTCAAAGTAAACTGCCCCCTTTCTTCGTGTGAGCGATTTAGGTCAACTAAGCTAGAAATCTTGATATCCTTAAATTAAAATGATGACTGCAAAAAAAATGTGCTATGAGTACCTCCAACAACAAAGGACTGGAGGAGAGCAGCTCGGCAGTGACGTGACATGGTGCGGGATACTGGCCTGAAGGTGAACGCATAGGTCCGTGGGGCGTCAAGACCGGCCTGGGGCCAAATGTATGAACAACTTTTTATCGGCTCTGGTGTTAAGGGCGGGTGGCGGGTTAGCTAACGTCGATGTTGGAATATGTGTCACAGGAAATGTATGTGACCAAAGCGTGGCAGAGTTAGCTAACCGATGCGTTATTTATAGATTTGGGAAATCCCTCTGAGCCTGTAGCCGATGAGCACTGCTATTTGACAATATCGCCGCCAATTCGGCGGCCAGGAACCAGCAGCCTTGTTACTTGTGAGCCTGTTCCCGGCAAGCACCGCTACTTCACAATATTGCAGCCGATTCGGTGGCGGCGGCGGCATTAATATCGGTTCGATTATTGGTTTAATTTGACCAAAATTCAGCGGCGGCATTAATATCGCTTCGATTTTAGGGTTAATTTGATGAAATTTCACCGTCGTAAGGTTACAAACACCCCAATTGATTGATTGATCTGTTAAACCAGCTCAGATTGATGTTTGTTTGTTGTTGTTTTACGTCCTAGCAACATCTAAGGTCATATCAGGATGGGTATCCACACATACATACATCCACAAATGGGTCACTCTCCTGAAAATTGGCCAGAAGTGTCACATGGAGAGTCTAATATTAGAATTTTTTACATTTTTTGGTTGCAAATGAAAGCTAGAATCTCCCCTGTACAGCTATTTAAATATGAATTGATGAGATAAAAAATAAAGGTGTAGTCCATGATTAAGCTATGTCATATGGCAGTATGGTTGCTCAGATGTAACACGTGTTCAGGACACCAGAAATATGTAGTGCTTATATTGATACAAAAATATATAAAAAATAAAAGAATTCCCAGCCATGCTTTATTAGTAGCTGCCCACAGTATGTATATGGATCATATTTATTTTAAACTGAATAATTAGTGTACAATATGTGTGTGACATCCAGGGTAGGACGGTCCAAACATGGGCTCCAACCACTATCAAAAGCCACTACCTGTTAGCAGTCTCCTTATATGATATATGAAGAAATGGGACGGTGCAACCATGTAGGACGGTCCAAACATGTCCGTTAAACCAGCTCAGATCGATGTTTGTTTGTTTTTGTTTTACGTCCGAGCAACATCTACGGTGATATACTCTCCTGAAAACTGGCCAGAAGTGTCACATGGAGAGTTATAACCCAATATTTGAATTCTTTACATTTTTTGGTTGCAAATGAAAGCTAGAAATCTGCCGGGCGACAGCGAATCTCTTCGGTCCGGTATGTAGTTGAGCTGTAGGTGTAGTGTAGTGTAGTGTAGTGTACCACTTGAATCTGGTCAGCAGCAGGGGTTTGAGGAAGGCGGGCAAAGGTGGGAGCAGTGGTCATTCCAGCAACAAGAACAAGACAGAGAAATCGTAACGGTGAAGGACGCCACCCAAGAACACAACTACCCTGGTCAGGGCCTGGGAGAAATCGAAATGGGCAGAGTCTAGGAAAGAGAAATGAGGAGAGTTGAGTCAAAGGACCGTGTCTATTTGCTCTATGGTGACCATCCAGCGAGCCATAGACACGGACAGAGTAAGAGTAGAAAGTGAAATGCCAGCAGGCTCCCCCTCCTGGAACTCTTTTCAGACATATCAAGGAGGAGCATGGCCGGCGGAGAGGTGATAGAGAGAGGTGTGGACAGAGTGCGGTCCGGATAGCAAGTGGTTTAACGAACATGTTTGGACCATCCTACATGTTTGCACCGTCCCATTTCTTCATATATCACGTATGGAGACTGCTTCCTAACAGGTAGTCGCTTTTGATAGTGGTTGGAGCACATGTTTGGACCGTTCTACTCTGGATGCCACACAAATATTGAACACTAATTATTCAGTTTACTTAAGATAAGATACGCTTTGCATACGCTAAGCATAGGTTCCGCTTAGGTTACGCATATGCTACTCATACGCTCATACGCTATGCATACGCTACTCATACGCTACTCATACACTACTCGTACGCTACTCGTACGCCCCCCATGCCAATCAAAACCGTAAAAAAATGTCATAGTATGCTCCCATACGCTCCTCATATGCTCCTCATAGGTTACGCATATGCTCAAAAACACCCGTAGGATTTCAATACGCTCCAGCCATACGCCGTAATGTGACAGGCCTTTACAAAGTTTGCTTTGGTTGACTCATTCATTCGGAACATCATCGAAAATTCACCGAGACAGCGTCCAAATAACCATGACGTGCCACCACACCAAGTCAGCAAACAATGTTGCATCGACCACACTTGACATGGTATATCAAGTTCAAGAAAGCAATCAAGAGGCAAGAGTTTATTCCACCAACACGTAAATACTTTATAGTTATAATCGCCATAACTAGAGAACTACATATTTGGCCTGGTGGTTGTTGGGCTGTTGGTGTAATAACTAATATACACAACTTGCCTGGTACAATCCATATTTTAACTATATTATACTGTTGAAAGAGAAAGTTGTCGGTTGACACTATATATAGACTCGTTTACCTGACTGCTTGCGTCGCCCCTCTCACACACAAGGTAAAAGGAGTCCCACCCAGTCAGTCAATCCTTGTGATTGCATTTCCTTAGAAGGATTGGTATATTGAATAAAAGCCACAGATGGAGACATTTACAAGTAGACCTTGTGCAACTCGCGTCAATCAAAAAAACCAGTTCTGGCAGGCTGGTGTCATGTCTATCCTCACCTGTGTCAACATGAAATATTTGGTATTAGGTGTTACACTGTCGTTTGCCTTTATTAAATGACTATGCTGATTGGAATACACTAATTCCAATGACAGTGTACACAAACTATATTTGTGACGAAATAAGGTGTGTGAATAATAGACAAGTGATCAGTGAATCCACTATTCACCAAACAAACAAGGCACGTGGATTTCCAGGAGTCGAACCAGGCTAACGCCTCCCGGCATGCACCACGTGCTTTGTCTCGGGGACATGTGATTCCTGATTAGGGCGTGCCAAGTTGAAGGCAGGTAGCGACATGTGGTTGTGTTCCTTGCTCGCCCGTGCTGAGCTGAGATAACTGGGCGGACAGTTGTAACTCTACACGTGGTACTTTTTGCCATTGGCCACCGGAGCCCATTGCGGGTTGGCGTGGCACTCACGTTGCTGCCCTGTCTCTACTGGTGTTGCCAGAGCGCGGGTGCGCAGGGGCGAATGAGCGCGGGTGCGCAGGGGCGAATGAGCGCGGGTGCGCAGGGCCGAAGGAGCGCGGGGGCGCAGAGCGAAGGAGCCCGGGGTCGCAGGGGCGAAGGAGGATGGGGGCACAGAGGCGCAGTGCGAAGGAGTGTGGGGGCGCAGGGTGAAGGAGCATGGGGGGACAGGGGCACAGGGTGTAGGAGTGCAGGGGTGCATGGTCGAAGGAGGATGGGGGCTCAGGGATGCAGGGCGAAGGAACGCCGGGGCGCAGGGGCGCAGGGGCGCAGGGCGAATGAGCGTGGTGCACAGGGCAAAGGAGCATGGGGCCACAGGGCGAAGGAGCTTCGGGTACAGGGTGAAGGAGCTTGGGGGCGCAGGGCGAAGGAGAGTGGGGGCGCAGGGCGAAGGAGCATGGGGGCAAAGGGGGGGCAGCGATGAATGACGGGCTGCAACAGGCCGAGGCGGAGTGGGGTCCTGTTGCAATTAGACAAGGCAGCACCTCCCGAACCAGCGTCTTCGCGGGCAGTAGGTGGAGTGCTACAGCTGTGTACTTGCCAGTAGTATGGGAGATTGTGTTGTAGGTTCTAAGCAGCAGCTTACCTTCTGACCGACACTTAAGGCCCTGTCACATTATGACGCATCTCGCAAGTGTGTGGCCAACGCGTAAAATCACTTTTTTACATCGAGATGCGTCTAACTTTTCGGCGTGGGGGCAAAGTTGGACATATACATACCGTATACATAGCATGTGGCCAACATATGGCCAATGTATTGCTAATGTGCCTCCTGGCGAAAAATGCTCGAATTATGCTCACGGTACATTCGCAGAATGCCGGTGAACTTTCTATACGTTATTCGATCACCAGAACTACACCTCATACATTACATACATCAAGACACGCTGGAGAAATGCTAAATGTACATGACCCAAAAAAATGCCAACCTTCAAAGTTTCAATAAAATTTAGAATAATGAGGCTATCATCTATATTTTGTATACAGTTTTCAAGAAGATTTAATGGATGGAGGTTTAGACTAGTGCTCTTCCGAAGATACTTTGGACAGTTTGAGAAAAAGGTTTTCAATGGAGATTTACTTTGAAATCAAATCTTTCAAAGCATTTGAAATCAAATCTTTCAAAGCAGTACAAGCTCACTTTTGCAGGGGATTTCAATGTTGTCATTATCCAGACAAAAAGCTCATTCACAGATGGGTCAAGAAATTCAGGGTTCATAGGACAGTGTTACATAGTATGTGTAAGGGACACATATTCTGGATGACCAGTAAGTGCAAGGTCACCAGAGAACATTGATGTTGTTAGGGACTCAGTTGGTCATATTCCTAAGAATCTCCCCAGCGACACAGCCAAGAGTTAGGCATAAAAGTCCGACCGTTTGATCTACAAACTGAAAGCTTTGTGGAATGATTAGTCACAAACTTAAGTTAATATGCACCAAATATAAAGTTTAATGTCTATCTTACTTAGATAGAGATATTAAAGAAAGTTAAAACGATGGCAGCTATCTGAATTCTTTTTAGGGATGTCACTTCATTGCATGGGGTCAAAACATTGGTTTTAATTTTACATTTCATTTATGTCTTTCCTAGATTAAAGAGAGAGCTAAAATGATAGTGGCAATCTAAAATATGGGGGACATCTCATATAATTTCTGATTATCCCATGATTTTCCCTAATATTGAAAACATGGGTAAAGATGGTTGAGGTACAGTACAACTGTAGATATGAATAATTATATTAGCTAAATGGAATACTTTTGTGGCCATATTTACTTTCAAGATGGCGGCCACCAGGTGGAGCTAATTTCTTAGGTCCATTATTCTTAATGATCCTTAGGCAGCATAGAACTACTGCACAATTATTATTCTTAGTCAGTCTACTAAAACAGTATGTATGTGCACAATCACTGACACCATAATAATATGCATGTATACATAGTCACGGGCATCATAACATTAATGGCTGAATGAGTTGAGCGTCTGTCTCCCGTGTTTGTAGATCGTGGGATTCGAACCCATGGGCTTGAACCCTGGTCGATTCAAACCAATGACTTAGAAATTGATGCTTGCTGCTTCCTAACCAGGCGCTCGGCATTATTAGGATAGGGCAAGGACTGGATGGCTCAGTGTCAGGATAATGTGACTAAATGGGATATCAGCTCATGGTGCTGGTGGGATGGTCTCCCAGTGGGGCAGAACTATACAATCGCCATTAGTGCGACATGCATGTGTATATAATCACCCATGTCATAGCCAGGTTGGAGAGCTTACCTCGATTGGGCTATGGTGTTTAAATACCTCATTCGACCCCCGGTTCAATTTCCAAGGTGGATTTTTGTATAGGATTAGGTAGCAGGTTCAAAAATATGGTTATGGCACACTGAGGTTTGGCAAGTTTTCATATTGGAATACATCACTAGAAAGCCAAACATTATATCTAATTTCCTAGATATTCCTAGGACATTTAATTGGGACCGGATTGAGTAAATTAACAGTGAATATTAGGAAATAATTCAGTAGTTACAACATATGGCTACAGGCCAGAACTGCCCATGATAGTGCTGTGTTGGTATAGCCATAAATCCCAAACAATAGACAAACCTCCAGTCAACCATGGGGGTATATGCTGGTCTGTGGCCCACTCATATATTTCCACTTGCCACTGGGGGAGGTCCTGTGGGGACTTTTGTACATCATTTAGATATATGTTTTGCATACCAAATATATATATATATATATATATATGTATATATATATATATATATGCATAATAAATAATTAGAGTCGGGTAAAGTCAGGTCGGGTAAAGTCAGGTCGGGTAAAGTCAGGTCGGGTAACGTAAAATATTATTGCAATTTTTATGATTATATTGTTGTTATTATTATCATCGTTATTATCATTAGTATTATCATTGTTATTATCATTATTATTGTCATTATTATTACTGTATTATTTTTTTAATTATTGGCATCATTTTTAGATTTACATATACATGTATATACATATATAATATATATATATACGGATATAGATATAAATATACATATACACATACATATGTGTATACATATAAATATACATATACCTATGTGTATATGCATAGATAAATATTACATATTTGCACCTATGTGTACATATGTATATATACATGCATTCACATCTACATATATGTATACATATATACATATGGAGACCTATATATGTGACTACATAATTATATATATATATGTGTGAATACATACTGTATTTAGAGATGACTGCCTCACATATTGTAGAATCGTCCTCCATTTGTCACTGGTAAGTTAACCCATGGGTAGTCTGTTTCACTTTCAGACGTATTGCAAGGGGCCTAAGCTCTGACACTTTAACACTCAGATGTTAACCAAAAACTGCCAAGGAAAGCTTTCACACCTCAGGTTACCAATGGTTCTCTGGGCTGCACCTCCACTGGCAGCTGAGCTCATTGAGTGTGGATGTGTCAGGATGTATGCCCTTTGAATAGGTATGACAGTGGATTGGATTTGGTTTATAAGGGTCTGTGCCACAGTGCACTGCACACACATATTTCTGAAGGCACACACTACACAACAGTCAACTTGCTACTTGCAAATGGATTACCATTGTGAAGGATCTGGCACAGTCATCCTTACATTTAGGAACACTGGTAAGTTATTCTTCACCTGATATTGCAATATTATGTATATATTATATATAATACATACATATATATGTGTATATATGCATATATACATATAGCTTTAAAAGTATGTGTATGTGTACATGTACATGCATAATCAACAATAAAATAAATAACATATAAATGGAATATTATTTAGGGTAATGGCAGTGTTCGGTTAAAATCTGAGTGTGAAAGTGTCAGAGCTTAGGCCCCTTGCATTGTTGCAATAAGTCTGGATAGTGACACAGACTGCATATGGATTAAAGTTGCATAGTCCGATGAAATATAATTTTGTCAAAATTAAAACAACTACTTACATTTGATCCTATATATCCAACTTATATACTGGTGTATTAGCTAATGATTTGGGACAGCATATACAGAATAGCCAGTGAGTTTATAACCTCACCCCTTTGAACGCTCAGTTTGAAACACCCATTATGCAGGAAGGCCATTAACCAATTAGACCAATCTCGTGACCTCATTAACCTCCCCCCAACCAAGTAGGCCTACTGTGCAGGGCCATAGAGGGGAAGGGGATATGAGGTGGATGTGTGTGTTTGTGTCTGTATGTTTCCTGACCTGACTTTACAGAGACAGACAGACATACACACAGACATACACACACATACATACACACACATACATACATACACAGACATACACACACAGACAGACACCCATAGATAGGCACACACAGACAGACATGCACAGACAGCACACACATACACATAAACACACAGACATGCACACACCCGACATACACAGACACACATACACCCAACCTGACTTTGTGCAGAGAGAGAGCCACACACACACACACACACCCAGACAGATACACACAGACAGACATGCAGAGACATACACACATAGACATACACACATACATATACATACAGACACACACATACATATACATACAGACACACACTAACATACACACATCCATACACACACATACACACATACATTACCACCCATATATATACACACAGACAGACACACAAATAGACACACACAGACAGACATGCATAGACAGCGCACACAAACACACAAACACACATACATGCTCACACTCGACATACACAGACACACACACAGACACATAGACAGCCGCACACAGACAGAGGCAGACACACGCATACACAGACAGACACACCCATACACACACAGACCCACACATACCCACACAGACATACACCTGACCTGACTTTGCAGAGAGAGAGAGACACACACAGACACACACAGACAGAGGCAGCCACACACATACATACCCACAGATATACACACAGATGCACAGACATTACCACACATACATACACACACAGACACACACACATATACACACACAGACACACATAGATAGACACACACAGACATACATGCATAGACAGCACACACAGACACAGACACACACATACATGCACACACCCGACATACACAAACACACATACACCTGACCTGACTTTGCAGAGAGAGACACACACAGACAGAGACACATAGACAGATGCACACAGATAGAGGCAGACACACACACATACATACACACACATACATACACACATGCATACCCACACATACAGAGAAACACACAGATAGACACACACAGACATACACACACACAGATACATACAGACATACATAGACAGACACAAGCAGACAACAGATACACATTATATTTGGTTAAAAACCCTAGTGCCATGGGCCTATGGCACTAATCCAGTCCCAGAAGGCCCCCATCCCTACCAGGAATACCTACCTCCAGTCCTGTAAGGTTCCAGGTCATCTGACAAGCTTGTCGAAATTATTTTTGGTTCTTTCAGCTCATATTACTTCAAAACTAATCATCTTTAATCAAAATCACTCCGGAGTAATGATTAGTAGCTTGTAACGATCAATTTGATATATTTATCTAAAAAATAAGACAACGATTCAAGTGCCATCGGACCATGCAACTTTAGCTTAGCAGTGACAATGGAGGACCACTCTAAGATATGTGATGCAGTCATCTCTAAATACAATATGTATTTATATGCATATATATATATATATATAGTCATGTATATATATAGATGTATATGAATGTATATGTATGTATGTATACATATGTATATGTATATATATATGTATATATATATGTATATGTATGTTAATATATATATATATGTATGTATATGTATGTATATATATATGTATATGTATAACATTTATAATAGGCATAGGGGGTTTGGGTTTCGGGGGGCAGGGGGGGAGGAGACGGCAGCCTATCGGCGCCGGGAATCCCGGCTTCCCAGCCTCCGGGCGCCAAGACTCCCAGCACCAGGCCTCAATTCAAATAATATAAATATAAATAAAACGTGATAACCAACAATAAAATGAATGAAATATAAATGCAATAATATACAGGGTAAGTTTTTATTAATGTTACTGTACCAGCAAGAAATGCCATATTTGTGGGGATTATGCATCAGATAATGTTATGTGTATGTATGTATATGTATGTATGTATATGTATGTATATGTATATTCATTCATTCAATTCTATATTTCAGATTCAGGACTATGGTAATTACATAATTGGGTCCATAGTAGGTAGATATAAAAATTAATGTGAATAGGATATAAGTAATAGTATGAATACTACCATACTAACCAATATCAAAATGTTGGTCTACATACAGTAGTTTGTACCAATGCCTCCATCTGGTAGACGTAAATCTGAGATCACTCTCTTCTATTTTATATGTATGTATATGTATATGTATGTATATGTATGTATATGTATGTATATGTATATGTATGCATATGTATATAAAAAGTGATAACCAACAATAAAATAAATCAAATACAATAATATTTATGGTAGGTTTTTCTTAATGTTGTACCAGCAAGACAAGCCATCTTTGTAGTGATTATGCATCAGATGCATAATCACAGTGAATTATTTATTATGCATATATATATTGGTATGCAAAAAATATATCTAAATGATCTACAGCAGTCCCCACAGGACCTCCTCCCCAAGTGGCAAGTGGAAGTATATGAGTGGGCCAAAGACCAGCTTATACCCCCATGGTTGACTGGAGGTGGCCTATTGTTTGGGATTTACTGCTATACCAACACAGTACTATCATGGGCAGTTCTGGCCTGTAGCCATATGTTGTAACTACTGAATTATTTCCTAATATTCACTGCAAATTTATTCAATCCGGTCCCAACTAAATGGCCTAGATATATTCAACAAATTAGATATAATTGTTTGCTTTCTAGTGATATATTCCAATATGAAAACATCCCAAAACTCAGTGTGCCACAACCATATTTGTGAACCTGCACACTAATCTTATATAAAATTCGACCTTGTAAATGAACTCCGTGGCCAAATGACCACCGTAGCGAAAACGAGGTAAGCTCTCCAACCTGATAGCACCATACATATATACGTACTGTTATCCATACCATAACAACACGTTGTACATACATGTGGTGTTCTCTGTGGCGGAGTGGTTAGAGTGTCTGACGCTTTTCTATGTTAGACTCCTAATCTGAAGGTCGGTGGTTCGATTCCCCATGCCCCCACCTCTGCCAATTTGGATTTCCACCGGTGTGTAGAACTTACAGTGCCATCAAAGGCCAGTTGCTGTATGTGGTGTGGGAGGTTAAAAATCCCTTGGGTCGGTAAAAGTGTAGGCTCGGGCTTTCTATCGACAAACTGTCTAATGGTGAAAACAAGTCTATTCAGACTTATCCATGATAGGTAGTATAAATCTTCAAGGATGTAATGTGTGTGTGTTTCAGTTGTGTTGTTGTCCGAACGCCCCCAGTGTGGCACAGGGTTACATCATGAGAGAGTATTCTAAATAAAGACACTTGCAAACTAGATCTCCCAGTGTCGACATTAATATATATATTACATGGTGTCAGATGTGGAGGCAATGGTTCTGTCATGCCCATTGCTTCTGGCTACCAACAAAGACAATAAATACCAAGTAGCTGCGGTGCATTGGGCAGCAACTCCCCGGACACCGTCTAAAAGCAGCACTAATAGGTGGCACTGTCACATGAGTATGCTTACCGCAGCAACATAAGAAATAGCGGAGCACCCACTCTGAATGACAGAGGGGAAGCCTGGCCTGAAAAGATGGCCCATGGATGCACAGATACCTGGAGGTACAGACACAGATGCACGGATGCAAAGAGGCATGGATGCACAGATGCCTCGAGACACATACACAGATGCACAGATACTATAGCCGTGTTTACACGGACGAGTTAAAACGGCTCAAATAATGCGCCTTGCCTAGTTCGCCTCACATTCGCCGTGTAAACGCACCACTGATGCGGATTAGGGCTGATTCGATTCATATGATGCATTTTATGTAAACCGCCTCGCGAGGTAGTTTATATAAAGCGAACTAGCTTAAGCACCTCACACACATGCGCAGTAGAGACTTTAGTTTGTTGACTTTCCGGTCCATCAAAAGCGCATATTATATCATTTGGTCTATGAACCTGCTAGAGGTGCACATATATTTTTTTCATGGTTTATTTTAAGGTTTTCACTGCCCAGCAGAAGTTTTAACCGTTCCAAACCAATACGATTCAGTCCATACATATCTAGGTCGAACCCACACTCTCTTGTGGCAACGTCGACTAACCGAAACTGGAGCTGGTTATTCTGGACTTGCTCATGCACAGATATCGATTTCCGCCTTAAACCGCTCCGTGTGTAAACACGCCACTACTTCACTTCATATAAATCGCTTTGTCTAATTTGCTTTACAATTGACCGTGTAAACACGGCTTAAGAAGCACAGATGCACAGACCGTCGACAGTCGACAGAGACGAACAGCTGTCATGAAAACGGCCAAAATGAAGACGCGCAGGGCGTCAAGCCAGCCAAGCAATAGGCGAGGCAGCGAGAAGCAAGCAGCGAATGCCAGGCCACTTGCAAAATGCAGGCCTTAATAATTTAGGAGTGTCACACAGATATTGATAGATAATTCCATCATAATATTGCTTTAGACTAGTTATTAATGATGGACATTTTTAAAATGCAACTAAATATGTAGCATATGAAATGTAGCATATACATTCACATGTGTAAAAATACACAGGTGCAAGTCATACAAACACCCCTATAGTAACGCAAGGCACGTCATGAATAAAGAACGTAGGCCAGGTCAGTAAATGCGACAAAGTAGTAAATCTGATGAAAACAATTATCTAAGCGTATTTGTGATACAGTATACAACATGATGTTACTGCTAGAGCATGCATATCAATATAACTTTGCTTAATGCAGGCCGTAATAATTTGGGAACATCACACAAATATTGATATCTAATTACATCATAATAGTGCTATGGACTAGCTGTTAATGATGGAAATATTAAAAAAAGATATATATATATATATATATATTAATCAATTATACTGATATTTGTAATGTCGAATACACTGCTGTATACGGAATAAATGTGTGAGTGAATATTATATTTAATGATTTTACACCATTGCCAAGCGGCCACACAATAGTACACACAAAAATATAACCATACTAAAATTAATCAAACAATGCTAGTGTTAATAAAATAATATATATCAAATATATAATTTAAAAAAGATCAAGGAATGCACACCAAAATATAGTATGCCAATTGTGACATTTGGATTTGGGGATGCTATGGTTATATTGGATTGTGCAACTTTTAAAATGTTGTCAAAATCTTGACTTTCTATTATTAATGTCTAGACAGAAGTATGGACCACCTCAGTAATTGCAACAAAGTAACAAGTTGAAGCATCCCTTGTAAAGCTGTATAGATCCATGAAGTATCACATTTTCAAAACCAAAACAATTATCTCAAGTTTATTCTATATATTTGACAGCAAATTTTCAACAATTTTGTTAGAAGTTGCTTATAGAGAAACCAAAGTAACATGAAAAGGAAAAGGGTAACCATACATCATGGTATGATTGAATCTTGTTCCTCTGTTCCATTGAAAGGGATATGTAATGTATGTGTGTTTCAGTTGTGTTGTTGTCCGAACGCCCCCAGTGAGGCACAGAGTTATGTCTAGACAAAGGATTCACCAGGTACTCGCAGTACACGGGTGAATACCAGCCCTATATAAACGCTAAAAAACGGTCGAAAAAGCGGGGAAATAAAGTGAGAGCCTAATTTCACAATCTAAGAAGCAACATTTATTCTTTGTATATGTCTTCATATTTCCCTGCAGCCTTTGAGTTGAAAAATATAATAAAATATCTAGTTTACTAAGATTTAAAAGTGAAATCGACGGCGTTCTATGGCCGCCATCTTTTTTTTTTTGCATTCTCTCCCATTTCACCAACTCTGTGTCTATATAAGTATCCATTTGATACTGGAGACAGGCATTCTACTTTCTGTTCTATACTAATACCCCTGTCACACTACGACATAATGAGCCAACGTAGGTGATGTTTCATCATTACATTGAGGTATGCAGGTATAGCAATACCTCAGGGAGTTTGACGCCCCTGCCTTGCAGAGTTCTAAACCACTGCCTTGTGGTACAGGTCCTTGACAGAACCGAAGGCTAAGGGAGCAAACCCTAAACAGAAAACCATGTCACTGTGGCAGCATTAAGGGCGGTTGATGTATGGAACTCCCAACATCTCCCGACCAGCCACTGCAGGGACAAATAGTTTTGCGCCTGTCTTGACATGTTCTTGCCGGTGTGAAACCTCTATTTGCTCCCCGAGAGAGTGCCGCTGGTAACTTGCAAAGGGCAGCAGCACTTCAACACTTTTGCAGGCAGCTTTCATGAAATGTACAACCGCACAAAACACCAGGAGAGCGGCAGTCAAGTAATGAAAGCAGTCTTTGTCGCATCGCAACCGACAGCATGATGATGATGATGATGACATTGAGGTATGGCGGGTTACGTCATGCTTACATTAGGCAGACGTCGAATTACGTCGAGATACGTCGAGTTACGTCAGCGCGCGTCAAGGTTTTGGACATGTCCAAAACTTTCAACGTACGACAACGTTGGACAACGTGAGGATTTTACGTTTGTCGTACATTATGTATGCATTAGGCATACGTTGATGTACGTTAGACATACATTTGTCAAATGCTGCTCACTACGTTGCACTTTGTTGCACTATGTTGACCTACTTCAAAGGCAGTGGGAACGTACAGTCCGCGTAATGACAATGTATGGATAATGTAACCTAACATACATCCAAGGTATGTTTAGCCTTTCTCCACCGTGTCATGACGTATTTAACGTATGACACATAGTTCTGGCGATCGAATAATGTATATAACGTACCATGAGCGTAATTCCTTTGTCGTCTCTCATTGAACCACATTATCACTACGCTTTAGCGACGTTACGCTCACATCAACTACGCGGCATTGACATCCAACTTCGGCCTGTATTTGCATATTACGCCGAGAAGTTCGATGTGTTAAATATATTTTCACGCTGTCCCTACGCTGGTGCATCACATCGTAGTGTGACAGGGCCATAAAGCTATTTTCGCCCGTATTTACACTACGTTGTCGTTCACCCGTGGACCAAAAGTACCGGGTGAATCATTTATCTAGGTTATGTCATGAGAGTACATTCTAAATAAAGACAGTTGCAAACTAGATCTCACAGTGTCAACATCAATATATATTACAATCCATGTCATAACACCATAGTACAATTATTCGTACCGCAGCAACACACATGTGTACATAGTTAGTTACCTGTGCCATAACAAAATGCATGTGTACATAGTAACCATAACTACATGCATACGTACATATAGGCACCCTTGTCATAACACCATACATATGTACACAGTTACCCACACCATAACAACATAACCATAAGGATGGACTAACTACGGCCTGAGCTCGTTGCTCAGTGACGTCCACGCACATGCGATGAGCTGGAAAGGACTCATTGGTGCACCAAGTAAAAGACGGCTATAAAGTGTAAATAGTACAATGAAACGGGCATAGGTCACTTACTGCACAGTGGATATCAAATCGAGGTCAGCCTGCTTGTGAACATCTGCCTCGATCAATACTACATCGACCGGCGGGTAGTGGGGAGGCGATGTGGGTGTGTGGCGGGAGGGAGCTGTGACAAGCCCGGACAATGCGGCTGGGTGAGCTGGCTTGAGGGGAGGGGAGTGCTGGGCGGTGATTAGTGAGGCGTGGTGCGGGGCGGGGCGGGGCGGGGCGAGGCGGGTCGGGGCGGGTCGGGGCGGGGCGATGCGGCAGGCATGGTTTGATGGCAGCGCGCCGAGTCGACGGTGGCTGAAAGGGCTCGACACAGCCCGTGTTTGACCTGGTGTTAAACGTTGGACCTGCGCACTCCACTCCCAGCCTCACGTGGGAGTGGCGTCCTTCAGGCCGATCCCATCTGTGGTGACGTGCAGGCGTCCCGGGTCCCGCGCACGTTCCCGAGCAACGTTAAAGTGCGTGCTCTCTTGAGGAGGATGCTGGTGTTTGATCCGCCGCAACTGATGTCAGTGGGAGGTGGCTAATTGCCACCAGTCACACACCCCGCCCCGCCCCACCCCGACCCGCCCCGCCCCACCCCACCCGCCCCGCTCCGCCCAGCCCTGCCCCGTTCTACACCGCTCCGTACCGACCCGCCCCTACACGACCCACATCGTCCCTCCCCGACACGACCCGCCCCACCCCGCCCTGACACAACCCACCACGCCCCACTTCTCCCTGCTCCGCCCTGACATGAACCACCACGACACGACGCACCCTGCCCCAACATGACACGACCCACCCCACACCGACACACCCCACACGCCGCACATGCCCCACACGCCCCACAAGCCCCACACGCCCCACACCACCCACACGCCCTGCACGCCCCGCCCCGTACCACCCGCCCTGCTCCGACACGACACGCCCCTCCCCGACCCATCCCACCCTTCCCTGATACCACCCGCTCTGCTCCTCCCCGACACCACCCGCCCCGCCCACACTCAACCCGACGCGACCCACCCCACCCCGACCCACCATTTCTGTTTTAACTAGAGAAACTAAGTTTACTGGAGAACAGAGTTTGTTAATAGTAATAATACCAACAAGGCTGCTTACAGGTTGGTACTGAATTGGTGAGTGGCCAGGATACTCCGGTGGTGCCGATCCAGTGTCATACAAAGCTAGGCCACTTCGGACCGGCTAGTGCTGCTCTTGTACACCCTAGTGGTGGTAATAAAGACTAAATAGGTGCGGGGCCTTGGAGCAGGAGGGAGTTCAATGTCCACGGGGAACGCGTACATGACGACGGTTGTGGCGGAAGGGGTTGCGTGTGCGGAGGCCATAAGTGTTGCGATGTGTCCATCTCCCTCAGTGTCTGTATGTCAGCCAACCTGGGATGTACACCTACAAGACTGTTTGATTCGTGGTGTCGGGACACACACCAACAGTATCTTCATGCCTGCACTACTTAGACCTCATCACCATCATGCTGTCGGTCGCGAGGTGACAAAGACTGCTTTCATTACTTGACCGCCGCTCTCCATTTAGCTCTCTGCTGTGAGAGTGATGTCCATGAGTCGGTCTTAATGTCTCTCAGCTTCAGGTTTCTCTTGATGGTATCCTTGAACCGGAGAAGAGGGCGCCCTCTCTTTCTGTAGCCAGAAGAAAGTTGAGAATAGAGGATCTGCTTTGGTAGCCTGCCTGATGACATCCTCATGAGGTGTCCAGTCCACCGGAGATTCTTTTTGATCAGAAGATCTTCCATAGACGGCAGCCCCATCCGTTTGAGTATTTCCTTATTTGTCACTGTGTCCTTCCAGGTTAGCCTCATGATTGAACACAGATGTCGCATCATGAAGGCATGCAGCTTTTTCACCTGTCATCTGTACACTGTCCAGGCCTCGGCTCCGTATAGTAGGGTGGATAGCATGATTGCACGGTAGATCTTGCCTTTGACCCGCATGGACACATGGTGGTTGTTCCAGAGTCTCTGGCGTAGTCGGCCGAAAGATGCGCTAGCCTTGGCCATCCTCCTCTGTATTTCAGCATCAATGCGTCCATCACTTGATATAGTGCTTCCGAGGTAGGTGAATTCCGGAACAGAGTTCAGCTTGTTTCCGTCAACCATGATATCCTCCTCTCGGGTTCTTGTAGAGTTGGGTTGGCACAGTATCTCCGTCTTCTTGATGTTAATCTTCAGGCCAAACTTCTTTGATGCATCGGAGAAAGCGTTCACTATTTTCTGGATCTCTTCAGCATAGTGGGCAACTGGTGCACTGTCATCTGCGAATAGCAGCTCTCTCACCAGTATCCAAGTAGTCTTGGTCTTCACTCTGAAGTGTGCAACATTGAATAGGTCAGCACTCTGTCTGGACTGTATATAGATGCCATCCCCCATGTCTCGGAAAGCCTCGTCGAGCATTGCTGATAGGAAGATGGAGAAGAGCGTGGGGGCCAGTACACAACCATGCTTGACCCTATTGGTAACCCCGAACAATTCTGAGACTTCCCCTCCAACACTAACGTTCGCCATCATTCCTGTATGTAGAGCCTCGATCATAGTTGTGAACTTCTCTGGGCATTCATACTTCCTCAGTGGCTGCCATAGCCCGGTCCTCCCGCCTGTATCAAACGCCTTAGTGAAATTGACAAATACCATGTACAGTGGTCGGTCCTGCTCAATGCACTTTTCTTGTAGCTGTCGGAGAATAAATATCATATCCACGGTGCTCCAGTTACCTCTGAAGCCACACTGTGAATTCGGAACTACATCAGGTGTTATGTGAATAGGTACTCTGTTCAGGAGGATCCTGGCGAAGATCTTGCCTGCTATGGAAAGAAGAGATATTCCTCTATAGTTCCCACAGTCTGTTTGATCACATTTCATGAAAGCTGCCTTCAAAAGTGTTGAAGTGCTGCTGGCTTTTGCAAGTTACCAGCGGCACTCTCTCAGGGAGCAAATAGAGGTTTCACACCGGCAAGAACATGTCAGGACAGGCCCAAAACTATTTGTCCCTGCAGTGGCTGGTCAGGAGATGTTGGGAGTTCCATACATCAACCGCCCTTAATGCTGCCACAGTGACATGGTTTTCTGTTTAGGGTTTGCTCCCTTAGCCTTCGGTTCTGTCAAGAACCTCTACCACAAGGCAGTGGTTTACAACTCTGCAGGGCAGGGGCATCAAACCTCTTACCTACTTAGATCTATATTCCCCAAATTGGTGACATGTGACTATCGGTTCTGTCAAGAACCTGTACCACAAGGCAGTGGTTTACAACTCTGCAGGACAGGGGCGTCAAACCTCTTACCTACTTAGACCTACATTCCTCAAATTACACTCTAGCCGCATAATTGAATTAATCGTAATTTATCCACATTCAGACTAGTTTTGGAGATCACTTGGCCAATTTAATCCGCCTGCATGCACTCCTGTGTATGTTATATACGGTTGGGATGCACATTCCGGGAGGAAACTGATTCAATTATATCTATAAAATGATGCAATCCTATCTGTAACTGCACACTTATCACGGAGACGTAACCAGAGGCCTTCCGTCTCCTCCCCGCCCTGTCCCCGCCCCATCTCCTACCTAGATGGGGCCCTGAGTCATCAATGTGGCGCATCGAGATTTACTATTCCGGCGCGCCGTGTCCCTCTCAGCTCGTGTCAGGCGGCGCCGACATTCAAGGAGCACGTCGCACCCTGCGTATATAGACAGGCGCAGGCTTCTTTGTGCCGGAACACAGCGCACCCACTCAGGAGTGACGGCGCCGTATGCCAGGGCCCGTATGCATGGAGCGGTGTTAGCGAGGCAAACCGCGGTTAGGGCGGGATTTCTGGTTTAGCGCCAAAAAGTTGGTATGCATGGAGCAGTGTTAGGCCTAACACCACAAGCTTAAAGTCGGAGATTCTAACCCCAGCCCATAGCAGGTTTGCAGCGGTGTTAGTGTTAGGTTAGTGTCAGGATGGAGCCCAAATCTATTCAATAGAATTAAATACGCAATAAGTGAAATTTCATTAAATTAACCCTAAATTCGAACCGATATTAACACTGCTGCAGCATCGGCGGAGAGATTAATATTATCAAATCGACGAATGTAAACTAAACAAATCGCCGCCGCAGCCGCCGCATCGACGTCGCTATCCATACTGTCGAACATCAACAAAACATCGCCGCCGCCGCATCAGCAGCCAAATCTATTCAATGCTATCATATTTAACAGAATTACATACTCAATAAGTGAAATTGGATAAAATTAACCCTAAATTCGAACCGATATTAACGCTGTCGCCACATTGGCGGAGAGATTAATATTGTCGAATTGACGAATGTAAACTAAACAAATCGTCGCCGCCGCTTCGACGTCGATATCCATACTGTCTCACATCAACAAAACTAACATAGCCGCCGCTGCCGCCGTCGCCGAATCGGCGGCTATTACTATAGTATTAGGCCCAAATCTATTCAATGCTATCATATTTAACAGAATTACATATGCAATAAGTGAAATTTCATCAAATTAACCCTAAAAATGAAGCGATATTAATGCTGCCGTCACATTGGCTGTGATATTAATATTGTCGAATCGAGGGATTTCTCAAATCTAAAAATAACTTCACGTTTAGCTAACACAAACCTTTTAAGTGCCCATGCATACAGCGTGACATAGTTCTCGACGCCGCCGATAACCGGTGGTAGCTACCCTGTGTTAGACGGTCAACACCACACGCTGCTAACACTGCTCCATGCATATGGGCCCAGGACAGCAGTCTGCAGGGTAGGGCAGGAGTGAGGCAGACTAGGCGCAGGGGACAGGAGTAAGGGAGGCCAACCTTGTTAATCGTATTTGAATTAGAAGGTTGCGAGGTTGGTGACATGTGACTATGGGTTGTGTAATGTAGTGACGACAGACTGTGCATGTTCTGCCCCTCCACATACATTCAGACTGGTGGAGGTACCGGAGGAAAGATGCACGTGACTGATCGTATAGATCTGCGCACCATCAGGAGTCCCCTGGAGAGCCACACATCGGGTGCCGGTACTTGGTTGTGCCCATGCCCGCCACCCACCTTCCCGTAATAATGCAGCGTGCCTCCTGTGGGCGCCGCCCGCCTGTAAATGCGGCATGAAGGCCGCCGCCCCAGTAGCACGCCTTAACAGGCCTGGCGCGCACTGTCCGCAATGCCCTTATGGGGCTGTCACATTACGACGTTTCTCACCAACGCGCGTCGACGCGTAACGACGTGTCGCCTTTTTGGGCGAAACGTCGGGACGCGTCGGGACGCGTTACCGGCGCGTTACAAACGCGTTACCGGCGCGTCGGTACACGTCGGTACACTTTGAGTGACAGCTAGGTCTGGACGGATACATTGGCGCGCGTCGGGCCGCGTCGAAGGTTTTGTGCATGCACAAAACTTTCGACGCGCGTCAACGTGTTGGGTCGCGCGTTACGGGCGCGTTTCTAGCACGTCGACACGCGTTATGAGCGCGTTGCCGGACCGCGCGGGGCACGTTGATCAACGGCGACAAAAGTTGCCCATTTTTCGCCAAGTTTGACGTTTCTCGACGCGTTGAATATATTTAGCGCGTTGGCGGCACGCCGGTGAGAAACGTCGTAATGTGACAGCCCCATTAGGAAATTGCCAACGAAACCATTAAGACAACATTCTTTTAGCCTTGTCTTGCATTATTCATACATAATAAAGGTTCATATTAGAATCCACTACATGCAATCATCCTTTGCACGTCCGTTTCCAAGCAGATGTACAATAATAAATTAACATATATTAATATATTAATATATGTATCAATTATGGAGCTTGGGCGATGTACTGCTCTGTCAACTATGACGTATGTGAAGTTTGGGAGGTAAGTCCTGATGTGCCATGTAATGAACGAGGCCTATATCTAATAACAATGAATTGGATTCATCGTGTTAAAATGGTTCATAGTCTGTATCTAAAGCGCTCTTATGCCTTCCTCTAGTCACCAAACACATTTCCAAAAGCATGGGTCTCTCACTCTCCCGTCACACCAACAAACGGATGATTTGCGGTTTTGAGATGCCATTGCAATCAATGCCAAATTCATAACGTCCAACTCATTTAAAAATCATATTACATTCTGAAGCTGTTTATTACTAAAGGAAATAGAAATAGAAAAGTAATTCTTGCTGGTCATAGATATGTATATATATGTAGATGTATTATGTATGCATATATGTATATATATGTAAGAATAGGACGAGGAGGCTGAGTGGTGGGTACATTATTTATTAGGAAAGTGATTACAGTCAAACCATGCACCTGGCTGGGCTCAACTGCCATACACACCCATGCAGACACACCCATACAGAAGAAGGAAGTAACTACATAGCATTACTAAGGGCCGAAGCCACTCTGAGGTCGGCAACAATAAGCTCTCAGAGGGGGCGTGAGATGTATTTATACACGCAATCAGATGACCAGTCTCCGCGGACCTTAATCTCGTCAATAGTAGTGACCTAGAGGGCGAGAAAGGTACATTCCCCCCCTATGAAGAGAGTGGCAAGAGAAGGTACTAGCATCAAGGCCAGCCTCAGAGGAGAAGATTTTAATGGTTGCCTGAAGAGTAACAGTCTAAAGGCTGGAACCCCCCCCCCCCCCTGCTGGGGAAGGAATTTGGAAGGCAGGAGAGTCTGCACTGGCCTTGACCAGCTCAAAATGTGTCTCGACCCAGAATACCGCGCATAGCACTCTGGCCATTGGAATGAGCAACTCCCATTCAGAAAACTGATTGTCTTGGATCTTCTTATGGAAAGCACCATGCCCCAATTATAGAAGACAAAATCCGAATGCCTGAGGACTGACTCAGAGTCAGTGAGTTGGCATTTCCGAAGAAGAGACCGGAACCCAGTTAGGATTGTGGCTCTAGCGCTCACATGGCCCTCTCGGTCAGACATTAGGTCGAATATCATTAGCAACTCTCTGGGCAGTAGCGGGGCAGCCCGCTTGACTGCGCATCCAAAAACCCGCTTAGCCCCACCCAACATGGTTCTAACCTGGTGAGAAGCAAAATCAACTAGAGGGTAGCCCTCTGACTTCACGAAGAAATTTAGGGCACTAACATAGTTGGTAATAGAGGAATATTTTAAGGTATGTGAAAGCCAAGCAACATACATAGTGACCTGGGGGAGGGGCAGGGTAGATGCAAGAGCAGGCCGCCAAACTCTTCAATGAAGGAGAGGTATTTGCGCACCTGCATCGATTGCGTAGCTCTAGAATTAGAGGAGTAAAACTGGTCCCAAATGACCCTGACCTCCCCCTCCAGCTCAGCTAAACCTGAAAAGAGAAAAGAGTCATGAATAGAGTTATGCAAAGATATGTGCACAGCACATACGCCGGGAGCTGTCAACTTGACTAATGCGGTTCCTACTAGCCCGGTCGCGCCATCTGCTCAGGGCATCACACGTTATGTTATCGTTAGTTCTTATATAAACAGATTTAACATCAAAGTTATAGTTGATAGATACCCAGAAAAGCTCCTTAACCCATTTCATAATCTGTTTATTAACACAGCGGCCGGTGGTCAGCGCCGCCCGCACAGTGTTGTTGTCAGTGACAAAGACAACACACCTATCCTGCCATAGGTGGCCCCATGTGCGGGCATCAGCGACCACCGCTCACATCTCCTTCAGATTAATATGCATCTCAGCGCGAACTCCTCCAGAGTCAGTGTGATGATGTCCGACCTCGGACTCAAGAGCACCCTTGCCAGTGCTAAAGGAGCCAGTCATCCGCATGGGTCGCTCCGAAGCCCCAATCGGAGGCATCACTATACACAGAGACGGCAGCTGCATGAGAGCCGAGAAGCTTAGCATAACCATTGAAGGTTTCAAAATAGTCGAGCCACCAGCGGAGCTCGGACTCATCATTCAGCCTGAATTTATGGTACAGCTTCTTCAGCTGCCAAATCGCGTCATACATCCTCGTGGAGAAGGAGTGACCCCCGCGGATGACTGTCGCGCAGTGAGCGACACGACCGCCCAACCTCTCCAGGTCCTTTCGAGACGCCTTGAGAAAGTTGTGTCTTTAGTTTATGAATCTTGTCAGGCGGTAGGCGAAGCTGCAGGTGGACACTGTCAATTTTCATGCCTAGGAAACGGGTACACTGAGCTGGTGCTAGGAATTTAGGATAACTTAAATAGAAGCCGATTCTGCGCAAAATAGCGGCAATTATTAATTGATTCATTAGGCAACTATTGAAGGAAGAGCCAATTACGGCAAAGTCATCTAAGTAGTTAACTGCTCTATCGACACCCTCTCGCTTGGCACAACGTATAACAAATTCAGAAATACGATTAAAAATAAAAGGGTTTGAAGAAAGGCCCATGCATAGGCGACTGTCAAAGAAAACCTCAGGACCTATACCCATTCCGAAGTCCCAGCGTATAGCTTGGCGTGGGCGGTCGGAAGGGTGTATGCTAACGGCCCTGTCGGCATCTTTAATGCCTATCGTAGCGATAAAATCATTGCACTCAATCTGGTCGACCAAATCGTCCACACCCTGGTAAGAAAAAGTCTGGGCAACATTGTCGACGTAGTTATTGACATCCCTATCTGCTGGCTTACTACAATCAATTATTGAACGAAGGCCCTCATCACTCACCCTAGGGACTGCAAATATGTTATGGCTGCAGATAGGAGAGGCATCAGCGCGGGAAATGTAACTGCAGCTGAGCTCTGCACAGAGTTTTCTATCAATAAAGACTTTCTCTGCATCAGCTCGGGGGAGTTTGGCTGCAGCCCTATAGTTAGCAGGGCAACAAGGATTTATGACTTTAAAACCGAAAATACAGCTGTATATAACAAATTCCCAGTCGTGACCTACTTCACCTCTGAGGAAGCATTCGCAAATGGCGCGGCAGGGTTTTAGCTGCGCCCTGTTTGGGCCTATGTAGTGTATACAGGTACAGCTGGCATTAACACATGCTATAGTTACTACCAATTTAATGAGTTCACCTGAATGGTTGATTGCATCATAAGCGGTTACATGGAAATTACCCTCCACCATGACAATAGAGAACCAGTCGCTGACAATTACGGGGCATTGTGGCATGGCATGTGTAGCGGTTCCACAGTTCGAAGCCTCGGCCGGTGGATTAGCAACGGTAGCAGAACGGTCTGAACAATTAGGGCTAAGAACACCAGCGACGGAGAGGTCACTGGTATAGCTAATAGTATGACCGCACAATTTTGGGGGGCCAACAATATCATTATCGCATACACAATTGGGGGTCCGAACAGCTTGACCAACATTTTCAACATTAATAGGCCTAGAAGGCAAGTGGCAGTCATCACATTTCCTACACACATTAGAGTCGTCACAAAAGTTACTTGGAAACACATAGTCTGGTCATTGGGGGCGAAAAGTCAGTCAGGGGAGCCGGAGTCGAGTAGGCAACACAATTTACCTTGACGTGAGAGTCTAACTTGACATTAGCATAGTGATCCCCCGGACAGACCCCTAATCTTTAGGGCACTTACTCCTGATAGGTGCTTTGCTACCGCAAAGGGAACACCAGTGTCCGTAGTTGCATGTGCGATCGTCCCTACTACACCCATTGTCCTTATTAAATGAAAAACAGGGTTTTTCCCCCTCCTTGGCATACAGTCGCCTGGAACGACTAGGACTCCCCCTCACTGCCGATGTGCTTGCTGCCCCCCCCCCCCCCTGCTTCCGCATGTACTCAAATGCGTAATATTTCAAGGCAACCTCAGGGTTACCCGAGAAGGCCTCGTAACCATTGAAGACAGCAAGCTTCCGGATTGCCCAGTCATAATTGACGTGAGTCTTTTCGATGAAGGTACAAGACTGTGCCTTTCCCGCAATGTATCCTAAATGTTTTAGAATGCGGAGAAATCTTTCGCCGTCCATTTCTTTTGAAGCGACCACCCAGTTCACGGTTGCCTCAATAAGTTCAAAAGGAGTGAGTTTTTTTCCGTCCTTTCCGTCCGCTACATGATGACGTAAACACCACTTACTTCTGGCTTTCCTTTCACAGCTGTCGGACCGGTCATCGGATGAGGACGAGCTGGACCCTCGGTGACGATAGCGGCGTCTCCTCCGTTCAGGCGAAGGTGAGTGTCACCTAGCGCTCCGTCCCCGGGATCGCTTGCTGCTTGTGCTCCGATCAGTCGTCCGGTCCGTCGATCCATCCCTCAGTCTGCGCGAAGTGTGGCCCATGGACAGTTTCCTCACATCTTCTTCAAGATCACGCTTGGTCTTCTCCAGCTCCGCCAAGTGCCTGCGTCGTTTAAGAGCTTCAATCCGTTCAGTCAATTCTCGCTCCTCGATGTCTATTAAGTCCTTATCTGATTTTTGGGCCGCCGGCTTTTCAGTCTTGACTATCACCAGTTTCCCACCCTCCGCCATCTTGTCCGTTACAGAATTTGTGCAGGATTGTGTAGTGCACCGCACAGAAGAACGTGTCGGACAGGCTTCGTTGACTGGCTCATTATGTACGAGGCTGCAGAACGCATAGTAAGCCCTTGGCATATCACGTATAAAGTTCCTGTATGGCTTCCGTGATAGTATAAGTAGGTACTCCAAAGTGGGCATATACGGTGTCCGCAGCGCAAAATTTGACATATTTTAACCCTTTTTAAAACACTTAAATCTCCACTAATTCTGCTTCATTTGAATAAACATTACATGGAATTAAAGGTTGTTGTTTTGTCTTTTAGGGTATCTGATTTTTAGTTAGCATTATGAAATAAATTAGAGTCAATGGAAACTTGTTTGGGGGTACCATCGGCAGCTTTGTGCATGCTCGCCGAGTTTGTTTTCATCCAGTCTGAGCTACTCCCTTCCCTAAAATTGATACCTTGGTGAGCACAGTGACCTGAGCTAAAAATAACCACCAATGAAAGACAGAGAAGAAACTAGTCTTCATTACCATATCAAGCATGGCTGTTTTTAAGTGGGAAATTTGATTTAACTGAAGGAGTGAAAACATTAAGACATCAATCCTCCTTGAAAATTGATCAGGATCGTGCTGACAATTATATCATCAGAAAGCTCAAGTCTTCCACTACCTAACCAGAACAATATTTGGTTGAGATTGATACTATGCTCATCAAGGTTGGTCTGAGAAGTGACTGCTGCATGAATGTGGCTATTGTCAGCTTGTGATACCTAAAAGTTAATTTAGTCTTTCTTTCTCTGTTTAGTTAGGAAATGGTGTCATCATGTAGAGCTGTTAATTCTGCTTATTTTGGTATGAAGATTGCAGTGATAGGACAATTAGAACTCTTAATTTTACTGAATTTATTATTGGTGGTTGCTGGAAATTAAGGAATTTAGCAAGTTTGACATGAATTTTCAGAAAGAATACTAACAGTAATGTTCTGTACAAAATTGAGCTTCTTATTTGTACTATAGAGAATGAGATTCTTTAATATTGGACAGTTCATATGCAAAATAGCTTCCAGGTGGGACCCTAAAGACCAAGATTTGGCTAATTTGGAAATGTGCACAAATCGCGGGAAAAAAATCAATCTTTAAACACTCATAACTTTGCAGCTATTCAATCAATCTAAATGATTTTTATATCATTGAGATCCGATTTGTACAGATATATAACTTGTAATACTGACCTGTTGAAAAATAAAATCACTTTGGAGTACCTAGTATAAGCAAGATGGAGGAACCGTATTTGGTCATCCGTTCACATAGTTGGTCATCCAAACGGGTAGTTGGCTATAATTTCAGCTCAGCTAAGCTGTTTGCACATGTCAGAAATTGTACTTGTAACTGTCAAAAATTGTACACGTAGGTGTCACAGTCTGTGGTGACTGCCAGAACATGTACATGTAAGTGTCATTGTATGGGGGCGCCTGTCTGGTCATGTGGTGGGACGACCTCATTACCCCGCGTTTGATAGTGGCGACTAGGTACGTGTCAAAGGGCGCAGTTGCGCCTGTCGACAGGCTGACCCATGTTCGGGCGGCGCTCAGATAGTTCATGACTGCCCCGGGTGTGGCCAGGGTGTTGTCGAGGTGGGCCAGGTATGCGGTGACGTCCATCTGCTTGGGGCGGCGTGGGTCGTAAGAGGTCATTCGTGCGTGTTTGAGGTACCTCCTTGTCTGTTGAATCTTGTTGCGCCATGTTCCGGGCACTAGTCCGGCCCGGAATAGTTGGATGATGGCTTGGTTTCCATTACGGGTGCCTGGGGAGAGAGAGGCAAATTTACGAGCTCCCCTGCCTTGCGGCGAGCAACGTCGTCGAATGATGCCCTGCTGAGAGCATCGGCGAAGGCGATCTCGACCCCGGGTTTGTGGAGGACTAGGACCTCGCAGGAGCGGAGAGCGGCGAAGGACCAGAGTGCTCTGGCACACGCACAGAGGATGGCGTCCCTCCCGGCCCAGAGTCGAGGACGATCTGGGAGGACTGGTTATCAGTATTGACTATTATGGCATAGTCGTGTGGGTTCGGGGGGGAGAGTGCGTGGAGGGCCACGATGAGGTTGAGCGCCTCTAGCTGATGTATGCTGTGGTTGCTCTCCAGGAAGTTCTCTGAGTACGCCTCAGAGAGGTACCCTTTTGGTGAGTGTGCGCCTCCGTCCTTCAGGGAGGAATCGCATTCGATGGTCCACTCGTGTTTGGGTGGGGGGCAGGGGAGGACCACGCCGTTTGAGGCTGCAGCGTAGGTCAGGAACCACTGGATGTCCTTCGTCATGTCGAGTGTGATGGGGTGTTTCCCGGTGTGAGGTGCTTGTCGGAGGGCATCAAGTATGCGGTTCATGAATCGACGTGCTGGGCGCACACACCTGGCGACGTGTTGGAGCCTCCCCACCAGTCGCTGGAGGTCTTTCTTAGAGGCCTTTGCCTGTGGGGTCCATCTGCGGCACTCGTCGACCACGTGAGTGAGCTTAGGGGATGGGATCTTGACCGTCATGTCATCGGTGTCGACCACGAACCCGAGCCATTCGAGGGAGCGGGTCGGGGGAACACACTTCTGGGGTGAGAGAGCCAGGCCCAGGTCTGCTGTGAGCTCTAGGGCATCGAGGTAGGCGGCATCCGCCATCTTCTGGGTTGGTGCCACCCCGACAAAATCGTCCAGGTAACAGAGGACGAAGTGTCCTTTGCGGCGGAGGAGGTGGACGACCGCGGGCACATGCCATGGAGGATGTGCGGCATCCGAACGGGGGGGCGATGTTGAAGTACGTTAGTCCATCAAGGGTCACTCCAAGCAGTGGGACCGACAGTGGGCAGGTTCGTAACTGTCTGTAGGCTCTAGCGAGGTCGATCGTCCAGACACATGCCCCGACCCCCAGGCGGGTGATCTCGTCTGTGAGGTCGGCGATGTTAGGGAGGGTGTATGTGGCGAGTCGGGCCTGATAGTAGCCTTTTCTAATGCCCGAGTTGAGGCTCGCGCCTCTCGGGAAGCTCAGGTCGACGATGAGGCGCCTCTCTTGGGTGTTCTTCTTTGGGCGGGTCATTATCGGTTGACCTGCGCCCAGGGGGTGAAGGGTGGCTCCACAAAGGGGCCGATGAGGGCTCCCCTGGCTGCCTCACTTTGTATATACTTCCTGACCCAGGCGAGGTGCTGGGGCACCTCGCGGTGGTTTGCTGTCGAGGGGACAGGTGGGCCGTCCGCGGTGTAGTCTGCGGGCCACCCGTACTCCAGGAAGTCCACGAGCTGGTCGTCGTGGTATCCTGTAAGGAGGTCCCTCCAGCGGTCTATGTTGAGGTCGGATGGGACTGGGATCCGAGCTGCAATGTAGTTGGGGAGGCCTGAGCGCCTCACCTCGTCGTAGGTGTATCGATATATGTCATTCTTCCATATCTGGGGTATGGAAGTAGGCCAGAAGCGGTCAAGGATGTTCCTATATAACAGTGGTGTGTGCGGGGGGTTGTAGTGGGGTGCTGCCGAGGTGAGGTCGTTGTTGGTGACGTCGTCGATGTCCTCGTCGGCCGCCTCTCTCTGGTGGTATGTGAGGAGTGCGTCCGGAGGTTCGGTCTCGGCATTGTTCGTCATGTTGTTGTCCACGTGGTGGGTTGTCGCCGACTGGGAGAATGGCTGAACGCAGCCGACCGTGGTGCGCGTCGGCTCGTAGCGAACTACGACAGCAGTCTGTGGTGGCGTGTTGTCGGTTGGTCGTGGCGTGTCGGTGATGTTGTCAGTGGTTCGTGCCGGCCGGGGCGGGTCTCGGGTGCCGTCGCATCCGGGGGGATGGGGTTTCTGGGGTGGGGGTGGTATGGGGGGTGGTGGGGTCTGGAAGGGAGGTCGAGACTGTGGCGCGGTGTGGTGTTGGGGAGGGGTGGGTGCGGTGGAGGGGGGTGGTGGGGGAGGCGGGTTGGTGGGTGTCGGTGGAGCGTGTGGGTGGGAGTGAGTGGTTGCTGACTGTGGGGGTGGGGGAGTGGGTGGGCGGGCTAGGTTGGGGGTCATGGGAGGGGGTCGGGGGTGGGTGGGTGGGTGGGCGGGGTAGGTGGGTCCGGTGGCTGTGGTGGTCGGGGGTGGGCGGAGGTGTGTGGAGGCGGTCCTCGCCGGTCGCCACGTGGTCTTTCTCGGCCGTTGGTGTTGGGTTCTCTCCATGGCCGTTAGGTGTGGTCGTTGTGTCTGCGGCGGCGTTTAATGGGTGTCCCCCGTGGCGGCCACCCGCCCCAGTGGCACGGCAGGGATCCTTTGGAGGGCAGTTAGGCGTTTGAAGTCTGTGGGCGACGCAGGGCGTGGCTAGGTTAATGTGGTTCAGGTCTGGTTCGCTTGAGCTGCTCATCGCATCAGAGGAGGTCACGTGGTGTGCTAGGGGCACCCTAGCGGCCGGGGCCGGGTCGGGTGGTTGGTCCACCAACATCCCACGTGGCATTTTGGCGGGAGTCTGTGGTCGGTTGTCCCCGTCCTTTTGCTTGATTTTGGCGGGAGTTAGGGTTGCGGCATTTTCTGTGTCTGGGTGGTGGTCGGCGGTGGCGTTTCGTTCGGCACGTGCCCAGCGGTTCAACGAAAATCCACTTTCCGTTCGTCGGCGTCGGTCGCAGCCGCTTTTCTTTCCAGTTGCCGTTTTTTATTATTACACTCTTGCTCCCGGTGCGGGTTGGATTTTCTGTACTTATTTGCGCACCATGCGCATACGTGTGCATACTTTTCGCTACCCGTGCCGTGGGTGGCCGTGAATCCGCAGTCGTTGCCCCAGTTCCACCTGTGGCAAGGGTGGTCATCCGTGTCGGGTGTGAACTCGGGTCTCTTGTAGGGAGTGTTAGGTGCTGTTTGTTCGTCTCGTCCGTGCTGGGTTCGGTGCGGCGCCTCAGACCTCGCCGTTCTCCTCTGCTCATATCTCCGTATGCCCGCCAGGCAGGCTCCTCTCTGAAGATCTTTTATGGCTTGCTCATCGCGCCAACCTCTAGGGAGGCGGCCGTCTTCTATCATGGCGAAAGTCTTTTCCGACCATGCTAGACATGTCTCCCATTGCCACTCGGCGGCCATATTGCAGATCTCATCCTGGTGCTCTATAATCGCTTTGATCCAGTGGTGGGGAAGTTTGGGGTCCTTTCTCATCCACGCAAGGGCTGACATGTACTCATGCCAGTTGCTCTCCCCCAACCCTACTTTCCCTTTCTTCTCTTCGCGGATCACATAGGTGTGGGGGAGAAATGGCCTCCTACCTCTGCTGTTGGGTCGTCCGTCGTCATTCGTCTCCAGTATGGCGTCTACCAGGTCTCTGTGTCGGTGGTCGTCCTCGCTCGACGAGTCGTATTGTGTGCGGCGCACTGTTCTGTTCTTGTGAGTTGCTGTGTGTTCGTCTTGTTCGTCTCGTCCTTTGTGTTTCCTCCTGCCGCTTTTGTCGCTCCGGCTTGAGTCGTTAGATGTGTCCCGCCACCTGCGACCACGTGGCGATGGGGAGGTGCGTGGGGATTCCGTTTTGTGGCGTCTCCTCGATTTCTTCGTACGAGTCTCGTCCTGGGACCGGCTCCTCGTGCGGGAGGCCCGTTTGGTGGTCTCTAGTGCGCTTACTCTCTCGGCCATGGCTTTGGCGTGGGAGGCCTGCTGCTGGATCCAGTCCGCGACAGACTACCGTAGCAGAGCGATCTGCTGCGCCGTCATGCCTCCCTCGGGCTCAGTGTCTTCAGGCGTCGTCGGTTTTTTCGCTACTACCGACCGTGGTCTGCCGCGTAGTCGAGGGGTCCTGGCCGTTTCTGTGTCGGTAGCTGGGTCGGTGGTCTGAGCCTGTGTCAATGCGGCGGCGTGCCGCGCTGTCTTGCGTGGCGGCATGGTGAGTTTCTCGGAGGTCAGCCTAACGACGTGTAGGTGCAGCTTGAAGTTGAAGTTGGAGGGGTGTTGTCGGTGCGGTGTCTGGTGAGAAGTGGGCTGAGCGGGAGGCGCAGGGCAGTGTAGGGGCGGGGGGAGGAATGAGGTCAGAGGTGCTGGTTCTCGGTCATGAGTCGGTAGTGGCGCCATCTCAAGGGTAGTGGGAGAGTAGGGAAGTGGAGCGGTGTCGCCGCCTGTAGGGAGGCCGGTCAGGTAGAGGAGAGGGGAGGGGAGGGAGAGGAGCGGGGGGAGGGAGGGCCAGCTCCGACTCGGTCTCGAATTACCCATATTACCGAAGTAATATGCACAGTTATTTTTTATGGTGAACTGTCACAAGCTGTATTTGTAGGCACGTATCATGATCTGCCAGTATTAGACATTCTAGTACGTACATGTATCCAGGATCAAAGTGTCTCTGTCAACAACCTCACTCCCATTCCCGCAAAAATTTTCCATAGACAACGCAGTACGTATATATGTATCCAGGAAGCAGCGACGGAGTGAAGGAAACGGCTATACCGATATCGATGTATTTGTGTCAACAACCTCAGTCACATTATTCCGGTAGTTATTTTTTATGGTGAACTGTCACAAGCTGTATTTGTAAGCATGTATCATGATCGGCCAGTATTAGACATCTACCAAAGCCGATCCTCTATTCTCAACTGTCTTCTGGACACAGAAAGAGAGGGTGCCATCGTCTCCGGTTCAAGGATACCATCAAGAGAAACCTGAAGCTGAGAGACATTAAGACCGACTCATGGACGCAACTCTCACAGCAGAGAGCTAAATGGAGAGCGGCAGTCAAGTAATGAAAGCAGTCTTTGTCGCATCGAGGCCGACAGCATGATGATGATCATGAGTATGTAGTAAGCGAAGGAAACGGCTATACCGACTAGCTGAGAGGAACTAAGATGCCCAGCTATCACCCACAGCGTATATATAGCAGCAGGGCGCGAACTAACCAGCGAGTTCCAGCCATAGCCGCCCGGGGAAGCACAGTGCATATTCGCTTACATCAGTATATACGTCGTATATACGTAGGTATATCATCATCATCATCATGCTGTCGGTCGCAATGCGAAAAAGACTGCTTTCATTACTTGACTGCCGCTCTCCAACATTTCATGAAAGCTGCCTGTAAAAGTGTTGAAGTGCTGCTGGCTTTTGCAAGTTACCAGTGGCACTCTCTCGGGGAACAAATAGAGGTTTCACACCGGCAAGAACATGTCAAGACAGGCGCAAAACTATTTGTCCCTGCAGTGGCTGGTCGGGAGATGTTGGGAGTTCCATACATCAACCACCCTTAGTGCTGCCACAGTGACAAGGTTTTCTGTTTAGGGTTTGCTCCCTTAGCCTTTGGTTCTGTCAAGGACCTGTACCACAAGGCAGTGGTTTACAACTCTGCAAGGCAGGGGCGTCAAACTCCCTGAGGTATTGCTATCATATATGTATATATATGCATATATATGTATATATATATATATATGATGCATAACGCATTATTTGATATATAATTTATTACTGTGAATATAAAAGGGCAGAGCTTCTATCCTATATGGGCGTAGGATCCTTGCATTTAATCGGCTATTTATTAATAACGCTCTATTTTTATTGTGCTATTTGCTGTGGGGCGGAACCCGCTGCGCCTCTTTTAACTACGTGAGTCGTGACCCCGGTGTGGCGGTTTCAGCGCCCGGTTAGTTTCAGCGGCCTGTCGTGGCTTCTGCGCATGCGCAGATTTTAAGACATATGCAAAAAACCCGTGGCCTCACCGGCTACAAGCTCAGCTGTAACTATCGCTGGTGCCCGGCAGTGTTAGGGACCGATTAGGCTGAAATCAATTGAATGCGATCATATTTAACAGAATTACATACTCAAATAATGAAATTTAATTAAATTAACCTTAAATTCCAAGCGATATTAACGTACCAGCTAGATCAGCATCGAATCGCCGAGTGTAAACAAAACAAATAGCAGTGCTCGCCGCAACGTGCGAAAATCCGCGCATGCGCAGAAGCCACGACAGGCCGCTGAAACTGACCGGGCGCTGAAATCGCCACACCGGCCACCCCGCTCCTACTGTCAACCACTATTCGCGGTCACATTTAACCCCTAGATTCCATTGTCTCTGGGCGCGATCGACGATAACTACACATGATTTGGAATAAATTCGTTCAAGAACAGATTAGAAAAAGCATGGGCTGATGATCCAGAGAAATTTGACCCCTTATTCACCACATGCTACTAATTATTCCTTGTGTTGCATATTTACTTGCACTCAAGCAAAAATGAGAGACAAATAAGTGTTCACACTTCCTGTCTACCATTCACTATTTCGCTATTTCGCTATTAGAACTCAGATCGACGCTGATGTGGCATCATATGAAGGGGACTTACCATGCAAAAGGACGAAAACACGTGAGCAGAAAACATATGTCGGAACCACAGCACGGCGAGCTTACGGCATCCACAATGTTTATCGTCGACAACTGATGGAACAGCCATTGTGAAAATCCCATTTCCCAGCTTATAAGATTAAATTGACGTTTGGCAAGCGTGTGTCGATTACGAGGGTCGGCGCGGACGTCACATGAGCTCCAATTACATCGGATGTGACCGACAACAAACTACAAGTGGATCGACACATATGAATGTTTGCCTGAGTCACAAGACAGGTAAGTAGTAATTCTACTATAACTAAGACAGGTGCAGTAATATTTGGGGCAATATAAACAATTAGGATTATTCTTGATATATATTGTAATATTTCTAAATGTGATTCTATCCCCGGACGTTGCTGGGACAACTTGCCTCCAATGCTTCTACCTGTATGTGTTATTGCCACTCTTGTTCCTTATCATTCCGTGCCACATGCAAATAGAGGCAGCCGTGCATGTTGTTGTTTTTTTGTTCAAATTTGTATTCCAGTTGAATAACATCTTTTTTCAGCACCGAGGCGCTGGTCTTCCGGCCTTAACAACTATAGTGCATATGAACTATTTATGGATGAGACGATGCGATGGTATGAACAATATAGACAGTAGTAGGTTAAAATGAGGCATTACAAATATAGTGGGGATCTTATTTTGCACATGTAGACTGGAGAATAGCCATTTACCTTTAGACTATATCAGTGATTTGATGATCATACCTTTGAGGAGACATTAATGTAATGGGCATGCCTTGCTGATACAGGTAGTCATGGATTTTGGATTATGCAAATAATGGTTGCACGACTCATTTAAATTGTCTTGGGTCAACTATAGCTTTGTCAGTAGTATATGTTTTATTGATTTAGTCAGGTGTTATAGGCTGGTGGGTATACTTTGGTAGTTGTTATTTCTTTTACTCTTTTTGCCAGGGGGGGATTTCAGAGAGGGAGAGGAAAGGGAGTGGTTTGGGACTATGTATTTATTTCAGTTCTCAAGGTTTGTGGTCTATCCAGGTAGGTTTATTAATGTATGTCTATGTTGGGTACTCAACCTTTAATCTAGATTTAAATTACAGGTAGGTTGTTGCATTCCTGGTTTTGGCAGAGAGTTTGTTCCAGAGTTGGCTTCCCTGATAAATAGGTGCTCTTTTGAGTTTGTTAGTCCTTGGATAGGGAATTTTCAAGAGGTTGCCATCTGCTGCCCTAGTATTGTGAATACTTGTGTCAGTATATATTGTGTCTTGGGCTCTATTGTACATGAGTCCTAAGAGATGCCTTTTGCGCCTTGTGTCTAGTTTGTCCATTCCAGCTTTAGCATGTAGTTCTTCTATGTGTAGATTTTGGCCTTTGTAAACTGTCCTGAGTGCCCTATTTTGTACTGTTTGAAGCTTTTCTTGTTGCTGTTTTGTGAGTAGTTCATATATTAGGTCATTATAATCAATTATTGGGAGGATCATTGTTTTGTACATAAGAAGAGCTGTTTTTTCACTTATAAAACCCCTGATTTTTCTGAAGGTGTTCAGTTTCCTTGCCAGTGACTGATTTAATCTACTTAGTTGTTTATTCCCATTTAGAGTTCCATCCAGTTTAGTTCCCAAATATTTGTAGGTCTCTACCTCCCTTAGCGTTTTATTCCCAATCTTTATTTGGACTTCTGGGGCTTTGTCCTTCTTGTTCTTGGTGCCATAGATAACGTATTCAGTTTTGATTATATTGAGAGTTAATTTGTTTTCTTTGCACCATATATTTATTCTAGCCAAATTTTCATTTGTCAATTCTGCTGCTTTTGCTAAGTTACTGTTTGATACCAGTTGGATTGCGTCATCAGCAAATAAAATGCATTTTGTTTGCCTCAGTGCTTGGGGTAAGTCGTTTATGAACAGAAGGAATAGAAGGGGGCCCAGTGTTGATCCCTGTGGTACTCCAGTTTTTATTTGTCTTAAAGTTGACTCAATGCCATTTAGTTTGGTACTTTGCTTTCGATTGGAAAGATAGTTTGTCAGAAAGGCTACCGTTTTTTTAACCCAACCCACTCTTGACAACCTTCTGCAACAGGATTTTATGATCTATAGTGTCAAATGCTTTTTTAAAATCAATATATACTGCTATGGTAAGTTTGCCAGAATCCATCGCACTGAGAAGCACATCCAGGAGTGTTGAGAGTCCTTTGGTTGTGGACCTGCCTTTCCTGAAGCCATTTTGTTCATCTGCTAGGTAGTTTGTTGCTTCAAAAAATGTTTTTATTTGATCATGAATGAGTTGCTCAACTATTTTCCCAGTTATGGGTAGAAGAGAAATTGGTCTGAGGTCATTGCATGTTTTAGGGTTGCTGACTTTTGGGATAGGTACAACTGTAGCAATTTTCCAGTCATCTGGGAAAATACCTGTTTCAATTGATAGGTTTACTATATGGGTGAATTCTTTGATTAATATAGTTATTGAATCAATTAGTTTCCTTGAGCTGAGATCTTTAAGTCCTGATGATTTGTATTCAGACAAGCCCTTAATCTTTTTAAGTACTTCTTCCTTAGTTACCACCCTTATATCATATGTGACTGCATTTGGCTTTACTATGTTAACTTTATCTTTTTTCTGGTATATTGTCTAGTTTATCTGCTAACTTCTCCCCTATCTCTATGAAGTAGTTATTTATCTTTTCAGGTGTTTCTTGAGTTGTTAATTTGTCCCCTGTTAACTGATCCACTAAGCTGGAGATAGTTGGGGTGGTTTCCGGGGCTATGCTCTGTATGACTCTCCAAAATCTCTGGGCATCTTCTTTATTTCGTAGGACTTCAGACTGCATGTACCTAGCTTTTGCATACCTGACTGCAGAATTGGCTCTATTCTTGATTTGGGTTGCTAAGAATTTGTCTTCAGCTAGATTTGTTTGTTCTGATTTTTCTTTAAAGTAGTCTCTATCTTTTTGCAACTCAAGAATTTCATTGCTAAGCCATTCTGGTCGACTATCTTTCACATTGTATTTTCTGAGTGGTGCATGTTGGTCTGCTGCTTTAGTTATTATTTGTTTGAGTGACTCCCAACATATATTTGGATCCTGGTTGGCAAAGAGGGGTTCAGTATTTTCTTCTGGTAAGGTTTCACTAAATTTCTCTATTTTATAGTTCCTATAGCTTCTTCCCCAGAATTCTATTAATTTCCTATCATCTTTAGTTTTTTTCTTAATTATGTAAATTGGCTTGTGGTCACTAATATTATAATTTAGAACTCCTGTGTTTTTGCAGTACTTCATGTTTGTGAATGTTAGATCAATTGTTCTGTTTGTTTCAATTGTTATTCTTGTACCTGATGTAATGACCTGAACAAGTGGTAAGGTTGTTGCAAATTGTCTTATTTTGTTGGCGGTTATTGAGCTTTTCTTTGCAACATCAGCATTGAAGTCTCCTATGAGGACTAATTCAAATTTGTCTGTGTCTCGTATTTCCTCCAGGATTGATATTATTTGTTCAAGTGCTGAGTCCAAGTTTCCATTTGGTGGCCTGTATACATTTCCCAGGAGTATTTTCTTACAATAATCCCTTTCTATTATGACCCACTGCATCAATATATTTGTATTTGAGTGATTATGTTTTACAAATGTATCAGTATCTATGTTGAGCCCTTCTTTATAGTAGATTCCCAGCCCTCCACCAGCCTTGGTTTGGCCATTTGCCTGTTTTGTTTGGTGATCAGATCTGGTTAGTTGGTACCCTTTGACAGATGTTAATTTATTTTCTGTGGTTGAGTTCAGTCAGGTTTCTGAGATTGATAATACATCAAAACCTGAATTAGGTAGATCAATCCTTAGTGTTTCAATTTTGTTGGTTAGACTTCTAATATTTAGATGTCCTATTTTGAATCCTGGTAGACCCTTGATGCCATCTAAGGGCATTTCCTATGTCCCTTCACTAGTGCCCTTCCCAGACATCCCCCAGAACTCCCCCTCTCAAATGTTGTTAGCATCAGTGCTGATGGTATACCGTTTAGCGAAGTGTGTCTGAGTGTGTGTGATTCCAAAAATGGGTGTCTAATAACCCCTTCTTGGTTGGGTAAAGTGATAATGAATTTCATAAAAAAAATGTTGAGACTGCATTATCATTTGCTGTATCTTAAGTAGAGAGCGATGTTAACAATTATATACCTTTTGTCTGAATACTATATAGGAGATTCAGTGACCGACCAATTGGGAGTTATGGCTGCGTCAAAATACAGATAAGTAGACACATTACTACTATGTAACTGCATTATAAATTCTAATAGTCCAAATTACTATTACAGCTATTACAAATTACTATTACAGCTATTACATACCTATTATAAATTACTATTACAGCTATTACATACCTATTACAGCTGTGCACTTCGTACTACAGTGCAGGTGGATGAGCGTGGTGGTCTGTGCTGGCATCTCAGGCAAGGATCCACAAAGACAGTCGAATCGATGGGAGAATACGATTATGACTGTAGACTTCTGTGCAGTGTGTGGAACAAGTCACGAGGGAGTCAAATTAGATTACTGCAGTAAAAAGAAGAAAACAGTTGAACCTATGGCCAGTACTACACGGAGCAGTGCCGCTAAGATGCCTAAGTCGACCGCGGGCGAGTCAGATCTGGAACCGGCGTTCGATAAGCTGGCTCTGCATGAACAACGAGATGCGGCATGGCCAGAGTTGGAAGAACTTAAATTAGAGGATGAGATAATGGAGCTGAAGGATGAACGGGACCGTCTCCTAGCGGCACGCGAGAAGAAAGTGAGGCGCAGTAGGAAGGCTGATATGATTTCGCCTCATCATCATCATCATCATGCTGTCGGTCGCGATGCGACAAAGACTGCTTTCATTACTTGACTGCCGCTCTCCATTTAGCTCTCTGCTGTGAGGGTTGCGTCCATGAGTCGGTCTTAATGTCTCTCAGCTTCAGGTTTCTCTTGATGGTATCTTTGAACCGGAGACGGGGGCGCCCTCTCTTTCTGTAGCCAGAAGACAGTTGAGAATAGAGGATCTGCTTTGGTAGCCTGTCTGATGACATCCTCATGAGGTGACCAGTCCACCGGCGATTCTTTTTGATCAGAAGATCTTCCACAGAGGGCAGCCCCATCCGTTCGAGTATTTCCTTATTTGTCAGTTGTGTTGTGTTGCGTTGTGTTCCTCCTAGCTGATTTTCCGCTGTCGACGGAAGATGAGCTCGAGCAGCGCGGTCCTTGGTAACCCGGGCGACGACCGAGCCGGTATGGTGTTTTGTGCGGTTGTACATTTCATGAAAGCTGCCTGCAAAAGTGTTGAAGTGCTGCTGGCTTTTGCAAGTTACCAGCGGCACTCTCTCGGGGAGCAAATAGAGGTTTCACACCGGCAAGAACATGTCAAGACAGGCGCAAAACTATTTGTCCCTGCAGTGGCTGGTCGGGAGATGTTGGGAGTTCCATACATCAACCGCCCTTAATGCTGCCACAGTGACATGGTTTTCTGTTTAGGGTTTGCTCCCTTAGCCTTCGGTTCTGTCAAGGACCTGTACCACAAGGCAGTGGTTTAGAACTCTGCAAGGCAGGGGCGTCAAACTCCCTGAGGTATTGCTATACCTGCAATACCTGCATACAAATGTATGTCACCTCAACATAGGGAGAATAGCCCTGCTGGGGCAACAAAATCAGGCAAAATTGCATACCTCTACCATGGGCGACAACTCACAACGTGAGAATGGGAGAATGGACATACAGCCAGTCATGACAGGGGAGATAGTCAGCAAGGGAATAATTACCCTACATTGGAGCAATGCGCAAGGAGGAGCAGCAGTGCGATACGGGGTGGGGGTGTGCGAATTGAGGACGCCGCCTGCCAGAGAGTATCACGGGCGACACCATACCGCAGGAACGGGGAATTGGAACACCCTGCCATTATGAACGAACCTGGATTGTATGAACAGCTGACCAAAGTGTCTGCCACTGTAGCGTGGGCAGGCTGGCAGTGCATTGTGACAGCTATGAACGCTGGTGGGTGTTGGTAAGGGAGAACACCAACAGTATGCATGTGACTTTTCGGGTGGACACTGACTGTCTGAGTGGCACTTGTGCATCCGTTTACAAATTGATTTCTACGCCATGTCAACTAAAACCTTGTCGTTTATTTGCAGAAGCATTTTCTAGGGGGGGACCCTGATATAGATGCTTTGTTTCTCCTGCAGGGCACTGTCTTTGGGTTCCATGTTATAGATGACAATTGTGACATAACGTATGGCTGTCAACGGGAGAGGAAGAAATCTAGATGGGAGAGAAATATAATAGAGACCCGGCTAGTAGCGGAGTTAGAGAGGGGAGTTCTAATGAAAGTTGATAGTCCTCCTTCCTGCATACATGGGATCTTTGTTGTTCCAAAAGACGATGGTGGTGGGAGAAGTGTCATTGACTGTAGTAAACCTTCATCGTCATGAAAGGTGGGAGTGTCAACAATTACACAAAGGGGGTGGCCCCAAAGTTTAAATATAGAGGTCTGGATGATGTGGTAGAATGCTTGGAGAGGGGTGACTACTTAGCCACCATTGATATTAAGGATGCTTACCGCGCTGTCCATATTAACCCAGAGCATAGGAAATGACAGGGGCTTCGCTGTCTTTTTGAGGGGGATTCAGTGGAAACCTATATGATGGACGGGAGACTCTGCATGGGTCTCTCGTCTAGTCCTTATATATTCTCTAGAATTTCAGATTTCATTGTCCGATGCGCAGGCAGAGAGGGGGTGAGCAGAATTATTAATTATCTAGATGATTTCTGCATTCTGGGTAGTACGGAGGAAGAAAGTACCATTTTGCAACAACGTGTACTCTCTATATTACGCAGATTGGGATTCTTCATCAGTTTTTAAAAATTGCTCTCACCAGCAAGGAAAATTAGATTCTTAGGGATCGATGTAAACTCTGAGTTACTGGAACTTACTCTCCCCGACGATAAATTGAAAAAGTTGCTTCTAGACACGAGCGCCATTTTAACTTTTTCTGTAGGTAGGGCGGTTTATTGCTCAGCCAGTTGGGCCTTGGTAAATAAAGGTAGGCTTCCACCATTCCTCGTCTTGGCTCTTTCTTGTCTACTATGTCGTAGCCCACTTTATACATGCATATTATTCCTCCATAGGTGCCATGGAGGATTTTTCACCCACACCCCACCCCCACCAGTTGGCGTGGTAATGCATACCGGTGGCTCCCCCTCGTGCCACGCAGACATGTGTCGCTCCCCCTTCAACCTGCGCAATCCGCCTATTGACGACCTGCATGGCTGATCTGCGCAGATGCCGAACCCTTACTGCTCCCTCTGCAGAATTCCTCACAAACCAGTGGATCTCGAGGCATGTGCGAGGAACCGGCTTGATAGGATGGAGACAGACGGGATCCATACGCATACATCGAGGCACACGTCGGAAGAGCAAATGGTGAAAACGAAGCACACTGGTTGACTGAACCAAGCACCACCTTCTAGAAAACTTAACATGGTGCACACTAGTTGACTGCACCAGGCACTACCTTCTAGACAAGATGAACATGGTGCACACTAGTTGACTGCACCAGGCACCACCTTCTAGACAAGATGAACTTGGTGCACACTAGTTGACTGCACCAGACACTACCTTCTAGATAAGATGAACATGGTGCACACTAGTTGACTGCACCAGACACTACCTTCTAGACAAGATGAACATGGTGCACACTGGTTGACTGTACCAGGCACCAACTTCTAGACAAGATGAACATGGTGCACACTGGTTGACTGTACCAGGCACCAACTTCTAGACAAGATGAACATGATGCACACTGGTTGACTGCACCAGGTACCACCTTCTAGACAACATGAACATGGTGCACACTAGTTGACTGCACCAGGCACTACCTTCTAGACAAGATGAACATGGTGCACACTGGTTGACTGTCCCAGGCACCGCCTTCTAGACAAGATGAACATGGTGCACACTGGTTGACTGCACCAGGCACTACCTTCTAGATAAGATGAACATGGTGCACACTGGTTGACTGTACTAGGCACCAACTTCTAGACAAGATGAACATGATGCACACTGGTTGACTGTAGCAGGCACCGCCTTCTAGACAAGATGAACATGGTGCACACTAGTTGACTGCACCAGACACCACCTTCTAGACAAGATGAACATGGTGCACACTGGTTGACTGTACCAGGCACCAACTTCTAGACAAGATGAACATGATGCACACTGGTTGACTGCCCCAGGCACTACCTTCTAGACAAGATGAACATGGTGAACACTGGTTGACTGCACCAGGCACTACCTTCTAGAAAAGATGAACATGGTGCACACTAGTTGACTGCACCAGGCACCACCTTCTAGACAAGCTGAACTTGGTGCACACTGGTTGACTGCACCAGGCACCACCTTCTAGACAAGATGAACTTGGCGCACATTGGTTGACTGCACCAGGCACCACCTTCTAGATAAGATGAACATGGTGCACACTGGTTGACTGCACCAGGCACCACCTTCTAGACAAGATGAACATGGTGCACACTAGTTGACTGCACCAGGCACTACCTTCTAGAAAATATGAACTTGGTGCACACTGGTTGACTGCACCAGGCACCAAGTTGTAGACAAGATGAACCTGGTGCATACTGGTTGACTGCACCAGGCACCACCTTCTATACAAGATGTACATGGTGCACACTAGTTGACTGCACCAGACACCGCCTTCTAGACAAGATGAACATGGTGCACACTAGTTGACTGCACCAGCCACTACCTTCTAGACAAGATGAACATGGTGCACAGTGGTTGACTGCACCAGGCACTACCTTCTAGACAAGATGAACATGGTGCACACTGGTTGACTGCACCAGGCACCACCTTCTAGACAAGATGTACATGGTGCACACTGATTGACTGCACCAGGCACCACCTTCTAGAAAGCTTAACATGGTGCACACTGGGTCATGTACCAGACACCACCTTCTAGACAAGATTAACATGGTGCACACTGGTTAACTGCACCAGGCACTAAGTTCTAGACAAGCTGGACTTCATGTACACTGGGCCATGCACCAGGCACTACCTTCTAGACAAGATGAACATGGTGCACACTGGTTGACTGCACCAGGCACCATCTTCTAGACAAGTTGAACATGGTGCACACTGGTTGACTGTACCAGGCACCAACTTCTAGACAAGCCAAACTTGGTGCACACTGGTTGACTGCACCAGACACTACCTTTGCGATAAGATTAACATGGTGCACACTGGTTGACTGCACCAGGCACCACCTTCTAGAATAGCTGAACTCGGTGCACACTAGTGAACTGCACCAGGCACCGCCTTCTAGACAAGCTGAACTTGGTGCACACTAGTTGACTACACCAGGCACCACCTTCTAGACAAGCTGAACTCGATGCACACTAATTGACCGCACCAGGCACCACGTTCTAGACAAGCTGACCTCGATGCACACTAGTTGACTGCACCAGGCACCACCTTCTAGACAAGCTGAACTGGGTGCACAATAGTTGACTGCACCAGGCACCACCTTCTACACAAGCTGACCTCGGTGCACACTAGTTGACTGCACCAGGCACCACCTTCTAGACAAGCTGAAGTCGGTGCACACCAGTTCACTGCACCAGGCACCAACTTCTAGACAAGCTGAACTTGCTGCACAGTGGTTGGCTGCACCAGGCACTACCTTCTAGACAAGTTGAACCTGGTGCACACTGGTTGACTGCACCAGGCCCCACCTTCTAGACAAAATGAACGTGGTGCACATTGGTTGACTGCACCAGGCACCAACTTCTAGACAAGCCAAACTTGGTGCACACTAGTTGACTGCACCAGGCTCCACCTTCTTGAAAAGCTGAACTCGGTGCACACTAGATGCCTAGACCAGGCACCGCCTTCTAGACAAGCTGAACTCGGTGCACACTAGTTGACTGCACCAGGCACCACCTTCTAGACAAGCTGAACTTGGTGCACACTAGTTGACTGCACCAGGCACCACCTTCTAGACAAGCTGAACTCGATGTACACTAGTTGACTGCCCCAGGCACCAACTTCTAGACAAGCTGAACATGATGCACACTGGTTGACTGCACCAGACACTACCTTCTAGCCAAGATGAACATGGTGCACACTGGTTGACTGCACCAGGCACCACCTTCTAGACAAGATGAACTTGGTGCACATTGGTTGACTGCACCAGGCACTACCTTCTAGATACCATGAACATGGTGCACACTAGTTGACTGCACCAGGCACAACCTTCTAAACAAGCTGAACTCGGTGCACACTAGTTGACTCCACCCTGCACCATCTTCTAGACAAGGTGAACTCGGTGCAAACTGGTTGACTGCTCCAAGCACCACCTTTTAGACAACATGAACTGGGTGCACATTGGTTGACTGCACCTGGCACCACCTTCTAGACAAGTTGAACTTGGTGTACACTGGCTAACTGCACCAGGCACCACCTTCTAGACAAGCTCAATACTCGAACAGTTCACTTGAGCGCCTTGGGCCGGAGCCTGCACATCAACAGGTGAGTGAGCATCACTCCCACTCACACACACACCCACACACAAACATCCCCCTTGTATCACACACATCCACCAGCCACGCTCCTCTCCATGACAACGCGGTTACCGACAGTCGATTAACCATCTTCACACTTCTATTGTCTACGTAAATTCGTACTAACAAATCAGCCTCGCACCAGGCACAACGCAAGGCTGCACGACCAAGGGTGCGCTCACACAAAAACACACGTGGCCATTACGAACGTCATTAATTTACAGATAGCTCTTCTTTGATGTGCAGTTCATGAATAAGAATATATCGGCACCTCTGTCTACTAACCACTCACGTATTTCTAGAACGTGCATGTACAAATGTGAGTTGTTAGTAGGAAATGAGTGGAACCTTCTCTACAGGAGGTGGAGGAGGGGGACGCGGAGTGATGGAGTGGCGGGATGCTGTGATGCATGATGGGAAGGTGAGGTGCCTGTTATAAGGCTTTAATTAGTGATATATGATCACATCACCGTATGATGAACGAGCGGAGAGAGCGAGTCACACGCAACGTAAGTGGGACCAGTGTTTCACTTAAAGTACTCTCAGTTGGGTTGTGTACAATATACCTTGTACAATGTCAGCCACGTGATGAAATCAAACAGTCGGCAGCTAGCCCTTTACTTCCAACCACAGGCCGTAGCAAAGGAGCCCCTTTCATCATATGAGTGTTGCAGTCGCCATGGCTGACAGTTTTATCTTTACCATTTCTATTAATTCTAAGTCAGTCTGAGGAAACTAAGCATCACCAGAAAAGGCCTATAAATGACCAGCCAACAGTGGATCTTCCTCATCCATCCCAGTATGCACATCGAATACAGCCAGTCCCATTTAATGGCCCTGTCACATTATGACGCATGGCGCAAGCGCATGGCCATTGGCTAAAATCACTTTCAAACATCGAGATGCGTCAAACTTTTCAGCATGGGGGGGCAAACTTGGACGTATACATACCATATATACAAAGCTTATGGCCAATGTTTTGTTGTTTTTAGTTTTTTTTACGTCCTAGCAACATCTAAGGTGATATCAGGATGGGTACCGACTTGTGACAGTGCGCACTCATGGCGACTTTATAGTGCTGTCCCACTGGGAAACCAGGCCACCGGCACCATGACCTGGTATCCCACTCAGTCACATTATCCTGACACTGAGCACACCAGTCCTTGCCCTGTCCTAATAATGCTGAGTGCCTGGCTAGGAAGCGACAAGTATCAATTTTTAAGTCATTGGTTTGACTCGGCCAGGGTTCAAACCCACAACCCCACGATCTACCAGTATGGGCGACGGACGCTCTAACTCATTTGGCCATCCCGTCTGGTTATATGGCCAATGTAAGGCCAAAGTATGGCTAACGTGCCTCCCGGCGAAAAATACTCAAATTACGCTCATGATAGGTTCGCAGAACGCCGGTGAACGTTATATATGTAATTCGATCACCACAATTACGCCATATGGCCCTGTCACACTACAGCATAGGGACAACGTGAAAATAAATTTAACACGTCGAAAATCTCGGCGTAATATGCAAATTTGGGACGTCAATGCCGCGTAGTTGACGTGAGCGTAACGTCGGTATAGCGTCCGTTCCCCATTCTCCATCTTCCGTTCCCCTTCTTGCATTCCCCGTCTTCCGTTCCCGATCTTCCATTCCCCATCTTCCATTCCCTCATCTTCCGTTCCCCCCTCTTGCTTTCCCCCTCATCCATTCCCCCTTCTTGCATTCCCCTCCTCTTGCATTCCGCCTCTTCCATTCCCCATGCAAGAGGGGGATGGAAGAGGGGAAATGGAAGAGGAGGACTAGAAGAGAGGGAATGGAAGAGGGGGAATGGGAGAGGGGGAATGGAAGAGGAGGAATGGAAGAGGGGGACTGGAAGAGGGGGAAATGGAAGAGGGGGAATGGGAGAGGGGGGAATGGAAGAGGAGGAATGGAAGAGGGGAATGGGAGAGGGGGGAATATAAGAGGAGGAATGGAAGATGGGGAATGGAAGAGGAGGGAATGGAAGAGGGGGAATGGAAGAGGGGGGGGAGGGAGAGGAATAGGGAGAGGGAGAATGGAAGGGGAGGGAATGGAAAGAGAGAGGGAATGGAAGAGGGGGGAATGGAAGAAGAGGGGGAATCGAAGAGGAATGGAAGGGGAGGGAATGGAAGGGGAGGGAATGGAAGAGAGGGAATGGAAGAGGGGAGGGAATAGAAGAGGGGGAATGGGAGAGGAGGGAATGGAAGAGGGGAGGGAATAGAAGAGGGGGAATGGGAGAGGAGGGAATGGAAGAGAGGGAATGGAAGAGGGAAGGGAGGGAATGGAAGAGAGGGAATGGAAGAGAGGGGAATAGAAGAGGGGGAATGGAAGAGGGGAATGGAAGGGGAGGGAATGGAAGAGGGGGAATGGAAGAGGGGGAATGGAAGGGGAGGGAATGGAAGAGAGGGAATGGAAGAGGGGGAATGGAAGAAGGGGGAATGGAAGAGGAGGAATGGAAGCGGGGGAATGGAAGAGGGGGGAATGGGAGAGGCGGGAATAAGAAAGGGAGGAACCCACCAACCAACCCACCAACCAACCCACTAACTCACCAACTAACATACCAACCAACCAACCAACCTACCAACCAACCCACCAACCCACCAACCCACCAACCCACCAACCCACCAACCCACCAACCCACCAACCCACCAACCCACCAACCCACCAACAACCAACCAATCCACAACCAACCAACAACCAATCAACAACCAACCAACCAACAACCAATCCACAACCAACCAACAACCAACCAACAATCAACCAACAACCAAAAAACCAACCAAACAACCAAAGAATGCACCGTTGATCTAACATAGCCGACGCATCCCTTCCGCACGTCTAACGTCGGCGTAACGTGACTGTGACGTCACCCAAACGTCAGAGCTACGTCGAAAGTTTTCAACATGTCTAAAACCTTGACGTAACCTGACATAACTCGACGTAAATCGACGTCAGTCTAACGTAAGCATGACGTATCTCGACGTACCTCAACGTGTGCCAGCCCTATAATACGTTACATACCTCAAGACACGGTGGAGAAACGCAAAACATATGTTAGACGTACGTTATCCCTTCGTTGTCAATACGGACTGTATGTTTCCACTGGCTCTCCATTCGACTGACGTAGGTCAATGTAGTGCAACGTAGTGAACAACGTTTGTCTAACTTACATCTAACATACATCGACGTATGCCTAACGTATACATAATGTACAGCCGATGTAAAATCCACACGTTTTCGAACATCAGAAGTTTTGTGCATGCACAAAACTTTCACGACCCCTTAATGAGCGACACCGTATATCGATGTACATCGACGTACATCGACGTACATCGACGTACATCGACGTACATCGACGTACATCGATGTACGCATAATGAACGCGTAACGTTTGAGTAACTCATATCGACATACACAACATATTGGCGCAAAATAACCTATGACGGCATATGCTTGCGTGATGCATCGTAGTGTGACAGGGCTATAAAAGGCACTGAACGTTAGGGCACCCACCAACTGGCGCAATAAATAGAAAACAAACCAACAGAGCTAATTTTAACCTACATTCAATAAATGTGTATATGTTCTCATCATAGTAACAGACAGGTCACACTCATGTATAGTGCAATAACACTTGTGTATCACGACGTGTGTGGTTGTTACGTTGCATGCTGCTGAATTACTGTAAGTTGGCCTCAATCAATCAATAGTTCCATCCTCTAGTCGAGGGTTGGATGCAATGGTTCTCCACATGTCCCAATGGTTTGCTGTTCTGATAGACTGTGAATACTTCAAGCCTGTCCACTGTGAAATATTTTTAAACCATGATGTTCTTGGTCTCCCTCTACCTCTGCTGCCATTCACCTTCCCTTCCAACAATGTATGGTATATTGAACTCTGACGAATGATGTGGCCAAAATAAATAAGTTTCTTTGTGTGCATAGTGGCAAACAAGCGTTTCTTATTTTTAATTTTTCTGAGAACTTCTTTGTTGGTGATGTTCTTTGTCCATGATATTTTCATCATCCTTCGATAAGTCCACATCTCAAATGCTGCCAAACGTTTGTACATTTTCTTAGAGATTGTCCATGTCTCAGCCCCATACATGAGAGTAGACCACACATAGCACTGAAGAATATGCTTCCTTGTATGTATTAATATCTTACTTGATGTTAACACTCGATACATTTTGGAAAATGTTGTTCGGTTGGCCTACAGTCCTTTATTGGAATATTTGTGAAATATGAGAAGAGACGCTCAGGCGACTTCCAAGTTCCACGCCTCCTCTACCTTGGCGTGAACTGTTGGCATTACAGTCAGTAGGGTCTTGGCATTACCATACGCCCTGTACTGTTATTGCACTAGAGTAAGTAAGGACTTGGCATTTGCCATACATAATGTACTGTTATTGCACTACAGTAAGTAGGGACTTGGCATTTACCATACGCCCTGTACTGTTATTGCACTACAGTAAGTAAGGATTTGGTATTCACCATACATGGTGTAGTGTTATTGCACTACAGTAAGTATGGACCAGGTATTTACCAAACATCCTGTGCTGTTATTGAACTACAGTAAGTAAAGACTTGGCATTTACCATAAATCCTGTTCTGTCATTGCACTACAGTAACTAAGGACTTGGCATTTACCATACATTCTGTACTGTCATGGTGTTACAGTAAGTAAGGACTTGGTATTTACCATACATGATGTAGTGTTATTGCACTACATTAAGTAGGGACCAGGTATTTACCATACACCCTTCACTGTTATTGCACTACAGTAAGTAGGGACCAGGTGTTTACTATACATCCTGTGATATTATTGCACTACAGTAAGCAAGGATTTGGTATTTACCATACACCTGTGCTGTTATTGCATGACAGTAAGTAAGGACTTGGTATTTACCATACACCCTTTACTGTTATTGCACTACAGTAATTGAGGACTCGGTATTTACCATACATGCTGCACTGTTATTGCACTACAGTAAGTAAGTACCATACACCTTTTACTGTTATTGCCCTACAATAAGTAAGGACTTGGTATTTTCCATACACTCTGTATTGTTATTGCACCACAGTAGGTAAGGACCAGGTATGTATCATACACCCTTTACTGTTATTGCACTACAGTAGGTAAGGACCAGGTATTTACCATACATCCGGTGCTGTTATTGCACTACATTATGTAAGGACTTTGTATTTACCATACACCCTTTAATGTTATTGCACTACAGTAAGTAAGGACTTGGTATTTACCATACACCCTGTGCTGTTATTGCACTATAGTAGGTAAGGACTTGTTATTTACTATACACCCTTTACTGTTATTGCACTACAGTCGATAAGGACTTGGTATTTACCATACACCCTTTACTGTTATTGCACTACAGTAAGTAAGGACTTGGTATTTACCATACACCATGTGCTGTTATTGCACTATAGTAGGTAAGGACTTGGCATTTACCATACACCCTGTGCTGTTATTGAACTACATTAAGTAAGGACTTGGTATTTACCATACACCCTTTACTGTTATTGCACTACAGTAAGTAAGGACCAGGTATTTACCATATATACTGTGCTGTTATTGCTCTACTCTAAGTAAGGACTTGGTATTTACCACAAACCCTGTATTATCATTGCACTGAAGTAAGCAAGGACCAGGTATTTACCATATATCCTGTGCAGTTATTGCACTACAGTAAGTAAGGACCAGGTTTTTACCAAACATCTTGTGCTGTTATCGCACTACTGTACATAAGGACTTGGCACGTTTATAATATTTCTAAATTACCTGCCAGGCAGTGTCTCATCAAACCTAAAAATATATGCGGATGACACAAAGGTCTTTCGGGCAATAAAAGATGTAAGAGATAGAAATCTCTTGCAAGAGGATATTCTGAAACTCGCACAATGGTCCGAGAAATGGCAATTGCCCTTCAATGAAAAGAAGTGCAAAATTATTCATGATGGGAAAAATAATCCTCATTATGCCTATAATATGAAGAACACTGTGCTGCAACAAGATAGCTATGAAAAGGACTTGGGCGTAACCTTCGACTCCCAACTCTCCTTTCAGAAACACATGAGGACTATCATCTCAAATGCTAACCAGAGAGTAGGAATAATTCAAAGAACTTTCCATCGACTCAACAAGAACAATTTTCTCATTCTATATAAGTCTGTTGTTAGGCCAATTTTGGAATACTGTCCACAAATTTGGAGCCCAATTTTTCGGAAAGATATTCTGGAGATCGAAAAGGTTCAGAGACGTGCAACAAAGTTAGTTGCAGTTATAAAGGACTTACCCTATGATCAAAGGCTTAGGGAATTGAAACTTCCTACCCTTTCCTACAGAAGGAAAAGAAGTGACATAATTGAAGTATTTAAAATTATGAAAGGTTTTGATAAAATAGATATGAACTGATTTTTCACCATGAATAAAAGAGAAGGCAGTCAGGGCCATACTCTCAGACTAGTAAAACCCAGAGCCATTTCAAAGTTAAGGCAACACAGTTTCCCAAAAAGGATCATAAATATATGGAACTGTCTCCCAAAAAATGTTATTGACGCCAAGTCAATAAATTCATTCAAGAACAGATTAGAAAAAGCATGGGCTGATGATCCAGGGAAATTTGACCCCTTATTCACCACATGCTATTAATTATTCCTTGTGTTGCTTATTTACTGGCACGCAATCAAAAATGAGAGACAAATAAGTGTTCAAACTTCCTGTCTACGATTCGCTATTTTGCTATTTTGCTATTTCATTGCACTAGAATAAGTAGGGACCAGGTGTTTACTAACCATCCTGTGATGTTGCTGCACTACACTCCTCACTGAGGAAGCTGGTGTTTAATTGGGATTCTACAGCAGTCTAGCGACATCTAAGGTCACATTAGGACGGGCCCTGCAGAGTTGTAAACTCGCCTTGTGGTACAGGTTCTTGACAGAACCGAAGGCTAAGGGAGCAAACCCTAAACAGAAAACCATGTCACTGTGGCAGCATTAAGGGCGGTTGATGTATGGAATTCCCAACATATCCCGACCAGCCACTGCAGAGACAAATAGTTTTGCGCCTGTCTGGACATGCCGGTGTGAAACCTCTATTTGCTCCCCGAGAGAGTGCTGCTGGTAACTTGCAAAAGCCAGCAGCACTTCAACACTTTTGCAGGCAGCTTTCATGAAATGTCATCAAGAGAAACCTGAAGCTGAGAGGCATTAAGACCAACTCATGGACATTACTCTCACAGCAGAGAGCTAAATGGAGAGCCGCAGTCAAGTAATGAAAGCAGTCTTTGTCACATCGCGACCGACAGCATGATGATGATGATGACACTCCTCACACACACCACCTCCTGGTCTGCACTGTGCCATGTTGGGGGGGGGGGGGGGGGGGGGGGGGCGGGGGGGGGGGGGCGGGGGGGGGGGCGGGGGGGGGGTCATGCTTTGGTATACCGGAGGGGTAAAGGCAATGATTGACTTATCTCGGTGAGAGATACAAGGACAGCTGCAACTCTAGTTGCAACACCCACTTGTCTGTGACAGCGATTTGAGGCACTACCTAACTGGCGTTTCTACCACATATGTCATACGCTGCCAAAGCTGGAGATAACTGGTTGCAAGTGTCTGAGCTTAAAGTTGCACAATCCTGTGGCTTTAGCTTCTGTCAATTTTATAACTATATTAGGTTGGTTTATTATAATCAAACATGAGGCAACTTCTATTTTAAATGGCTAACTTCGGAGATATTTGACATGCAAACATGTCAAATTAATTTGTGAATGAGCATACAAATTGTAACACCACATGCTTCAGTAGTAACAAGTTTTATATACAGTAAAACCTCTCTATACCGACACCTCCATAGATCGACCACTCCCCTATATCGATCGCTTAATTGGGTCCCAACAATACCATTGTAAGGATATTCTAACTCTCTAATCCGATCACCTCCCTAAATGGACCACTTAAAAGTTAAAGTCGGGCCCATGGTCGGAGAGGCTTTACTGTATTTAGTTTTTTAGTGATGAATTTATTTACCCTGCTCATAACGGATAAATAAGTGTGTTAACACTTGTTTTCACCACTGGTCAGCACTAGTCCAATTTGATTCACATATTTTGAATTTTGTTTTAGTAATAATTTTGGTTTTCTTGCTTCCTGTTTATGGCTTGTGACCATAATCTACACACGCCATTTCAGGAGTGTTGTGTAGATTACAAGCAGTCAAAAATCCAGCTTTTACTATACTTTGTGTTAAACCATTTAAACATTTGTTTTTCAAAGTTACATTATTTTTTAGCAGTAAACACTGCTATGTTTTCTGAATTTTGTGTTACAGCTAGCAGTTTATTCCAAATATTGGCTCTCATGATAGCCTCACAGCGCATTTCAAATTTACCATTGCTAGTAACAGACAATTGTTACCTCTTGTGCACCTTGTTAGTAACCTCCTGATTTTATTCTGTTTGAGATTTGTTGTATGTATACAATCTTAGGTGATCCTGTTGCATGTTTGTGAGGAATTTTACTCGCGCTATCTCATGCAGCTCTTGGCATAATTTTAGTGCTCTATTTTGGAGCCTCTGCAGTTTATGTAGTCACACCTTACTCCCTCCTATGAAGATTATATCTGCATAGTCAAAATATGGTACTACCATAGATTTGAGACCTTGATGGCCATCTTTGCTGTCATGTAATATCAAATCTTGGATAGTAACCAGATTTTGTGATTTATTTTCAGAATAATCCCCTCGATGCATTTATTATAAATTAGGTGTTTATCTAAGGTTAGTCCCAAGTACTTGGAGGTATCAACTTGTTTTAGTAGCTTCACCCCTTAGTTCACATGTGTAATTTTTGTCAATATTTGTTTTGTTTGTGGTAAATAAAACAGTCTTTGACCTTGCTACATTGATTGTCATTTTGTTAGCATTACACCATGTATCAAGTTTGAGTAATTTATGATTTAGTGTTTCAATGGGGTTAGAGGGGTACTAAAATTCCAGATGGCGCTGCAACGGAAGTCGGGCCAGCGTAGGCAATAATAGAGTGAAAAGCAGAACATTGGTATTTCTTTGGTGGTGGTGGTGGTGGGGGGGGGGGGGAGGTGTGTGTGGTGGGATCTAGGTGGGGTGGAGTAGGGATTGAGGGTGTGCATAGTTGGGGTGTAGGTGTGTGTGGTAGGGGGTTGAGGGAGTGTAATGGGGTTGAGGGGTGTAGGTGGGTGTGGTTGGGGTGTAGGTTGGTATGGTGTAGGTTGGTATGGTGGGTGGGTGGTGGGTGTGTGGGGGGTGTATGTTTGTGTGGTGAGTGAGTAGGGGTGTGTGGTGGGTAGGTATGTTTGTGTGATAAGTGTGTAGGGGTGTGTGGTAGAGGTGTAGGGGTGTGGTGAGGATGTTGATGTGTGTGGTGGGGGGGAATTTAGCGGGATGTGGTGGTGGTGTAGGGGTGTGTGGTGAGTGGGTATGCTGGGGGTGATGGGGTGTGGGTGTATATGTGGGGGCTTAGGGATGCGGTGGGGGTGTGGGTGTAGGTGTGTGTGGTGGGGGTTGACAGTGTGTGTGGTTGGGGTGTAGGTGAGTAGGGTGGGGTTGTATGTGTGTGGCGTGAGTGTGCATGGTGTGTGTGGTGGAGGTGTAAGGGGTTTGTGGTGGATGTGAAGGGGTGTCTTGCAGAGCGGCACCTCACAATATTTAGCATCCCTAATCCCCACAACACACCTATACCCCCACTACCCCCTACACCCAAACCACACACACCCCACCACATCCTTAAACCCCCACCACACCCCTCACCACACACCTAGAACCCCACCACACACACCACACACACACCTACATCCCCACCACACACACCTACACCTCAACAACACACACCTACACCCCCACCACACACACCACCACACACCTAGACCACCAACACCTACACCCCCCACCATATCCCTAAACCCCCACTACACACCTATACCCCCACCACACACCTACACACCCACCACACACACCCACCACACACCTACACCACCAACATACACACACCTACGCCATCACTATACCCCTAAACCCTGACCACACACGTACACACCCACCACCCACACCGACCACACACCTACACCACCAACACACACATCTACACCCTCACCACACCCCTAAACACCCACCACACATTGGCTCCAGTGCATAACGATGCCCGAGTTGCGTCGCAGCGCTACCTATCAATTAACGTGGATTTGTCTAACCCCATTACTTCTTGCTATGACCTGCCATATGTGTAAAGGTGAAGATTGGCTGTTTCCAACCACTTTTCCAAGCCATTTCAAATTAGCCTAGAATTTATGTCATTGGTGAGAGATGAGGAATTCATTGTCACATACCAGCAGTGAAACTATCGTTTTTAGATGCCACCCAAAAGCCACCCAGCCCACATATAGGTATTGCCTCGATGTAAGAATGCATTGATATCTGAAGTCTGACATCAATTAGATGCTACAAAATGATCAGAAGTTTTACTTCCGAAGGCTGATATCGGTTAGATATCACAATATAATCAGAAATTGTACATGAACGTGATTGAAAATTGCACATGATAAGTGTGATGTGAGCTGGATGTTGTAAGAAGATGACAGAAGCAGATGAAGTGCTGAATGAGTTAAACATTTACTTCCCATATGGCACGTCATGGGATCCAAACCCACGGGCTTCAAATCATGGCTGAATCAAACGACGAATGACTTGACAATTTGTATCTGTTACTACCTATAGCCTGGCATTCAGCTTTATCAGGATAGGGCAAGGCGCAGAAGAATGGGGATGACCAATTGTTCATTATTTAAATAAATTCAATCATTTGTCTTTACATCGAAAGCCTGACATAATTTAGATAGTGACAAACTTGGAAATTTTACATCAGAACTGCACAGGTGGCGCCACCAGTTTATCCATGTTCTTGAATTAAATCACTGACAATTTTAGGATAATTGGGTTTACCTATCTAATTATTTGTAATAACTAATATTGCTGCCTAGATTATCTATGCACACCTTGGATTGAGTTATGAACGCAATAATTGGTGTTGCATTGGACTTACCTAGACTGGTTGCAAACTGACCCTAGGCAACTCATTTTTTACATAGCAATTGTATTTCTTTGTTGTTCCAACTTACTTCTCACTTCCTGCTGTGTATATAGTAAACCCTCTCTAAATCAACCGACATTGGGACCGACTTTAAGTGGTCCATTTAGGGAGGTGGTCGGTTTAGGGAGTTAGAATATGTTTACAATGGTATTGTTGGGACCCAAATAAATCGATCGATGTAGAGGAGTGGTCGATCTGTGTAGGTGGTCAGTTAGGGAGGTTTTACTGTAATAGCATATCAGATGTAATACTACCATTAAATGATTAATTAATTTGATGGATCTAGTCTGAAATAGTAAAAATAGTTAGCTATGAAAACATAAGTTGCCTCGGTGATTTAATGAATAGACGAATGGTGCCACATGTTCAGTCCTGATGTTAAATTACTGATCATTTTGCAACATCTAACCGACGTGAAACTTCCCATGTACATTTCACACCATTTTGCAACCGTTATCCAATGTCCAACTTTCAATGTAAAATTTCCGATCACTTTGCAACATCTAACATGTTTTAGGATTCCGGTATCTGATGCATTCCTGTGCAGGCTAGGAATTTGGTGAATTTCAAGATTGTCATCAAGAACAGGCATAATCTAATTTATTAAGAGACCTAGATGTGATGTGTTCTAGAAACAGGTGACACTAGAAAGATTACATGGATCCCATTTAAGCCCCAGTCACACATACCCGGATATGGGGCCGGACGAGCCCCGGACAGCCATCCGGGTTGGTCCGGGGTGATCTGTGGCTCATCCATGGCTTGTCCGTGCCGACACCCCCCCATCCGGCCTGATCTGTGGCTCGTCTGGCGCCGTCCGTGCTCGGCCCTGGATGTTTTAAAATGTTTTTAAAATCCGGGGTGGTCCAGGGGATTTTGCGATCCGGGCTCAATCCGGCCTGATGCGGCCTGATCCAGGGGTGGTCTGGGGGTGGTCCAAAGGTGGTCTGAGGGTGGTCCGGAGGTGGTCCGGGTATTCTGGGGGTGGTCCGGGTTGGACCGGGCCTGTCTGGGGGTGGTGCGGGGTCATTTTGAGCCACGGTTTGACCCGGACAATCCCTGGACCATCCCCAGACTGTCCCGGACTACCCCCGGCCTAGCTACGGACCACTCCCGGACTGCCCCCGTAAGACCCAAATTACCCAGGTTCACCCCAGTTCACCCCGGACCACTCCCGGACCACTCCCGGAACACTCCCGGATCACCCCGGACAACTCCCGGACAGGCGTTTTGTATATATATAACCAGGCGCAAATGTACTTCACGCATCACTTGCTGCCTGACTCTCAGAGGGTGCACATCATGGATTACTGATTGCGGCAGCGCAGGAATCAACTTCAGCTGCTGAACTGGCAATTGCAGCTATATCAATGACAGAATGTTAACAACATGACTATGTTGCAAGTTATGCAAATCAAGAGAAGACTTACAAGAAAACTGAGAAGAAGTGTGTAGGTTCGACCTTGGTTGGAGAGGAGAATGCAGTTTGGCCAGTTTGCAAATCTTATGCAAGAGTTACGTATCGAAGATGTGCGAGCGTACAGAAACTTTCTATGCGTACAGAAACTTTCTATCACCGGGATTGAAACTGTTGTTCACTCTGCGCTACCTAGCCTCTGGTGACAACTATCATTCTCTGATGTACGATTTCCGTCCGAGTTCCACATAACACCATCTCGCTTGCCATTCATGATAAGTGTGAAGCTATAATTGCAGAGTATGCTGAGGAGGTCATTCAAGCTCCAACTACAGAAGAGCAATGGAGAGGTATCGCTGAGCAGTTCTCCACAAGATGGCAGTTTCACCATTGCCTGGGAGCCCTTGATGGGAAACATATCCCCATCCAATGCCCAGCCCATGGAGGGTCGGAGTACTACAACTACAAGGGATTCCACCCAGTCATATTGATGGCTCTAGTGGATGGTGACTACAAATTCTCCTGGGTCGACATTGGGAGCAATGGCTCTGCAGGCGACGCTCAAGTCTTCAAACGTTCAGAACTTAAAAAGTACATTGAAGATGGACGACTTGGTATTCCAAGTGCCGAACCACTACCGCATGATGAGCGTGACATGCCTTTCTTCATAGTTGCTGATGATGCTTTCGCACTGAGAACTTGGTTGATGAAACCGTTCTCCAAACGTCATCTAACAATTCCGGAAAGAATGTTCAACTACCGACTCTCCAGGGCACGCCACATCATGGAAAATGCATTCGGGATTCTAGCTCACCGGTACCAGTGCCTCCTAACAACAATACGACAGAAGCCAGCAACAGTTGTGTCGATAGTGTTGGCTTGTGGCTTCCTACATAATCTGACCACGGATGTGGTATGCAGCTCATCACAATGCAGAGATGGACCAGGAGGACAGCAATCACAACATCGTTCCTGGAGCCTGGAGACTCAACAATCCTCTAGCCGACATCAATGGCGTCCATGGGAACAGTCTGACACTCGCAGGGAAATACCAGAGACAATATCTCAGTGCCTACGTGTCTGAGGCTGGAGCGGTGCCTTGGCAAGATGCTATATGAACTATTGTGAAGTGTGAACTATTACCAATTGTGCCATGAGAATTGTATTTAATGTGCTATTGTTATGTCTGTGCCTAAAAATGAAATATATTTCATTATTGTGAATGTCAAATCAAAAGAAACCTCAGTAATAATAAAAATATCTTAAATTAATTTAATTCATTTGTTATTTGTTGTTTTTGTTGTGTAGCTATAACAGCTTTAAGTTATAATCTTATTAAAATGAAATAGGTCCTAATAAAATGTGACAGTAATAAAAAAAAACATTTCTGTATTATTGCTTTTTAGTCTATACTTTTATCATTTTTATACTACAGTTAATACCAAAATCTTAAACTCAATAACGCTTTATTTTCTTTACTTTATTGTTGGTGTAAGAGCTTAACTTAGTTAATGTGCTATTTATCGAAAAGGGGTGTTAATACTGAATTTTATGATTTTTTCTTCAATATTGTTGTTATAAGAGCTTAACTTTTTTTATCGAAAAGGGGTGTTAATACTGAATTTAATGATCTGTTCTTCTATATTGTTGCTATAAGAGCTTAAATTATTTAATGTGGTATTTCTCAAAAAGGTGTTTTTTGGGGAGGGAAAAGGGGGGAAAATTATTTGTTAATTATTTGTTAAATAGTTATTACTTAATTTATTACAAGTGGCTATCAACTAAATGGATATAGCATATAGATTGTAACAAACACAAGGTAGTTAACGATGTATGTAATCAGGTAGAGGCTACGACTAGGAAATCAAAACGGCTTGGTTTCTCAAGTCGTCTTGGTTTCTCAAGTCGTCGTTTTTATATAGAAACAAAGAGGGGTGAGCTGTCACACTCTGCAGCTACTTTAATATTGAGAATGAAACCTAACAAAATATATCATTAGGATGGGTGTAAGTAGCTCTTCAACGTTTCTATGAAGAAAATGCTCCTGTGAATAGTATGTTCATAATATTTAATTAAAACTACATCAAAATAAAGAGATTATCTTATTTCGCCTATAATATTTTACTGCTTGTATTCTTGAATTATTCATTTTTACTGGTGAACAACCATGGTCTGTTTAAGAAAGTACTTTTCTTAGAATCAAAATCCTGGACATAGTTAATGAGAAGTAACCAAAAATATGAACAAATCATGATGTATGGCATCATATAAACCATTACTCTAATGTACACACAGGCAGATGGGTTGTTGTTTTAGCAGTCTACACAAGGATGGCCACTGGGTGTGGGTGTGGGTGCAGAGTGGGATTTCTCTCTGTGTGGTATATCCACCACACAGTATATGTGTATGTGCATATACACACATACATATATATATATATATATGCACACAGATATATATGCATATATATGCATAATTATATACATATACACCCATATATGTGCATATATGTGCATATATACTCATATATATGTGTATATACATATTTATACACATATATATGTGTGGATATATGCATATATACATATATTTGCATATATATGTGTAGATGTGCATTTATATGTGTATATATGCGCATATATACACATATATTCACATATACGTATTTATGCATATGTATATGTATATAATGGTATGTTTCTAAGCATATATATGCATAATTATATACATATACACCCATATATGTGGATATATGTGTATATATACTCATATATATGTGTATATCTGCATATATATACACATATATATGTGTCTATATATGCATATATACATATATTTGCATATATATGTGTAGATGTGCGTTTATATGTGTATATATGCATATATACTCATATATTCGCATATAAGTAGTTATGCATATATGTATATAACAGTATGTTTCTAAGCATATATATGCATAATTATATACATATACATACATTCATGTGGATATATGTGACTATATACACATATATGCAGAATTTTCAGTGCCATAGACAATTCTTTTAAACAATAACATAATTGTGTACATCATTTCTGGTTATTATATAAATAGCACACTCCTCCCAGGTCTATACCCCCTCTTACCAAACTCACTTCCACAACACACCCTTTCACTCTCTTGCCCACAAGTTGGGGATGGGGGTGGAGGGGGGTGCTCCCAGTATGTGCTGGTACTGGTAGTGCCCCTATCCTCAAACTTAAAAACAAGGTTTGGCAGCAGTCATGCCTCAATGACCATGACCCACATCCACCCTAAGTTTATCAGTTAAACAGTTGTGTTGGGGTAACCCTGACAGCCAGACAGGCCAGGCTAGGGGTTACCCCACCTGATGCCTCCTACGCTCCCCCTCACACACACAAAGTAAGACAATAGCCACACAGCAACACTGGTCTGCAACCCACACCCCCACCAGCCCACTTCTAGCTACACCATACTGGTCAGTCATGAATCAATGATGATGTGGTGATATTTATTTAAATTTTATTGAATTTATTTTCAAATTTATTTTTTATTATCCTTACTATTGAATTTTGTTCATATTATTCCTAGCCATAGTGATTGCTCGTTATTCACATGCTTTCAGGACCTCCCAGCAATCTGCCACCAGTTGGACCATTGTGGGTTGCACTTCCTCTGTAGCTCAGATGGCAGAGTGTTGGTCTCAAGATCAGAGGGTAACCGGTTCGAATCTTGGAACTGCAATACTTTTTTTTAAAAGAATGTCATACTACTTTTTTTTGTAATGCATAATTATATCAATATTAATAAATATGCCTTTACCTAACTCGACATTGCTCGACGTTATCTAACTGGGCTTTACCCGGCTCTACTTTACCCGGCTCAGGTTTACCCGGCTCTGCTTTACACGGCTCTGCTTTACCTGGATCAGCTTTACCCAGGTCAATTTTACCCGACTCGTCTTCAGCTGACTCGATTTCACCCCACCCGACTTCACTGGACCCGACTTCACCTGACCCGACTTCACCTGACCCGAGTTCACCCGACCCGAGTTCACCCGACATGGCTTTACCCGACTACACTTTACCCCACTCGACGTTACCCACCTCGACATTACCCGCCTCGACGTTACCCGCCTCGACGTTACACGCCTCGATGTTACCTGCCTCGACGTTACCCGCCTCGACGTTACCCACCTCGACATTACCCTCCTCGACGTTACCCTCCTCGACGTTACCCGCCTCGACGTTACCCGCCTCGACGTTACCCGCCTCGACGTTACCCGCCTCGACGTTACCTCGAGGCGGGAAACATCGGGGGGGGGAGGGGGGAAAAAAGGGGGGGGGGGGGGGGGGGGGGGGGGGGGGGGGGGGGGGGGGGGGGGGGGGGGGGGGGGGGGGAGGGGGGGGGGGGGTAGGGGGAAAAGGGGGGGGGGGGGGGGGGGGGGCGACCGTACCCGACTCGACGTACCCGACCGCCTCGACGTTACCCACCTCGACGTTTCCCGCCTCAACGTTACCCACCTCAACATTACCCGCCTCGACGTTACCCACCTCGACATTATCCGCCTCGATGTTACCCACCTCAACGTTACCCGCCTTGACGTTACCCGCCTCGACGTTAACGTTACCCGCCTCGACGTTACCCGCCTCGACGTTACCCACCTCGACTTACCCCCTCATTACCCGCCTCGACGTTACCCGCCTCGACGTTACCCGCCTCGACGTTACCCGCCTCGACGTTACCCGCCTCGACGTTACCCGCCTCGATGTTACCCGCCTCGACGTTACCGCCTCGACGTTACCCGCCTCGACGTTACCCGCCTCGACGTTACCCGCCTCGACGTTACCCGCCTCGACGTTACCCGCCTCGATGTTACCCGCCTCGACGTCACCCGCCTCGACAGGTGAAGTTGGGTCGGGTAAAGTCGCGTCAGGTAAAGTCGGGTCGGGTAAAGTTGGGTCGGGTATCGACGGGTCACCTCGAGCCAGGTAACATCGAGGCGGGTCACGTCGAGCCAGGTAAAGTCGAGGCGGGTAACGTCAAGTCGAGCCGGGGTAAACTCGAACCGGGGTAAAGTCGAGCTGGGCTAAAGTCCACCCGGGGTAAAGTCGACCTGTGGTAAAGTCGAGCCCGGTAAATTTGACTAATATTAATATAATTATGCATTTAAAAAACAAATTATTAAGACATTCTTTACAAAAAAAGTATTCTAGTTCCAAGATTCGAACCAGTTACCCTCTGATCTTGAGACCAACACTCTGCCATATGAGCTATAGAGGAACTGCTAAACCAACAGTGGTCCAATTGGTTGCAGAATGCTGGGAGGTCCTGACAGCATGTGAATAATGAGCAAACAATATGGATAGAAATAATCTGAAAACAATTAAAAAGTAAGGATAATAAATAAATAAATTTAAATATAAATTAAATACAATTTAAATAAATATCACCACATCATCATTAACCAGCATGGTGTGGCTACAAGTGGGATGGTGGGGGTGTGGATGGCAGACCAATGTTGCTGTGTGGCTATTGTCTTACTTTGTGTGTGTGGGTGGTGGGGGAGGTGTCAGGTGGGGCAACCATGCATGACTACCACTAACCTGGTCTATATGGCTGACAGGGTGACACCAACACAAAGAAGCTAGGGTGGGGATGCATCTGTAAACTGACTAACTGAAAAACTTAGTGGGGATGTGGGTCATGGTCATTGAGCCATGACTGCTGCCAAACCTTGTTTTTAAGTTTGAGGATAGGGGTACTGCCAGTACCAGTATATCCATACATCCATACATATATGTATATATATGCACATATAGATGCCCATATATACACATATATACATGTATATATGTGTATATATGTGTGTTATACATACCTACATGTATGTATGTGTATATATGTGCATATATACACATATATATGCATATATATGTATATGCATATATATATATGTGTATATATGCGTATATATGTGTATATATGCGTATATATACGCATATATATGTATATATATACATATCTACATGTATATATGTGTACATATGCATATATATGCACATATATGCATGCATATCACTATATGTTTATAATTGTGCCTATATATGCATATATATGCATATATATATATACATGTATATTCTGTCTGTATATGCACATACACATATTGCAGAGAGAAATCCCACTTTGCACCCACACCCACACACACCCACACCCAACCCACACCCTCACCCAACTCCAGTGGCCATCCTTGTGTAGTAGACTGCTAAAACAACAACCCATCTGCCTGTGTACATTAGAGTAATGGCATATATGATGCTATTCATCATGATTTGTTCATATTGTTGGTTATTTCTCATTAACTATGTCCAGGATTTTGATTCTGAGAAAAATACTGGTTTAAATAGACCATGGTGTTTCACCAGTAAAAATGACTAATTCCAGAATAAAAACAGCACAATGTTATAGGCAAAATAAGATTATCTCTTTATTTTAATGTAGTTTTAATTGAATATTATGAACATACTATAGACAGGAGCATTTTCTTCATAGAAACTTTGAAGAGCTACTTATAGCCATTTTAATGATGTATTTTGTTAGGTTCCATCCTCAATATTAAATTAGTGGCAGACTGTGACAGGTCACCCCTATTTGTTTCTATATGTAAACTGTCTTGGTTTTTCAAAACGTCTTGATTTTTCAAGACGTTTTGAAATCCAAGACGTGGCCCCTACCTGGTAATTTATATATTTATTTTCAACTAGTCATAATAGTATATATAATGTACACAATCAGTACTCTCACAATGTTCACAATCACAAGGGCTGGACATCCGGGTTGTTGCATGTTGACCTCACAGAGGGTTTTCCGGGTCTTGTCCCATCCCAGCCATTAGTGTGTAAAGCTGAGATCCGACAGACCCGTAATGTTCCCCCCACTTCCTGGTGTGCTGGATGGGCATGCAGTGGTGGTGGAAGGGCCCGTCGGGGACTCGTCCATTCCCCTTCACAGGGTCCCGGTTGTAATCCCGTCACCTGGACGGGGAAAGCCAGCACGGCAATGGGGCTGCTGGTTGCGGGTCTGGACGACGTGGTTGTGGACGGTGTGGCTCCTTCTCGCGGGCCAGCTGTAGTGACTGGGAGCATAACCGCATCGCGAAGGCGAAACTCTCGGAGTAGAATTCCCCGAGAAGTGACGCGTCAATGTCTTCAGCTACGGCCCCCAGGCACGTTCCCCACAGCATCGGCAGCGACACTTTTGGCGGTTGCATCAACCCCCTCAGCTGGCCCTGGATGATGCCAGCCTCCACTTGCTGGTCCTGCACTTGGGACTTCAACTGGTCGAGGTCGGTGTTGATGGTGGGTGTTCGGGCACCGCCCTTCCCCTTGGCTGACAGGCATGGAGTTGCGGGTTGCGTTGCTGCTGCGGGTGGTACACTCGACGGTGGTGGAGCCTGGTCAAGTGGCATGACACTTTCATCGTCCACATCAATCGAGGTTGCGTGGATGGGTTGCAACCGGTACTGCAATGTCACCCCCGATCTGGATGGCTGCCGCACGATATGCGTTCGCAGGAACGAGAAATTTTCCTGTATATACAACTCACGCTCAGACAACTCCCTCGCTGCGGCACCCGACTTCACATCACTCAATTTCCCCACCTTTGTGCATATGGACTCATACCATGTGATGAGTGGTTTGGGGTCATCCATGCCCATCTCATTGGCCTTCTCCTCCCACACATGTCTCTTTAATGCGGTGTTCTTGTAGTCGCCACGTCCCTTCACATAGATGTAGTCGTGCATCCATAGCCACTCCGACATATCCAAATGCTGCTCACTTGTCAGCTGAAGAGCTTCCACCTTCTTCCGGTGCACTGTCGCAGTGCCTTGTGACAATGGCACTGTTGTAATAGGTGGTGTCACAGGACGAGGAGGTGGCGACACAGGACGAGGAGGTGGTGACACGTCCCAGACAGATTCCTCGTCGGAAGACAATCCGGAAGTTGAGGGTGATGGTGCAGGCTTCCTCCGTACTTTTGTGGCGACCTTGTGTCCTGCAGGCTCCTTCATGGCAATCCTTTTGGAGGCAATTTTCTTTCATGTAGGTTTCATGGTGTAGATGTGTGCTCAGCGCTGCTGGATTTGGAAGTGAGCTCTGCAGAGCCACACGCTCTTATATACTCACGGCAGTCCGGGAGTAGTCTGGGGGTTGTCCGGGGGTGGTCCAGGATAGTACGGGGGTGGTCCAGGATAGTCCGGGGGTGGTCCGTGGGTGCTCCGGGGCAGTCCAGGGGTGGTCCGGCCTCGTCCGGGTTAGTCAGCGGCCGGTCCGGCCCAGTCCGGGCTTGTCCTGGGCCGTTCCGGGAGCAGTCTGGGGGTGGTACGGGGCGGTCCGGGGTGGTCCGGCGCGGTCCGGGGTGGTCCAGGGTGGTCCGGGGTGGCCTGGGGCAGTCCAGGGCGGTCCAGCCATTGGTCCGGGGCTCGTCCGGCGCTCGTCCGGGAAAGTGTGATGGCGAGGCAAAAATCAACGAAAACAGTGATTTTATCCGTGGCGGTCCAGGACAGTCTGGGGTGTTGGTCCATGGGTGGTCCAGCTCAAAATCCGGGGCTCATCCGGCTATGTGTGACTGGGGCTTTAGCAATAGTCAAATGTAAGCAACTCGTCAGACACAACGTTTTCTGGTCAAGTGTAAGCAGTCAATTAGAAGATAAAGTATCCAGATTTCTAATATGTCAGCAATATAGAAACACTCAACATATAAAGCCCTTAATAAGTCACTCATTACAGGACTTAAAATTCCATAAGGTAGGCATTGATTTGTTCCACGTAAACAGGCCAAGTTTCATCATCATTGTAGATTATTACACTAAATTTCCAGAGGTAAGCTAAGGCAAGCCGTCAGCCTTGCCACTATTAGTGCACGTAAACAAACCTTTGCCAGATATGGCATACATGGCAATATGTAGTGGCTGTAGTGGCTATGATTTTAAACCTATATATATATATACGAACACAATGCACACTCAGAGCAACGGCCAGATAGAAAGGTATATTCAGACAGTCAAGATTATGATCAAAAAGCTCATTAAAGACAATAGAGACCTAAATGTCAGTCTATTAAATTGCAGAACCACAACGCTAGAAGGTATCAGAGCATGACCAGCACAATTATTAATATCTAGAAAATTACGAACACGTATTCCCACTTTAGATAATCAAATCAGACCAATAATACAACATAAATATATTACAAAACAAACAACAAACACAAAGACATACTTTGGCTAACACACAGGAACGGAACACAAAACACTCAGAACAGGAGATAAAATCAGGTATGTGGATCACAATAATGCCTGAGTGGCTGGTATCAAATGTCCAGACAAACAAACACACAGAAAAACCAAATACACCCACAGAACACAGACTTCATCAACACGCAGATCAGGGGCCGTATGCATGATGTGGTGTTAGCATCGCTTGGTGTTAGCTGGTAACCCCGTTTAGCTATCACCGCCCTCGCGAAGTATGCCATGCCATATGCAGAGGCGCCTAAACGGTGCGTGTTAGCTAAACGTGAAATTATTTATAGATTTGGGGAATCCCTTTGAGCGGTTCCCGGCGAGCACCGATATTTGACAATATGGCCACCGATGCAGCGGTGGGGGCGTTTATATCGCATCGATGTGTGACGCAATTTCGGCTGTGACTTGCTTTCCGAAAACATATTCATGAAATTTCGCACAGCCGAAACAGATTGCGAGCATTTCCCTCTCAATAACTGCATAATTTCCCTGGCACCTGTTTAGCGCTTTGGAAGCCATGCTAACCGGCAAGTTATCTTGGAATAACGCTGCGCCCAGCCCGCTCTGGGATGCATCTACTTGCATAGTGATCGGTTTATTCACTGCATAATATTTCAACACTGGTGCAGTAACCAAAAGTTCTTTTAATTTTGTGAATGCACTTTCCTGTTCTGCATCCCAATGCCACGCAATTTCTTTTGACAGGAGTATCCTGAGAGGCTTGGCTATATCTGATAAATTCGGAATAAATTTATGCACATAACCCACCACCATCCCCAGAAATCTCTGCACACTAGCTTTATCGGTCTTGATTAGGTTTGAGGCCTTTGCCAATTAACAAATGACCAATATATTTTACCTGTGACTTACACAAACTCGCCTTATCTGGGTTTAACTTTAATCCAGAGTGCTTTGCCCTGATCAGTACCGCTTCAAGCCTCTCATTATGCTCTTTGAGTGTGGCACCATATATCAGAATGTCATCCGCTACGACATCTACCCCTGGAAGACCCGCCAGAATTTTGTCCATTTCCTATATAAAAATATCCCCAGCAGTCTCTCACGCCACATACCAAACGGTCACATAACATTGAGTCTTCACTGCTACCATAATCACACAATTCTACTCGGGAGCGTAATTCACGTATGTACTCTTCTATATCTTCAGTTCCTTGATTATAGCTATTAAACTTGTATCGAACAATTGTCCTATTCGACTTACTCTCGCAGTAATTCTTGAACGCTTCCGTCAGTATCCCTATCTTCTCGCATGCACCGTCCACAATGTTCATTGTATGAAACAGTTTGTGTGCTGGTAAGCCGGCAATATGTAAGAAAGCACAACATTGCACCTTCTCTGGCTTTGCCGCCAAACCCTGTAGCACCTGCGAAAAACTGATATGAGTCATGCCATATCCGCCAATTCAGCGCCAAGTTTCCGTCGAGTTTGAGTGGTGCCGGCGGTGTCAAACCTTGTAGGGCCATGGCGTTCGACTTACTATATCTGACACCATGTAGGACACATAATGTATGTACACAGAGCAAGCCGGTACCAGCGGCATGACGTCACAGGTGCATGTGATGAGGTAAATCTCGGTACAATAAACTGGCAGTTGCCAACTAGACATGACTGTTTGGTGTGTGGCGTGAGAGACTGAAAATTGTGTAACAGACTGTTGAGAAAGCCAAATCTCACATTAGAAAAATGTGTAGAGATTTGCGGTCTCAGTGAGCATAATGACGAACAACTGGCTGGTGCCTCTGAAAGTAGACAAGAAGTAGAAGTAGATGCAATTAACCGTTGTGACACATGCCGGGCATCCCCCCCTCCTTTGGCGCCTGCGCACCCACCGGCATTTTCAAATAGCGGCAGCAACCGAGGCAGCCAGGCGGCAACCGAGGCAGCCAGGCGAGACAGGCCACTCAGCGCGATAATTGTAGCCGGTGCGGTTATTCACATGCGCGTGATAATTGTCCGGCCATTGGAAAGCAATGTATCACATGTGGGCAGACTGGCCATTTTGCCAAAGTTTGTAGGGGGGCCCAGAGGCAAGTAACCCCTGTCAATGCCATTGGCCTGGACATAGATGACAGCAGGGTCGAACTGACAGAAGATGAAAGAGAAGACGACGAATATAATTACTTATTCATAGGGGCTATTTCGGGTATCGACGAACACCCGGGCTAGTGGTTTGAAACCCTTCGTGTTTGCAATGAGCAAGTGCTTTTCAAACTGGACACAGGCTCAGAGACAAATATAATACCCGAAATAGTGTTCATGAAACTGCCCAACATGCAATTGGAGAAGCCGAAGTGCCGTCTGATAACATATTCAGGCGAGCGGATATGACCAAGGGGCGAGATGACCATTGAAGTGCGAGGGCAGCCCATCAGGTTTCAAGTACTCGACAGCGGATGTGCCATCCTCGGGAAAGAAGCCTGTGTCAGCCTGAATCTCATCAACCGCGTACAAGCCATGAAAATTCAGGAGGGTCCTGCTAGGACCAGCGCGGAAGCAGAGCAGCTGGTAAATAGATATAAATCTGTTTTTCATGGCCTAGGTTGTATTAAAGTAAATGCTACCATTCATATAGATGACTGGTGGTCATTGACCCGCCCAGGTGCATCCCGCACGCCATTAATGATGCCGTGCGAGATGAGCTGGATAGAAAGTTAAAAATAGGCGTGATAGTTGAGCAAAATGAGCCCACCCCGTGGGTCAATTCTATTACGATTGTAAAAAAGCCAAATAAATTAAGAATATGTTTAGACCCAACCAAACTGAACAAAGCCATTTTACACGGTCCCTACCCAATAAAGACCGTAGAACAGGTTGTGGCAAACACGTCAGGGGCAAAGTTCTTTTCCGTGCTGGATGCCCAAAGCGGTTATTGGCAAATTGTGTTAGACGAGCCGAGCTCATTACTATGTACATTTAATACACCCTTGGGGAGGTATAGATATACCCGGCTGTATCCTGAGAGGCTTGGCTATATCTGATAAATTCGGAATAAATTTATGCACATAACCCACCACCATCCCCAGAAATCTCTGCACACTAGCTTTATCGGTCGGTGTCGGCATTTCCGTTATTGCCTGGACTCTGTCTTGATTAGGTTTGAGGCCTTCGCCAATTAACAAATGACCAATATATTTTACCTGTGACTTACACAAACTCGCCTTATCTGGGTTTAACTTTAATCCAGAGTGCTTTGCCCTGATCAGTACCGCTTCAAGCCTCTCATTATGCTCTTTGAGTGTGGCACCATATATCAGAATGTCATCCGCTACGACATCTACCCCTGGAAGACCCGCCAGAATTTTGTCCATTTCCTATATAAAAATATCCCCAGCAGTCTCTCACGCCACACACCAAACGGTCACATAACATTGAGTCTTCACTGCTACCATAATCACACAATTCTACTCGGGAGCGTAATTCACGTATGTACTCTTCTATATCTTCAGTTCCTTGATTATAGCTATTAAACTTGTATCGAACAATTGTCCTATTCGACTTACTCTCGCAGTAATTCTTGAACGCTTCCGTCAGTATCCCTATCTTCTCGCATGCACCGTCCGCAATGTTCATTGTATGAAACAGTTTTTGTGATGGTAAGCCGGCAATATGTAAGAAAGCACAACATTGCACCTTCTCTGGCTTTGCCGCCAAACCCTGTAGCACCTGCGAAAAACTGATATGAGTCATGCCATATCCGCCAATTCAGCGCCAAGTTTCCGTCGAGTTTGAGTGGTGCCGGCGGTTTCAAACCTTGTAGGGCCATGGCGTTCGACTTACTATATCTGACACCATGTAGGACACATAATGTATGTACACAGAGCAAGCCGGTACCAGCGGCATGACGTCACAGGTGCATGTGATGAGGTAAATCTCGGTACAATAAACTGGCAGTTGCCAACTAGACATGACTGTTTGGTGTGTGGCGTGAGAGACTGAAAATTGTGTAACAGACTGTTGAGAAAGCCAAATCTCACATTAGAAAAATGTGTAGAGATTTGCAGTCTCAGTGAGCATAATGACGAACAACTGGCTGGTGGCTCTGAAAGTAGACAAGAAGTAGAAGTAGATGCAATTAACCGTTGTGACACATGCCGGGCATCCCCCCCTCCTTTGGCGCCTGCGTACCCACCGGCATTTTCAAATAGCGGCAGCAACCGAGGCAGCCAGGCGGCAACCGAGGCAGCCAGGCGAGACAGGCCACTCAGCGCGATAATTGTAGCCGGTGCGGTTATTCACATGCGCGTGATAATTGTCCGGCCATTGGAAAGCAATGTATCACATGTGGGCAGACTGGCCATTTTGCCAAAGTTTGTAGGGGGGCCCAGAGGCAAGTAACCCCTGTCAATGCCATTGGCCTGGACATAGATGACAGCAGGGTCGAACTGACAGAAGATGAAAGAGAAGACGACGAATATAATTACTTATTCATAGGGGCTATTTCGGGTATCGACGAACACCCGGGCTAGTGGTTTGAAACCCTTCGTGTTTGCAATGAGCAAGTGCTTTTCAAACTGGACACAGGCTCAGAGACAAATATAATACCCGAAATAGTGTTCATGAAACTGCCCAACATGCAATTGGAGAAGCCGAAGTGCCGTCTGATAACATATTCAGGCGAGCGGATATGACCAAGGGGCGAGATGACCATTGAAGTGCGAGGGCAGCCCATCAGGTTTCAAGTACTCGACAGCGGATGTGCCATCCTCGGGAAAGAAGCCTGTGTCAGCCTGAATCTCATCAACCGTGTACAAGCCATGAAAATTCAGGAGGGTCCTGCTAGGACCAGCGCGGAAGCAGAGCAGCTGGTAAATAGATATAAATCTGTTTTTCATGGCCTAGGTTGTATTAAAGTAAATGCTACCATTCATATAGATGACTGGTGGTCATTGACCCGCCCAGGTGCATCCCGCACGCCATTAATGATGCCGTGCAAGATGAGCTGGATAGAAAGTTAAAAATAGGCGTGATAGTTGAGCAAAATGAGCCCAGCCCGTGGGTCAATTCTATTACGATTGTAAAAAAGCCAAATAAATTAAGAATATGTTTAGACCCAACCAAACTGAACAAAGCCATTTTACACGGTCCCTACCCAATAAAGACCGTAGAACAGGTTGTGGCAAACACGTCAGGGGCAAAGTTCTTTTCCGTGCTGGATGCCCAAAGCGGTTATTGGCAAATTGTGTTAGACGAGCCGAGCTCATTACTATGTACATTTAATACACCCTTGGGGAGGTATAGATATACCCGGCTGCCTTTTGGCATAAAGACTGCTGGGGATATTTTTATACAGGAAATGGACAAAATTCTGGCAGGTCTTCCAGGGGTAGATGTCGTAGCGGATGACATTCTGATATATGGCGCCACACTCAAAGAGCATAATGAGAGGCTTGAAGCGGTACTGATCAGGGCAAAGCACTCTGGATTAAAGTTAAACCCAGATAAGGCGAGTTTGTGTAAGTCACAGGTAAAATATGTTGGTCATTTGTTAACGGGCGAAGGCCTCAAACCTAATCAAGACAGAGTCCAGGCAATAACGGAAATGCCGACACCGACCGATAAAGCTAGTGTGCAGAGATTTCTGGGGATGGTGGGTTATGTGCATAAATTTATTCCAAATTTATCAGATATAGCCAAGCCTCTCAGGATACTCCTGTCAAAAGAAATTGCATGGCATTGGGATGCAGAACAGGAAAGTGTGTTCACAAAATTAAAACAACTTTTGGTTACTGCACCGGTGTTGAAATATTATGCAGTGAATAAACCGATCACTATGCAAGTAGATGCATCCCAGAGCGGGCTGGGCGCAGCATTATTCCAAGATAACTTGCCGGTTAGCATGGCTTCCAAAGCGCTAAACAGGTGCCAGGGAAATTATGCAGTTATCGAGAGGGAAATGCTCGCAATCTGTTTCGGCTGTGCGAAATTTCATGAATATGTTTTCGGAAAGCAAGTCACAGTCGAGATGGATCACAAACCACTGGTGAGCATAATGTCAAAACAGCTTCATACATTAACAGCTCGGTTACAAAGAATGAGGCTGAGGTTACAGAATTATGACCTCAATTTAGTGTATGTTAAAGGTATGAAAATGTTTTTCGCAGATGCCCTGTCACGCGCACATACAATGAAAACTTCGCCTGTGAACCTATATGATAACAAAATGTCTATTGCAGCTCTAAAATACGTGGAGGACGAGTTAGCAGACATAGCCAAAGAAACAAGAAATGACAACACCTTGATGAAACTATCAGAATGCATTCGACATGGATGGCTGACAAAATACAGTAATGTAGAAAGTGCATTGACACCGTATCACACGTACAAAGACGAATTAACTGTTCAGGAGGGTATTATCTTGAAGGGCACAAGAATCGTTATTCCAAAATCATTACAACCACGGTTATTGAATAAATTACATTCTTCGCATCTAGGTATTGTGAAATGCAAGCAGATGGCCAGGGATTATGTTTTCTGGCCGGGGGTAGACACTCAATTACAGGATAAAATCTTGCATTGTCAAATTTGTCAAACAATACACGAACGACCAAACAGGGAGCCGTTGATATGTCATGAGATACCCAGTATTCCATATTATAAAGTAGGAATAGATTTGTTTCATGTAGAAAATGAAAATTATTTGTTAGTGGTGGATTATTATTCAAAATATCCAGAAGTTGTATGGCTTCACAGTACCACCAGTAAAGCGGTCATTAAAAGCATCAAAGACATTTTCGCGCGACACGGTATACCAAACACTGTAGTATCCGACAACGGGCCCCAGTTCGCAAGTGATGAATACAAAGCATTTGCCGCTGCATATGGGTTCACGCCTAGATATTCCAGCCCACTTTACCCGTGGAGCAATGGCCAGTCAGAGAGGTGTATAAAAACTATTAAGTCGATGATTAAGAAGTCCAAACTGGACAACTCTGATTTTCAATTGGCCCTGTTAACATACCGAAATACTACAATTTCTGAGTTAGGAGCCTCCCCTGCCCAGCTCCTAATGAGCAGTAAATTACGCTGTCACATACCCACACTGCCTAAATTTCTAAGAGCTAAGCCAGTTGCATCGAAGACAAAACAAATACAGCAACGGCAAATGAAACAAAAAGAATACCACGATAGACATGCAAAAACAACCCACCGAAAACTAAATATGGGGGAGCAGGTGCGATATGTCAATCACAGAAAGGAGTGGGTAAAGGGGATGGTTGTACAGAGGGTCAGGGTTTTCACACATATGTGTCATACCAGGGCGAAAGTATGGTAAACCGAAGGCAATCACCTTGGCGCAGTGTGGCCATGATGGATTCAGAGGGGTGAGTTATATATATGTTCAAAATAATGTCATGAGAATTAACCAGCACTGTGGTAATGTTTAAAACATTCTCCGACATTAGTAGGTAGTGTAAACCAGCATAGCAGATCTGTAAATAACGCATTGAAATGTCACTGTTGATGTATGAAGGTGAATCATTGGAGTTGATTGAAAATATTGATGAAGCCTTATATATAGAGAAATTGAAAGGAATTAACTTGTATAAAATGTCACATCTGAATAATATGTGTCTTGAATTTTTCTCAAATTTGTCGTTTCACGATTGTGTCAGTGGAAATTAGAATGTATATCATACTATTTAACTATTGTAATATCATACTCTTTTCGTTGATAAAAAAAAAAGATTTTAAAAAAAAAGGGGGAGATGTAATGTATGTACACAGAGCAAGCCGGTACCAGCGGCATGATGTCATAGGTGCATGTGATGAGGTAAATCTCGATACAATAAACTGGCAGTTGCCAACTAGACATCCAACTGTTCACATCGTCAGTTCCTACAATTATGGCCTCCATTTGTGTTGTAATTTGACCAAATGTCACTTATTTTGTATGTTCTTCTTGGACAATAGACTTGATTTCCACCCCCTAGTCCTTCCTTAACGTTCACGTGTTTTTTGAATGTGCGTATCCCTCTATCTTGTTACCGGCGGCACCGCTGTACGCGTAATGTTATCCGCTTGGACCAGAGTCACTTCCGTTGTGACCTACACAAGCAAAGAGCAAATCTGAGTTCACCGCGTCGAAAACCACACCTACTACTAGTATTACTACTACTGCTACTACTATAACTAATACTACTACTACTACTACTACGACTACTTCTACTACTACCGCTGTACATGTTGACCAGCGTCACTTGTGTTGTGACCTACACGAGCACAACAGCAAATCACAGAATTCACCGCATCGAAAATCCATGCACAGACACACCTACTACAACTACTACAACTACTACTACTACTACCACAACTAATAGTGCTGCTACAACTACTACCACTACTACTACTCGTGCTGCTACTACTACTACTACTAGTATGACTGGTGGAACACTAAACGTAGTTTGTTTGTTGACGTTTATGACTTTGTGAACTGAGTGTAAGCAGTGATTTTGCCACACCATCTCTGGCATTCAATTTGGCTGTCAGTCACAGTGCCGTTCAACCGGTTCACCCGTTGTCATTGATTCAGTAGACAGTACAACGACGCTCTTTCTCAACGATGACGATGGCTTCTGATGGGTCTGCCGTTCCCAGCAAGTGCCAGAAGAAGGCCAACTACGGGGACCAGGAGATCCAAGTGCTACTGGAGGAGGTGATGCTGGGAAGGGTAATGTTGTTTTCGGCATTCAACAATAAGGTTACCCTAAAAAAAAAAAACAGGGCATGGGACACAGTTGTCAATGCTATAAATGCTTGTGGGGTTGCTAAGCGTTCCCACTCAGAAATCAAGAAGTGGAAGGCCATGAAGTCAGAGGTCCTCAACCGACAGAGAAGGGCCATGGAGACAGGAGGAGGGCCTCCGGACCAGGCACTCCCCTATGAGGAGAGCGTGCAGAAAATCATAGGTTTGGAGTCGAACCTGTACATAGGCGTGAAGGGTAAGTTTATAAATATAACTAATTAAAATAGCATTTATAACAATTTATTTGAAGTAGCATCATCTTAGTGTAAGGGCTACACTCTTACCTGCGAAACATAACAGGAATCGTTGTTGTTATTTTTACATTTTAACACTTTATTTGCATTATAATCATGGCATTGTCATGGCACCACTCTTACCTGCTAATGTTTACAGGAATTATTGGTGTTATTTGGACACTTTAACTAATTATTTGAATTACAAGCATGGTAGTGTGAGGGCTACACTCGTATCTGCAAAAATTCACACAAATCGTTGTTGTTATTTGGTCATTTTAATAATATGTTCACTCGCAACATACACTGTTAGGTAGAATCCTAATTCTCTTTACCTCTATTCCAGCTCCCTGTCCGGTCAGCTTTTCAGTGAGTACAATGTGCATTATCCCGGATAACAGTCATAAATGTCGTGCTATATTCTATTTCCTTTCACATGTTTTTCAACACAATTTTTACCAACTGCGGCGGTAATTGTATGATTCACAGCAAAGCTTATATACCAAAATCAATAGAATTAACGCACTACAGACAGTGCAGTTGCTATAAATCGCACATGTTTCTTTTTGCAGGGCCCTCTACGTTGCCTATGGCCAGTGAGGTGGACATTGGGGGGTTCGACTCTTTGCCAGATTCGCAGGAAAACACAACCGTCACCACGTTCACGCTTAGCCAGCCTGAGTTTGTGATGTCGACAGACACGCCCCTGGCTAGCGTGAGGCGACTCGTCACCTATCCACCACCGCGATCTCCAACAACCCCTGAGTGTAGTTCCGGGGGCACGCCGTTTATTGTACAAACAGGTAAATATTATATGTGCCTTCTTCTCAAAAGTGGTGTGTGCAAGTCCCATATCCAAGCTTCCGCAGTGCGTATGTCCATTTGGATATGAATAATTAACACTAACCTGATAAGTGAGACCGAAAGATGCCTGCCGATGTCGCATGACATATGTTTTCACCACCGACACTTCATTCTAAATTTAGAGAATACCCTATTTTCGTGCTAACAGATTTTGTTTTCTACTCATAGCATTTTTGCAGAATACACTAATTTCATCATGGAATATGCATTCCCCAACCTTGGCCCTTGGACTCAGAGCACATATATTTAGTGAAGCTGTGGTTGTGGACGGTGTGGCTCCTTTGGGGGAGTTGACGGAGTAGTGCTTCTGTGCTTCTGTCACTCGCGGAATAGTCCGCGAGACGGTTGACTGATCCACGCCAATCAATTCCCCGCAGACATCCTGGAAGCTTGAACTCGTGTAGAACCGCAGGGCGATCATCACCTAGTAGAAATGTGGACAATATTAGCAAATAACACCAATCGGAGTACATTGACAAAAAAGGAAAATGTTTCACCATTTCACATTTCCATGTGCCTTCCGAAGACATAATTGACATATTAGGGGCTTTTAGGTATTGTAAGAACAACCATATCAATGACAAGCAGAAATACAAAAGTACACAAATAGATAACTAATGTGTGTGTTGAATGTGATTGTAACGGGTTTCACAATGTCACACTTCTCTCTATTATTAAGCAAGTTAGAAGATAATTGACGTAGGGCCTACTATCACGAAAGGACTAGTATGGAAATGGATGGACACTCATTTTGAAAATACATGTACCCTACTAGCACATAACAGTTTGCTATATTTTAGCTATATTTTGGCAGTGTCGACTTAACTGAGTGACAGCCTACGAGGTTTCGATTGGTAAAATTCCTATGCTGAACACATATCCTGACATTAGATGAGGTCATCAAACAGGCATCACGACAAAATCAAACAAAGATACAAAATGAGTATATAAATTGCGAGGAAAATTAAACCGCATTTCTTCCTACCTGCAGCAGCGGTGGAACAGCTCCACTTCGGTTCGCCAGCTCGATTTGGTCTGTAATGGAATCGGTGATCGCCAGTATGTCGTACTGCTGGAATCAGAATTTTTTTTAAGAGCTCTACGTCATCGAACTTTTCGAACGGATGCGTTATTGTGGGAAATGAGATTCCTGTGCAAATTACGCCTTGCCATGTACCGCCAATATATAAACAACTCCATCCTAACACCACCCGTAAATGTGCTATGAAATGGGGTTAGTGTAGCCGACCTTAAATGCGCGGTGTTTGCATAACACCGCTCCCCGCATACGCACTTTTCGTCACTAAACCGGTAATCACGCCCTAAACGCGTTTTGGCTCACTAACACCATGTCATGCATACAGCCCCAGAAGAATAACAAAAATATCCAACCAGGTCTCACAAGAAACCCATACATAACACGATATTGTGGGCACACTAAGCCAACCGATCGATCTGGTTATTAACAGTGAACCTTCACAAGACTCTTAACGTATTCATGAACAATCTTGTAAGTTCATGAAATACATGTTACTAAAACAATTATACAATGTATAATGTACTTTAAGGATTGTGCTAAGTAGTTTGATGTATCAAGATTCATGCATATTTAATAGATATTAAGATTTAGGCTTATAATATAAAAAGTCAACAATTACATTGTTACTTGTATTAGATATTTCAATGTAATCCTAATACCCACATATCAAGTAGGAAAGGTTTACAAATCTATATCTAGTCAAACATTTATATATATATATACATATACCTATATATATAGTATAGTTATACGAATCTTACCTGGGTACAGATGATGGATAACTCTTTGTGGGCTAGGGAGAAGGAAAAAACATCCGTGTACAGCAATCTTCACCTAATTATTCAAGATAAAAATGAGCTTAATGAATGGAACTCATAATGTTTTCGTTTTGGCACAAGCAAACGTAATAGTCATGGCAGGGTGTGGTGGGCGGGCACTAGCCCACGACTATCTGAGGCTTGTACCTCGGGAAAACAAGAGTTATCCATCATCTGTACCCAGGTAAGATTTGTATAACTATACTATTTTACCTCGGTACTAAGCCTCTGGCTACTCGTGGTCGAGGGAGACCTTTACATAGCCTCATTTTTATCCTCAATTATCTGATGAACATAGTAATGTTTCAGTTGTAATGTTAAATGTTGTAAATCTCACCCATTCTTGTTAGTTGGTGAGTAAGCGGGTTGCTACGCCGCTCGTCTTCTCTAGTTGTTTGTGGTAATGTTTAGCAAACGACCTTGCCGTCTTCCGGCCGGCATGTGCTAGGATTCTCTTCACTGAGATCCCCAGCTGTCTCGCTTTTGAGACCATTGCTCCTCTTGTAGAGTGAGAAGCATAGCGTCCTGTATTGACGCCTGCTGATTTGAGCATGTTAATCGTCCATCTGGCGAGCGTGTCTCTGGAGATAGCCCTATGTGGCTTAATGAAGCTTACCAAAAGCTCTCTGGAATTTCGTATTCCCTTTGTCTTGGATATATAAGCCGAAATGGCTGACACTACACACAGTTTCCTATCATGTGGGAAACTATTAACATGAATCGAGGAGAGTGGGTCTCCCGTGCGGTTTGATTTTAATAATTTGTCCAAATCAAACGTGGCCTCCCTCTTGTCAATGTCTAGGCCATTAAGTGAAAGGGCTACAATTGTTTGGCCCCTATGACCGGTTACTAAGAGTAAAAGCACAGCTACTTTGTAGCCTAACTGTTTAACCGATAGATGTCTATTACTAGGCCATGTCTGGAATAACTTAAACACCACTGAAACATCCCAAAACCTACTATATTTTGGTTTTGGAGGGTTTCTTTCATATATGGATCTTATGAACCAATGGAGAACTTCATGTTTCCCAATTGTCTCTCCATCAATCCTTGGTAAGATGACCGATAGAGCACATCGAGCTGCATTGATGGCTCCATAACCTAGTCCGTCATCCTCCATCATTCACAAGAAACGGACGACTTGGGCGGTAGATGGTTCCATTGGCTTCACCTTGTTTATCAAACAATAAATGCCCCATTTCTTTAAATAACTGGAATATAATTTGACAGTCCCTGGTCTCCATGCATGCGAAATCAGTCTATCTTGGGTGATTTTATCTAGGCCAAACTTGTGCAAATATCTTCTTAAAAAAAGGAATGCCAATAGTGGTGTCGCTGATATGTCCCCTTGTTTTGTTACTGGCCCTTGGTGTTGTAAGTTTAGTGGCCCTCTGGGGAATTTTAAAGAGTCTTTCGCTCCCCACGCCACTGCCGCTCGCCAGGGTTGAGTGTTCCACTCTGGCACTATTAGCACTGCATGTGCTTTGTCCAACCTGATCTTCCTGGCTACTCTGTTGATTAGGCTGAATGGGGGAAAGATATAATAAAATTTATCATTCCAATTCATAGAGAAAGCATCCACTTTCCAGTCATCTGGTTCTGGATGCCAAAATACATATTTAGTCATTTTCTTGTTTCTATGTGAGGCAAACAAATCTACTTCTGGTGTTCCCCATTTTTTGCAAATGATATCAAAAATGTTATCATTCAAGGACCATTCTAAATGATCATGGAAATGACAACTTTTTGTGTCTGCTAATGTATTCTGACTACCTGGTATATGTGCTACTGTAAGCCAAACTTGTTGTTTTTTAGCCCAATTCCAAATTAGTTTTGCTAGTTTGTTACATGGCTTGGACTTTGTCCCTCCCATGTTTTGAATATAGGCCATTGCAGTGGTGTTATCAGTTAACACTTGTACATTGAATTTAGGCACTCGCACTAAACTCTGCAAACCTAAATAGATGGCTCGTAATTCTAACACATCTATGTGATCAGTTATTTCCTCATCTAGCCAGCGACCCCCTGTTGCAAGGTTATCCCTGTGTGCACCCCAACCTTCTAAACAGGCGGTTGTAGTGACTACCGTATTTGGTTCACCCATCCTTATTGGATTGTGTGCGTGATGAATGTGGTTTAGCCACCATTGAATATCATCGTAACCATCTTTGGAGATGGTCATAAGGCCTTCAAAATTGATTTGGTTTTGACTAATGCAAAATTGTTGTCTATCTCTAGGGATTTGATATGTGCTTTGCCAAATAAGATGGTGGGTGCATAAGCTACCATAATTCCAATAAGTACTGCTACTTGTCGTATTTTGGGTTGTTTTAACTGTAATAAACTAAATGCTGTAGTTTTAAATTGATCTATTTCATCAAGTGTCAATGAAATCGTCATTTGTTCTGTGTCGATAAAGAAACCTAAACATTTCAAAGTTTTTGTAGGTGTAAGTACAGATTTAGTATCATGTATGTAAAAACCCACCCGAAGCAATGCATGACATAAATCATCTATTGCTGTTTGACAATCATGTTGCGTTTGCGCAACAATGAAGGAATCATCAATGTAAGGGAACATTAGATGTCCTTTCTTAGCCATTTCGTCAATTGGTTTTAGCAATTTAGTAAACAAGCGTGGTGCGCATGCTAAGCCATGTGGCAAACAAGTAAACTGGTAGAGGTGTCCTTCCCAGAGAAATCTAAGGAATTTTCTGTGGGCTTCATATATGGGAATCGTGTAGTATGCATCTTTTAAATCAACACTGGCAAGCCAAGAACTCGGTCTCACTAAGTCTCAAGCTGTTTCTAATGAAAACATTTTGAAATGTTTGTATTCTACTATCTTATTGAGTGTGGTTAAATCTAAATTCATCCTCACCTTGCCGTTAGGCTTAGATCTGGCAAATATATTTTTAATATATTCCCCCTCGGTATGTTTGACTGGTTCAATAATTCCCTTATTACACAATTTTATGACATCTTCATGTAGTGCTTGTTTTTCTGTTGCATCTAGTTGATAAGGAAAAGGTATACTGGTTTGGATAGGGTATTCTATAAATGGAATAGTGACCCCCCGTACAATATCAAGGACTGTTTGATTTTCCGTAATTCGTTGCCAATCAGTTAAATGGTTGGTAATGTTGCCTGCTCGAAAGTCGCTTACAGTGGTCTGTGTCGCAACTTCTACTTGTTGGCTGGCCTGGGGAATGGCTTCTGGGGGTTCGTTTCCCTCCTGAAGGGGCGGTTGTTGTCGTTCCAGCCGTACTGGTTCCGCTGTCCCCTTCCCCTCGCCTGGTAGTTGAAGTTCCCGCTGCCAAACCGGTTGCCTCGTTGGCCGGTCCGTCGGCTGTGAAAATCCGAACGGATTTTCTTGTAGCGGGTAGTGTTGTCGGCCTTCTTTGAATCCAAGTGTTTGGATTGTTTGGCCGCTGTCTCCACCTGTTTGAACAGGTATTGGAGTTGGCCGCCAAACATCAGTGTATTGTCTAGCGGCTTGCCCTTGACTGGTTTGGGGCCGAGGAATAGGGTATATTCCTTGCCATCATTGGCCACTATTTTCTTTGAGCGGGTGACTTCTTTCCCCGCATCAGTTGTGACTGATTTAAAGATGTTTTCGAAACGCCTATAGGACAGGAAATTGCTCGTAGCTGTTAAGAGCGCAATTCCTGAGTCCATGTCAGAGCACAAGATCGAGTACTTGTTGCCGGTCATCATGCGGTTGGCAATGGGAGTGACCACTGCCAAGGCCACAAGAACTCCTTTGTGGATGGTGTGTAGGCACGTCTCGAACTTCTTGCGGTCGTCACTCATGGTGACGTCCGCATCCATCTCTTTGATGGTCGCCTCTGGGATACCCTTGATCCCCGTGTATTGTTCCGCCAGTTTTGTGATAATCTCAGCGGGCTTGAATGTGTGGAAGTGGCCTTTGATGGACTTCCTCATCAGGGTACAGGTGTTAATTTTCTTCTTTGTCTCTACCCTGATCTTTTTAACCACCTTGCCCATGATTTTGACATACATGCCGGTATGTTCGGTTTCGGATTCAGAATCCGTAGTGGTGGAGTCATCGGAGGAATCTGAGGAAGATTTCCTTTTCTTCTTCTTGGACTTAGATTTCTTCTTCTTCCGCTTAACCTTCCTGATCTTGTTCCGAGCCTTGTAGTACTCGTCTCCCTCCGATGACTCTTTCTTGGGTCGTTTCCTCTTTCTTGATGGGAAGCCGATCTGGGAGTCAGTAGTCTGTTGTTGTTCAGATATGTCCTCCCACTCCGACTCTTCTGAAGCGGAGGCGGGAGTCTTTGCCGAGTCTTAGCTCGGGGTACTTGGGAGCAGGTGCTGTAGCTGCTCACATATGAGATGAACCATATGGTCATCAGCGTTGGATGGCCCTGCCTCGGGCGAGCGATCACGTGACGGAGCCGAATCCAGTGCAGGGGTCGCGTCCCCCTCACTCATCGTGTGTGGTACACCCTGCTTACCCCGCTTCACGGCCATCTTGAGTCGTCGGAAAAACCACAAAGGTTTATTAGAACGCGCTCAAGGAGCAACTGAACACATGGAACAGTGCTATAACATGCTTTCTTGCACTAATGGGTATTAAATCCGTATTTACGCCAGTTTAATCCAGGCGTGAGAAGCTAAATTGTATGTCGAAAGTGCGACGGCTGGACGAACCAAACCGAAACCAATCGAGCGGTAGGGACTAGTGTACTGTTCCCTCCCACACTCTCTGTAACATATGCTTCTTCCTCCTGTGGCTACTACGCCAACAAGTTGAAGAAAATGCTATGAAACTCGGAGGTACGCCTTAGCCTTGGGAAATCTATTAATATTCCCTAAAACTAATTTAAGCGATGAATTGGCTCCAGCCAAACATCTCTCCGTTCGGCAATGGGCGGCAAAAAGAAAGAACGTTGGTCAAAAAAATCTGTGGCACCGGATAACGAATACAAACTCATGAATAACTACGTTAACATGGTAACTGTCGACACAAAAAGTTGATCAGTGTGTGCTATATGTATTCGTTATGTTCCATCTAAGTTTCTGTTCCTGTACTTACTCTGGATCTTTGGTATTACTTGGTAAAAAAAACTGCGGAAGTGCTCGTAACGGCCTCCCGTTATGAGTGGAATATGCTAATTGCTGTACCCGGATGTTGCTTCCTTCTCCCTCGACCACGAGTAGCCAGAGCCTTAGTACCGAGGCAAAATATATATATATATGCACGATAGGGTATCACACAATGCACCTAGATAAAGATGTAATGTCAATACATCCATTAAGAAACCAAACAGGATAGTATACATACTATATTTAAGAACACCAAATGTGTAAGTACCCAGCTATAACCTTAGAATGTTCTCATTATTCGCCAGTTCAAACCTTGTTGTTTTTTTTAGAGAATTAAATGGTGTAGTAGTTCAGATTAACTCATACCGATTGCTTAAATAGGGTACCTGACATTACCAATATATTATTCAGTCCTGTTGAAAGGGAGATGTGATGTATATGTACGATGGGTCAAAGGTCACGCCAGGTCATCACACGACTGAGGGTTGCTGTGTAATGTTAATGTTCTGAATAAATCAGTTACAACTCATAGCTCACTGTGTCAATAGGTTCATTACACTAGAAGTGACAACGATCGGTCATGGAGGGGAGACGACGTGTGATCGTACAATTTATTCCTTCCTTGGTTAGTAGTCGACAAGAAATTAGTTGGTCATATCAATAATGAGCCTGCAACGAAAATGAGTATATTACAGAGAGCAATAAGTATATAATTCATACAGTGTAATGAGTGCCTACCATAGGAACACACGGAGCACCACCCACATGGCAAGCAATGATGATATCACAGAGAGCAATGGATAATATATCACTGAGAGCGATAGGGATATCACGGAGAGCAGTGCATATATCACGAAGAGCAATGGGAGTATATCACACATGCAATGTAACGAGGGAACCACAGAGCAGCACACTGTAGGCGTGTGCCTGTGGATAGGTGCGGTCTGCATCATTAACGGGGTGGCGCACTTCGGCTTCACGCCGCCCGCCCGCACCCAGCGGAAGCTGCTGCTGTTTGGAAGTTCGTGATGTTCACCAAAATGGATGGGCCCTGAGGCACGATCTTGCTATATGCTGTTTAAGGTTAGATGGTGCCAATGTATTTAACGTAGAACATGTAGATAACGTTAGCGTAATGTCACTACTGACACGCCTTCCTGATGCTCACTAAAGGAGTGAATGCTGGACAGTGACTGACCTTTCAGTTTGGCCGGTCTGTCCAGTTAAAGTGACGCTCAAATAAGATCGTGACTGGAAGTGGAGTCTTCATTAAACTAAGGGCACGGCAAATCTACATGCAAATTCCATGTGTTGACACTCAGACGAAAGGTCAACTTAACAGGTATGCCCTGCACGGTAAGCGCTGGAGCCAACAGGTATATGGACCAATTAATTAGTGTTTTCTTCTACACATGTTTGTATTAAGGAACTATAAATTATGATTGCTGTAAAGTACGATGGCCGGTTCATGATTTGACATTAACCTGTGTATGTTAGTGCACCTGATCCGTTATGCCCATGCACATTAGGATTAATGTTTGTTTATTGGGGCGTTACGTCCTAGCTACATCTAAGGCCCTGCCAGGAAGGACGTGCTAGAGACTCAGTTCACTATAACCACCGTGTGGTAGACACTCAGTCCACTATAGCCATCACGTGGTGGACGCTCGGTGCACTATAACCATCATGTGGTAGACACTCAGTGCACTACAACTATCATGTGGTAGACAATCGGTGCACTATAACCATCATGTGGTAGACACTCAGTGCACTATAACCATCATGTGGTAGACACTCAGTGCACTATAACCATCATGCAGTAGACACTCAGTGCACTATAACCATCATGCGGTAGACACTCAGTGCACTATAACCATCATGTGGTAGACACTCAGTGCACTATAACCATCATGTGGTAGACACTCAGTGCACTATAACCATCATGTGGTAGACACTCAGTGCACTATAACCATCATGTGGTAGACACTCAGTGCAATATAACCATCATGTGGTAGACACTCAGTGCACTATAACCATCATGTGGTAGACACTCAGTGCACTGTGACCATCATATGGTAGACACTCAGTGCACTACAACCATCATATGGTAGATTAAGTGCACTATAACCATCATGTGGTAGACACTCAGTGCACTATGACCTTCACGTGGTAGACACTCAGTCCACTAGAACCATCATGTAGTAAACACTCAGTGCACTACAACCATCATGTGGTAGAATAAGTGCACTATAACCATCATGTGGTAGACACTCAGTGCACTATGACGTTCACGTGGTAGACACTCAGTCCACTAGAACCATCATGTGGTAAACACTCAGTGCACTACAACCATCATGTGGTAGAATAAGTGCACTATAACCATCATGTGGTAGACACTCAGTGCACTATGACCTTCACGTGGTAGACACTCAGTCCACTAGAACCATCATGTGGTAAACACTCAGTGCACTACAACCATCATGTGGTAGAATAAGTGCACTATAACCATCATGTGGTAGACACTCAGTGCACTATGACTTTCACGTGGTAGACACTCAGTCCACTAGAACCATCATGTGGTAAACACTCAGTGCACTACAACCATCATGTGGTAGAATAAGTGCACTATAACCATCATGTGGTAGACACTCAGTGCACTATGACTTTCACGTGGTAGACACTCAGTCCACTAGAACCATCATGTGGTAAACACTCAGTGCACTACAACCATCATGTGGTAGAATAAGTGCACTATAACCATCATGTGGTAGACACTCAGTACACTATAACCTTCATGTCGTAGACCTCAATGCACCAGGCGCCATAGACGAAGCGCAAGATGATCTGCGGGTGATCTAGATCATTCTGTCTTGCCATGCAACTGAACGGGCTGGGGAGTTGGCCAGGTCCTTGAGGAGATTCCACTGCTCCTTTCCTGCATTGGAGGTTGTGTTGCGGCAAGGTATTTGTGTGCCTACATCTGGCAGGTTTCGACCCTCTCTCCATGCTCCGGGGATGAAGTTGTGGTGGACATTCTCTGCATGGTTTAGCTGCTGGTTCTGGAGCCAAGGATATCGCATCCTCATCAGGTTGTGTATAACCATGCATGTGGTGATGATGACCTCCATTTCTATTAATTAAGAGCGGCTAACAAGTCCAAGGCCTATTATAGCTGTATCCTATTGATTGATTGATTGACCTTCACGGTGGAGGGGTTGTGCTGCATCGTGGTCAGCAGAACCGTGAATTGGTTTGCCAGGATCCTGAATGCACTCTCTACTACTCTCATGGCTCGGGAAACCCTGTAGTTGAAGATGCGTTCCTCGTTCATCACACCCCTCCTGCAGTATGGCTTCCTCATTGTCAGGCGTAGGGTGAAGGCATTGTCACTGAGGAAGTATGGCACATCTTTGTCACCGTTCACAATAGGCTCAGGGTCTGGGAAACCTATGGTACCACCTTTAGTGCCTGCCTTCAGCTCAGAGTCATTGTAAATCTGTGCATTTGATGCTGAACCCTTCCCGCCGAGATCAGCCCAGATTAACTTGTAGTCTGCATCAACGAGCACCATCAGAACTATGGAGTAGAATTCCTTATAGTTGTAGTAGAGGGATCCACTTTTGGGGGGACACTGGCAGGCAACATTCTTCCCATCGAGTGCATGGCTCATATGGGGGAAGTTCCACCTGTCCATGAACTGGTCCGCGATGGCACGCCATCCTTCAGGAGTGGTGGGGCAGGTCATCACCGTGTTGATGTATTCATCGGTGATGGCCTGACAGACTTCTCGCACAATGAGTGATTGGGTGTTGTGGGGGACCCTCCAACCGAACTTCATTGACGCATACTTGCTCCCAGAGGCTAGGTGATGCAGAGTTAGGGCTAGCTTTAGGCCAGGATTGAGCGGCTCTCTGTAGGTTGTGTATTTTTTAGTTTTCCAGGGACCTACTCTGGTCAGCATCTCGTCAAACATCTGGGGAGGCATCCGCATGAAGTTGATGAAAGATGCCATGTCCTCATTACGGAGTTCCACCAGAAGCTGGTCATACAAACCAAACTGGTGTCGCCTCCCGATCGATGGTCCGATCCACAATCTCTTCCACCGACATCTTCTCCTTCTATAGACACACACCTCATGAAGTGTCAATTGATTAAGAGCATGCTGATGTTGAGGAACAGGTACTTGGTATTAACGCAGGAGACTCTCAGGAACATCCATCCTCTCTGAAGAGATGCGCTGTTCTGCTGGAAGCTGACCTCTGCTCCCTTTATATATACCTGGAAGCAAACACGCTCAAGAATGCTTGCCGAACACCGGTGAACATTGTAAACATTATTCGATCACCAGAATAAAGTCAAACACATTATATATGTCAAGGCACATTGGAGCAATGCCAGATGCATGTTAGACACATGCTAGACGACCATTATTCACATGTTGTCATATGTGGGCGATACACAGACTGTGGGTGCGCAGAGGGTCGACATTCAAATAACGTATATCAACATGTGCCTAATGCTCGTCTGGCATGTTATGATGTATGTCTAACATACACATAGCATATGCCTACCATATGCCAAACACGTTGTCACACATTCAAGTTTTTTTACATGCACAAAAGTTTGTTGGACCCCTAGCGTGCATCGCCGTAAGACGCCGTATGACAGCATATGACGATGTATGCCTAAAGTACCCATAAGGTACGGGAATGTACACTGACATGTTGGCAAAAATGTGCATACATCAGCATACACTAATGCTATACATTGTAGTGTGACAGGGCCTTTAGTGTCGAGCTGCTCTGATGGGAGGGGTTTGTCTGGTAATGCTTCTTCTGGTGTCGACCAGTGCAGTACTCCTCAGTATAAACAGCTTCCCAGGATGTAGAGCTCAGCTTTCCACCAAATCTTGCAAGCCTTTAGTATGACGTTCATGCTCACATATAATAATTAACGGTGATATGTCATAATATTGCCCACGTGGTTTGCTAGGAAGTCTAGTGGATGTTTGATGGCATAGTTTGATGAAACATATTATTAAAGCGTTATAATCTACCTTACTTGACTAAAGCTAAGATTCCTTACACGCGGTATGCGGTATGCGGTATGCGAATGCAGCAAAAAATCGAAATGCCTTGAAGTCAATGGGCTACATCCCTTACACGCGGTATGCGAATGCGAATGCGAATGCAGCAACTCGATCGGTCCATGTAGCGATCGGTGCGGCATGCAGCATACGGCACATGGAATGCGAATAGAAATGACAGTCGCACTTGTCCATTAGTTTTAGACGAGGAGAGGCGACTGAGCATTACGGAACGGTCACACACAAGGGTGCAGAGGGGAAACATATGGTAGTGGTGGTGGTGGGGTTACGGGTTCGTAAAAATGCTACCATAGGCACAGAAATATGAATACTTATTTATAATTTGGTAATTATAAAGGTAGGAACCCCCATGTGACATACCAAGAGGTACATAGATATAAATGCCATATTAGGCCATATACAGTGCAGTATGGAGTATACTTGATTATTTTTATTTTTTAAATATAGCCAGTTGTGTGCCGCATGCCGCATGCCGCATGCCGCATGCTGCATACCACATAGAAGGAAGCCTCCCATTTGCATACTGCATGCCACATACCGCATACCGCATACCACATAGAAGGAATCTTAGCTTAACATCGCAGACCTGTGAAGTGAAAACTTGTCTCTTTAGTTTTCAGCAGTGTCTCACATTCTATTAAATTGACTTACTATGCCCTTTATGCAGCAACAAATGCTTAATACGTGCATCCACACTTAGGCTGGATATGTCAGATCAAATCAACATAAATGTTGTTGTTTAAATATTGTCAGTGTACTATGGAGGTTGAACATGCTCAAAGCTCTTGCTGTTTAAAGTTGCATGGTCCGATGAAATATAATTTTGTCAAAATTAAAACAACTACTTACATTTGCTCCTATATATCCAACTAGATACTGGTGTATTAGCTAATGATTTGGGACAGCATATGCAGAATAACCAGTGAATTTATAACCTCACCCCTTTGGACACTCACTTTGAAACACCCATTATGCAGGGAGGTCATTAACCAATTAGGCCAACCAAGTAGGCCTACTGTGCAGGGCCATAGAGGGGAAGGGGAAATGAGGTGGATGTTGCCCCTCCCCTCCATGTTGGATATTTTTAGATTTGTCAATTAAAATGCATCTGCCATCGGGACTATGTATGGTATGAGGGAGGATGAGACATGGATGAAATAACAGCAAATAGTAACGAGCAATAATATGTACATGAAAATAGCATAAACACTGTAAAAAAATCAACAAATGCAGAAATCTTTGTGCTAGGGGACTTCAATGTGAATTACAGCAGCAATGAAAAAAATAAACTAATGCTACAAACCACCATCAAAATCTTAGGCCTACAGCAGCTCATCACTGAAAGCACAAGGCTAAGCAACAATTGCTCAACAATAGACCTAATACTAACCAACTCAAACCATGCCATGAAATGGGGCACTAGAAGCTGGGGTATAAGTAACCACAAACTAGTATATGTAACCAGAAAAAGCTCAAAAGCACAAATCAATATGAATACAAAATGGGCAGGTCCCTAAGAAACTACTCGGAAGATACATTAAAAAATCATCTACACCAAAACATAAACAACATCACACAAAACAAAGATGATGTTGATATCTATTGGGACAACATCATCACAGAAATAAGAAAATCAACTGATGAGATCTGCCCCATAAAGAAAAGAAATTTTTTTTAAAACCAAGACCCTTGGGTAGACAAAGACCTGCTAAGACTCATTACAACCAAAAGTAAACTGGGTGATAAAGCAAAGCGCACAGAAACAATAGAAGACAAACTAGCCTACCATGTCGCCAGAAACAACTCTCTCAAAGCTGTGAGAACAGCAAAAAAGAAATACATAATAAAGTGGGACAAAGACTGGGGAAGCAACACAAACAAATTCTGGAAAAATGCAAACCTATTATTCCAAAAAAATAACAAAGAAGAGCATACAAACTTCCAGGATAACGAAGGGGCACTGCTCACAGACAAAGATGCAGCAAACAAACTGAACACACACTTTGCCACAATAGGGCAAAAGCTGTCAGAAAAATTCAAGGAAAGATGGGAAAACAGATTAGGAACTGTGCAGAACGAAATCGCCACCTGCAAAACAGATATGATAGAAGTACAAAAATTAATAAATGACAAATACACGAATAAGCCAAGTGGAATAGATGAAATACCAACCAAAATACTGAAAGAGGCACTCCAAGCCATCCCAGCCACGATAGTAGACCTATTCAACATGTCCTTTGAGTAGGGGTGTTTTATCTCAGCCTGGAAAATGGCAACCATCACCCCTATTCACAAAAGTGGAGACAAACAAAACATGGGAAACTATAGGCCAATATCAATTCTTCAAACCCCAAGCAAGCTCATTGAAAAAGTGTTACATAGACACATAACCTGGACAAAAACGATATACTAAATGAAAGACAAGGGGGCTTCAGGAAATTGCACTCCACATCAAAAACAATGGCTAACCTAACAAATGACATATTGGCATCAATGAACCAAAAACAATTAGTTGGAGCAGCCTTCATTGACTTCAGCAAAGCATTTGACACAGTAGACCATAAAATACTATTGGAAAAACTAAAAACCATGGGCATAAAATCGAACACTATGGATTGGATAAAATGCTACCGCAGCAACAGGCAACAGAAAACAAAAATAAATAATACACTATCAGACAACCAACCTGTCACATGTGGTGTACCCCAAGGGTCAGTGTTAGGGCCACTACTCTTTATAATCTATATAAACGATCTAGAAAAATGGTTGCAAACTGAGTGCCTCCAACTATATGCAGATGACACCGTCATATACGCAAATGGCACCACAGAAGAGGAGGTAATAACTAAACTAAATAAACTCCTACTAAAACTAGACGAGTGGTGTGAGTCCAACAATGCGAAATGTTAAAGGGAATCGACATACCTGTCTGGGAAATCAAACAAACTCTGAATAGTTCTAATTTGTGCCACATACATAGTGTCTATGCATACCGTATGTGAGCAGTACGCATATCCTTGACAGTCTAAATATATGTGAGGATGCGCACACATGAGTTTTGCACGCATCCATTTGAAATTTGGTTGCGCCAATGCGTTATCGTTTGGATGGGATCCATCGCAAATGCGCCAGGTTCTGCGCTTAATGATATCAGGGCAGCAGCCATATTCTATGATCCAGCTGGACCTGAGCATTATTGGCTAGACGGGATCCACCGCAAATGCATAGATTTCAGGTTTAATGTTATGATGGCAGCAACTGTTCTGGTCATACATTATCGTTTGGACGGGATCCATTGCAAATGCGCCAGGTTCTGGGTTAAACGCTATGACGGCAGCAGCCGTTCCGCAGCGTATGTGCCAGCGGATGGCTCGGGATCGCAGAGCATGCAGTTTGTCATAGGCGAGTGTAGAAACTGATATGTGCAATGACCCCAGGCCGTCCTCCGACGCATATGCTGTGGAATGGCGCATTTGCGATGGATCCCGTCCAAACGATAACACATAGGCACGACCAGAATGGCTGCTGCAATCATAGCATTAAACCCAGAAACCTGCGCAATTGCGGCAGATCCCGTCAAACCATTAATGCTCAGGCCAGGCTGAATCATAGAATGTGAAGTTTGTCATAGGTGAGTGTAGAAACTGATATGGTTCTACTCCCCCGGGCTCACCAGGCGTGGTGGCCGAATCGGTAGAGCACAGGCCTCGTGTGCGGGAGATCGGGAGTTCACGAGTTCGGTTCCCGGTCGAGTCAAACCAATGACTTAAAAATTGATACTTGTCGCTTTCTAGCCTGGTGCTCGGCATTATTAGTATAGGGTTGGTTAGCTCGGTATCAGGATAATGTGATTGAGTGGGATATTGGGTCTTGGTGCCGGTGGTCTGATTTCCTAGTGGGGCAGCACTATAAAATCACCATGAGTGTGTACTGTCACAAGTCGGTACCCATCCTGATATGACCTTAGATGTTGCTATGACGTAAAACAACAACAAACAAACAAACTATCCCGGGCTGTCCTCCGGTGCATACACTGTGGAATGGCTGCTTCCATCACAGCATTAAGCCAAGAAACCGGCACATTTGAGACGATAACACATAGGAATGGCCAGAACAGCTGCTGCAATCATACCATTAAACCTGGAAACTTGTGTATTTGCAGCGGATCAAATTAACCTTTCTACAAAATAATATTTTGTTTAAAACCCTAATGCCATGGGCCTATGGCACCAATCCGTTCCCAGAATGTTCCGACCCAAACAGAAATAGCTACATACAGCCCTGTCAGGTTCCAGGATTAGTAGGTCATCTCACATCACGTGGTCATCGTGAGATGACCATCTGGGTCATAGCCACAGGACTTTTGACAAGCTTGTCAAAATTATTGTGGGTTCTGTCAGCTCAAATTGCTCCAAAACTAGCCATTTTTCATCAAAGTTACTTGGGACTAATGAGTATTAGGATGTAATGGTCAACCTGAGCTATTTATCTAAAAAATAACTAACAAATTCAAATGCCATCGGACCATGCAGCTTTAATTCCGGGAAAGACTGGAGAAATGCTGCACCGCTACCCAGGTTTTATTTGAAACTTGGAATTCCTTTATTCGAAACCTAGATGGTACACACTGATGACAAGGTAGTTGCTGTCCACTGGCGGACTATTCTCACGGTAAGGTGACGTCTCAGGGCGCCCCCTCGTGGCACAAGCGGACACGGAAGTAGAGCAGCCGGCGCTCCCTGGAGGCGAGTGGTGCGTGGCGAATGGTGCAGGAGCACGGCTGTCACGGTGGCGGCACCTAGCAGCTGGGCGTGCATAGCTGGGCGTGCATGTCCTTGATGTAGTCATGGGGCGGGCGGTAGCTTCGTGATGGCGCACACTGCTTCGTTATGCGCACCTGTTCTTGTCCGGTCAGGGAGCCCTGCAGGGGCGAGGTGGTCGTCGGGCCGCCGTGATACTGAAGACGCCCCTCGGAGCGTGTAGTGGCACTGTGACCACTTGTCACGCTCAGTCTGTGCAGTACAGCCATCGGGGGTACGGCGCTCATAGTGAGTGGCCTCGCCCAACGTGTGCGGGCTGCTGCGCTGGCAGGCAGTCACCAGGCGGCGCTCCCACAGCCTCTTAGGGGTTGGCGGCTGATTGATGTGGCCCCAGGAAACCGGCCTTTCACTCGGCGGCGCTCGATAGCTTTCATGTTGAACGCGCCCTGTTGTGGTTGGGGCACAAATATTGAGGCGCCAAAAGAGGTTGGAGTGATATCGCTGCCCCATCCCCCTTCACCTACGCGACTCCACCCCACCCCTCAGCACCCCTGGCGGCGTGCAGGGCACGGAACGGGGCCTGTGACGGCGCCGTGCGTATAGTCTACATGACGAGCCTGCAGCGTGCACTCGCCAGCTCCGCACTGTTTCTGCGCCTGGCCCTAAGCCTATTTTCCAGTGGCTGCTCGCCCGATGTGTTTAAGCCGCCCATTTAGTGAATCAGATTAGATCGGGCGGCAGGCGGTGCGACCCCGGGCCGCTGTCTCCGGTCGACAGTGGCACTGGCAGGTGTCCGGCCCAATCTGAAGCATGTGGCTAAGCGCCTTTACTGAATGAAACTTACGGAAGCCTAACGGGCTTTACCGCCCGACGGCCCTCAGTAGCGCGGCCAGCGTGCGGTGACTCCGAGTCGGGAAGAATACCTGCTCAATTCAGAGGGCATGCCTTTCGACAAGTCTGCGTTGAATTCTTTTGACGAATGATGTCAGCACCATGCACCCTTCGGGGGCGTCCAGTAGCCACCAGCAGATCGGCACCGTATCGGCTTGGACATGTTGGTGGACAGCTCTGACTGCCGATGGATGGCGCCGGCAACCCAATGAACCAGCACCCACATACTGACTGTGCCCCATCACACCACCCTCAGGCTTTGCACAAACCAACACCCACATACTGATTGTGCCCCATCACACCACCCTCTGGCTTCATACAAACCAACACCCACATACTGACGGTGCTGCATCACACCACCCTCTGGCTTCACACAAACCGACACCCACATACTGATGGTGCCCCATCACACCACCCTCTGGTTTCACACAAACCGACACCCACATACTGATGGTGCCCCATCACACCGCCCTCTGGCTTCACACAAACCAACACCCACATACTGACGGTGCCCCATCGGTGTGACACCCACATTCTGGCTTCATACAAATCGACACCCACATATTGACAGTGCCCCATCACACCACCCTCTGGCTTCATAAACACCGACCCCTATATTCTGACTGTGCCCCATCACACCACCCTCTGGCTTCACACAAACTGTACTTACTGTTAACGTGCTTAATACAAACAATAACTATTTGACTTACTACCTCCCCCTAAATACTATCACCTCAAAATCATTAACAATAACGTGGAAACCAAACATGTGATACACAGTTTCTGAGAATGACCCATGTATACTATCGGTTATCATATGACTGCTGCTGAAACCCGGGAGAGCGGTAGTACTAGCGGTACGGGTACCCAGCCCCCGAGCGCCCTGCTTGTGGCCGGCCGAGGCGGCCCGGCGGCCCGGCGGCCCGGCGGCCCGGCGGCCCGGCGGCCCGGCGGCCCGGCGGCCCGGCGGCCCGGGCATGCGCCGTGTGATCCGCGTGGCGCCGACCACAGCTGTCGTGTTCCTGCCACCCCGCTGCACAAAGGCCCTGTTGTGCCGTGTCGTTTTGGAGACCTTCAAACGGGCACATCGGGCCCTTTGTGGAGCAGCTCGCCACCCCAAGCCAGCGCGGCTTTGTCTGCCTAATGCCCGGTACACACCTACCGTATACGATTCGCGCACTAAAACTGGATGGCCGATGCAACGCGTCACGACTCGGCCCATCCCGTTTGCGACTTAAAACTGACGACAGTGGGTTCTCACATATACCGATCGGGTGTGCGCACATATACCGTCCGTTTCGCGACTGCATTCCACGAACCTGGTGTATTTAGCGCGAACTACACTCGCATCAGCGCCTCCTAGCAGTTGTTGATCGGCCGTCGGTCAGCAACGCTAGATGGCGCCAAGTTGTTTTTTATCGCTGCGACTGGTGTCGGGGCCGCGAACCACATTGAGCCGTTTAAACTGAGCAGCAACATGGCGCCGCGTTCAACTGCTCAAAAGAGAGCCGTGGCTATTGCGCTTGCTTTGCTTGTCATACGCCGTCGCCGACGACGTCGGAAGATTGCTAGAAATGTGTGGGTTCGGCCACACATCGCTCAAAGATCGGAGCTAGGAGCATTCAATGCCCTGCTGGCTGGTCTACGCAGGGACGAGCCACAGGCCTTCACCAACTTCAGCCGTATGCCGTCGGATCAGTTCGACGAGTTGTTGCACCTGGTAGAGGGTCGTATCGCTCGCCAAAACACCCGATATCGATCGTCGATATCGGCTGCGGAGAGGTTGGCCGTCACGCTGCGATTCATGGCAACTGGTAAGGACTTAACTTTATTTTCAACATATTTGTCTCCTTGTCCAATTCACGATATCGTTGCTCTGAGCTCACATTTAAATATATTCAAATTGAAATAAACCGAAATATGTAACCAAATAATTTAGTTTAGCAAACATATTTTCTTAGTCCTTGTCATAGTTTTTATGTGAATCCTTCCTGAGTCTGAGCTACCAGTTTTAAATCACGAGTTTTAAATCACGACAACTAGAAATTTAAATAAACCGATATATCTAACCAAATAATTTAATTTTGTTTGTAGGTGAATCCTTCCGGAGTCTCAGCTACCTGTTTCGTGTGGGGGCAACCACCATCGGCCAAATTGTCCCCGAGACCTGCGACGCCATCTACCAGTCGCTGAAGAACGATTATTTCAAGGTAAGATTGTTTCATATGGGTTTTTTATTGAATTTCACACAACTTTAATAGAATACCGTAACAAACTTAAGCTAGATTGTCATACTCAGAATAATGATCAGATTGCAACATGTTTATGACTGAAAATGACCCAGTAACGGGCCCGACTAAAACTTAAGCTAGATTGTCATACTCAGAATAATGATCAGATTGCAACATGTTTAGGAATAAAAATGACCCTGTAATGGGCCTCTTAGCTACATCTTTAAACTTGATTAATGGAACCGACTAAAAAACGTTAACCAACTAATTTAAAAGTATAACTCTGAATATTGATCAGATTCCAACATGTTTATGAAAGAAAAGGACCCATCAACGGGCCTATGAGCTACATCTTTGTCTTACTTGAATAAAAAACGTTAACCGACTAATTTAATTTTCATACTCGGAATATTGATCCGATTGATCCGATTCCAACATGTTTACGAACGAAAAGCCACCACCACCGTGCCTATGCGCACTGGGCCTATGGGCGTCGGTCCCCGATGGTCTGGGTCTGTTTCCACTGTCCGCCTGCGGGGTTCTGTTGCGCGCCGCGTTTCGCGCCGCGATGATCTTCATGTTCCCGCGGAAGCAAGCCTGATCAATGTCATTTTGCACAACCATCAACACTTCTGGATCTGTGATCGTTCGTAGCCTATTGGTAACATGTTTGCCGAAAGTCGTAAGCGCGTCGTCTGGAGGGGCATGTGTGTCTTCCAGGTTCTTAATAACCAGGTGCATGAGATCGTCATCTCCTCCGTCGCCCTCACATCTCTTGCGCTTTTTTTGGTTCACCCAATCTTGGCTGGACATTGGGGTGCTGGTGTTGGTGCGGTAGGATCCTACCTCTGGGGGATCGTCGCCGACGTTACTCAGATTTTGAGACGACACACTCGGGGTATCGGCGTCTGTCCCTGTCTCCTCGTCGGCGTTAACAGCCGTCTCATCACGGTTTACCTGCGAGCGTGAATAGAGAAACAATTTAGTTTGTCGCCAAAAACTTGTAGCTTTATTTCTTATTTTCTTTATTTTAAGTGTCGTTGTATTTTTGTTTTTGCAGACCCCGTCGAGCCCGGAGGAGTGGAGGAAAGTCGCTGACCAGTTTCAGGCTAGATGGAACTTCCCCAACTGTATCGGCGCCCTGGACGGGAAGCACATACACATCAAACCCCCAGCACACTCCGGGTCGACATTCTACAACTACAAACACACGTTCAGCATAGTGATGATGGCCCTAGTTGACGCTGACTATCGGTTCATCTTTGTAGATGTGGGATGCAACGGCCGGGTTAGTGATGGGGGCGTGTTTTCCGGATGCACCCTTCAAGAGGCTCTGGAGAACCACGCCGAGTCGTTCCCACCCCCCCAACCACTACCCGGGGATGATCGGCCTTTGGGGCATTACATTGTGGCGGACGATGCCTTTCCCCTCAAAGATTATTTGATGAAGCCGTTCAGCCACAGAGACATGCGCATGGATCACCGGATCTTTAATTATCGGCTGTCGCGCGCCCGACGTGTCGTTGAAAACGCGTTCGGAATCCTGTCCAACAGGTTCCGAGTGTTTTTGACGAACATAGCATTAGCGCCAGACAAAGTCGAGAAGATCGTCATGGCGGGCTGCGCCCTACACAATTTCCTGCGGGAAAAGATCGGCACCACAGCAACAGCTGACTACGAAGACCCTGCGACGCACTCGGTTACTCCCGGGTCATGGAGAAACGATCTCGTGCTACGTCAGGCGACATTCCCATCGGGGACCAACTCAACGCAACGGGCCAAGACACAACGGGATTACCTCGTCGAATATGTAAACTCAGCGACAGGGTCAGTCCCGTGGCAGTCGGCCATGATCTAGACTGTATATATGGCTTAAATAGCAGCAAGACTTCTCGATCTGTGATCCTACATAGTCTATACGTGTATATTTGTATTTTGTATATTTGTATAGAGAGTATAATGTATTATACGTATATAAAAGGGGCGGAGCTCTCGCATGATTATCTATAATATTATCACTATTATTCCTCTGTTATTTCTACTACTATTATTGTCCAATCGCTGACTTGCCCGCGTTTGCCCCGGTCCTTGCCTACCCCAGCGCCACCACCTGTGGGTTCTTGGCACTACTTGCCCGGGCAGTCAGTCTCTCTCCTGCCTTTGAACACTCAACACTACACTACAAGCTCTCCCCAAAACAGTCTACTTGCTACCTGTTTGCTCTTGGAGACCGTTTCGTCGTGCCTGTCGTCCGCGATCCGGACGACCGTTCGTGTGCGTCGAATTTCGGGTCGATTGGACAACAAGGATCGATCGGCGCAGTTGGGATTCACATGGAAGACGGTATCGTGCCTTAAATTAGATTCAACGGTCGGTTATCTCGGCCGTCGATCAACCTACAAGTGTGTCGATTATTCATACACAAGGGAGGGGACGTTAATGTTTAACAAGCATTTGAATTTTGTATATTTGTATATATGTATATTTGTATATTTTTTAAATAAACTTTGTATAAATTGTAAATAAACCACTACTTTATAATTTTGAACTTAAAATTAGATAAGTATCGTTAGCTCAGCACTTTCTTGACTGCATCTTGGCGACGGTAGTAGGTGGTTGGTGACACTCTGCCGTCGCTGCAAATGGGGTGCCAGGAACGACAGCGACGTCTGGATCCATTGTTGACGGGCGGTCAGACGCTTCCCTGCAGAACCCGAGGCCGCTTGTTTACGAAAGCGTGTGTACTGGGTGCGGAGATTCGTCATCCGTTTCTGGATGGACGTCGCTGTAAAAACAAATTATACCCGTCTTGTATTGGATTGTATAATAATTTTCGGCATGTTGACATACAACGCGAGCCGTTTCACGATTATAACAATTTTGTGGGTCATTTAGCTGATTATTTATGGCCAGTATGGCCGTTCCGCGATTACGTTTCGCGATTAGTTACCGGTAATTTGCAGTAGCTTTTTTTGTAAACTTTTCAACGACACAAAAACTGGCCTTTTAGTGAATAAGACAAATAAAGAAAGAACATTTATTCTCTACCGATGTGTCACTGTTACCCCGCTAACTTTGATTTGAAAACCAATAACTTAATGTAATTTTCATGTGAGAGCGACGACCTAAGCAGAAGCCATTTTCAACCACCGGCACATTTCACAACAATGATGACAAACAAAAAATACAATATTATCGGGAAAAACGGGCGTACCTGACTGTCCAATTTCTGCGGAGATCGCCGCCAACGCACCAACTTTCTTGACTCGGTTGGAATACTCTTGGCAGGACACATCGAACAGACACGGCAGAGTTTGCCACATCTCTACCATTACTACCTCCGCCTCGTTCGTCCAGTCCGCCATTTTGCATCGATTTTGTATGGACACGGTCACATGATCCTTCCCGGCCCGGCGATTGGCTGATGCGTTAAAACCCCGACGCGATCGATCGCCGACTAGCACACACCTACCGTATACGATACGACTGACCGCTCACATATACCGATTCTCGAACGGGCTGATTCGTTTTTCGAATCGGTTGCGATTCGAGTTGTAAGCCCTAAAACTTAGTTTTATACGCGAATCGCAAGCGTCTAGTGTGCGCGGGGGTCGCACACCTAACGACTAAAACTCAGTTTTATGCGCGAAACGGGCAGTTTTAGATCGTATACGGGAGGTGTGTACTAGGCATAAGAGGACACTTGGGTGAAATGCTCCATCAATGAAGAATGCATCACTGAAGGAGACGGGTTTTAAAGCAGTGGTGTGCGACTGACCAGCAGTACGGTGGTGTGTGTGAGGGGGGGGGGGCTTAAACAGCACGCACGGTGCATGGTCTTCTATGTCAATCACGGTTTCGCGGTTTCAATTCTCAACCAGTTGCAGTTCTCAACATCGCTTCTGTGCATGCGTCAACATCTAACAGCATTGTCTGCGCATTGTCAATGGTCGTGAGCAATCTTCATACAGAAAAAGTGATATATCTCTAAAACCAAACCACCAAGAAACAAATCGCTTGGTACACATATAGAAAACATGTTTACCAACAAGATTATATTAAATTGATATGGTTAGGGTTCTGGATTTCTATTAATTTTGAATAATGTTTTGCACTCTGCGTACCGGCAAACTCAAGGCATTGTCAATGGTCGTGAGCAATCTTCATACAGAAAAAGTGAAATATCTCTGAAACCACACCACCTAGAAACAAATCGCTTGGTACACATATAGAAAACATGTTTACCGAAAAGATTATATTAAATTTATAATGTTAGTGACACTGACACTATAGTGACAGTATGAGGCAGCGATTTGCGGCGATCGGCGACAGTTTGAATCGGGCTGATGTTGACACATGCGCAGACGATGCTTTGACGCATGCGCAGATGCTTTGATGCATGCGCAGAAGCGATGTTGAGAACTGCAACTGGTTGAGAACTGAAACCGCGACAACCACCTGCACGGCATCATACACGCCTTCACACATAATCTCTCATCTAGACGTGACAGTGAGGGAGGGAACACGGTGGGAGGAGTTAGTGAGGTCTGTTTCAAAGCTACATAGTCCGTTGGCTTTTGAATTTGTACCATATTTCAATTTAGATAAATACATCACTATAACCTTTATTAGACTGGAGTAACTTTGCTGACAAATGGTCAACTTTGGAGCAATTTGAAATGAAAGCATCTAGAATAATTTCAACAAGAACACTGTAACTCCTGTAGTTGTGACCCAGATTCCCATCTGGCAAAGGCCATGTGTTGGGCTGACCGAGTAATATAGGTAGCCTGGTCCCTACCCTTTGCCCACTGATGGTGTCACAATAGCATCAATTTATTACATAATTTGTGTAAATATTTATACTTTTACTTTGGTGCTTTTCTTTAGTTTTAGAACACTCTAAATTGCATTAATTGGTCTAACCCTTTGTACAAAATCTGTATGGATATAATGAGGCATCATGAAACATCTGGTGGGTATCCTGAAACCACACTATTGTATATTTGGTACAGGTACTTGGAATCAGGGCAAGGCTAATGACAGGTCAGGAGATTAGCCTAGTTATATAATGGTGTCCCCGCTTTAGGGCCTTCTCAAGTAGTTGTGTAAAGGTCTGCTTTAATAACTTCAGTAATTATTATGAAATATAAACGTACAAGATTAATTTTGGTATGCTTGTCAAAACTTTGACTGCATAGACTTCAAGAGTAACCACTTCTATTCAATTGACCTGCATGTGTCCTGCTATGTAACACCAAATACTATGCACTAACAGTAACACCAGTAATTAAGTTGAATATGTAGGTTCAATTCTGGATAACTGTTTTGCTTTTGAAAGGTTTATGTTTTTATTGTACTATGCAGCTTTAACCATCCATGGTTTCTGCACATTAAGCTCACGTTTCAGACCGGTGTTGCAGTTTCTGCAGCACACCAGTTTGCGAGGGACACATGGCGTCTGCGCATGCATCAAAATCGAACAGTATCATCACTATCTTTATGAATTTAACATAATGTTTTTGGTAAAGATGTTTTCTATATGTGTACCAAGCGATTTGTTTCTAGGTGGTGTGGTTTTAGAGATATTTCACTTTTGCTGTATTTTCTGTATGCAGATTGCTCACGACCATTGACAATGCCTTGAGTTTGACAGTACGCACAGTGCCAAACATTAGTTTTATTCAAAATTAATAGAAATGAAGAACCCTAACCATATAAATTTAATATAATCATTTTGGTAAAGATGTTTTCTATATGTGTACCAAGCGGTTTGTTTCTAGGTGGTGTAATTTGAGAGATATTTGACTTTTTCTGTATGAAGATCACTCACGGCCATTCACAATGCATTTGAATGGAAGTGTCCCTCGCAAACTGGGGTGCTGCGCAAACTGCAACACCGGCATGCTTTGTTGACACTGCGAACTGCAGTGGGGAGGGCGCCCTCGGCGGTGGGTGCATGACGTCACAGTTAGGGGATCGCGTTTCAACGTCCACATGTAGCGCGGCCCGCGTCTCATAGGCAGGACGCAGCAAGTGGTGTTGGCCTCCATTTGAAAACACCGGTTTGTTGTGGTATTTATAACCAATGGCTCCTGTGTTGACCGCACGATATGTGTGAGGTGTTACTGTTAGTTTGTGTCGTTCTGCAAGAAGGGGTTGAGCCTACGGAGTCGGGAAAGCAATTAGTTAGTTGTGCGCATGAACTGCACGGCCCACACAGGGCTTGATGGGATATACCGAACCTTATACCACGATATGATCTCTGCACCAACATACCCATGTTATGAATATTGGATATAACGTTCACAGCCAATGGCACCTGTCTGCTGTAACTACGATTGGCATGTCACATACTGGTGTGCTGTCTGTTGTGATTGTGAACACCGGCTGTTATGTCATTAACTCTGTTTCTGACACTAATTCAGTAATTGCTGTCGATATCATGAATTTCTATGTCCTATCCGGTTTGTAACTGTGAGGGCTGGTATTTAGGTTGGAACAATGTCGGCTGAGTGTGTTGACATGGTGTGGGTCACCGACAGGAGCTGGCCCGTGGGTAGGCCATTGTCTCTTCGCCCAGGCTGTTGTGGCAGGATTCGGTGCTGTCTGTGCCCTCAACCTCATTGGATTACACTGCTAAGAAACCACGAGGGCCCATCTGTTATAGGATATAGCTTCACTCGAGCTCTCGCCACTTTTGGATTGAGAGAGAAATACGTCACAACAGGACTCCATTTGACTGGGGACTGCGTCCTGACAGTGGGAACGTGACAGACACGGCAGCCATGGATTTGGTCGCCGGTCCGCGGTGCCCGATCCGTCCAGCTTCACGGTTACAGGGTCTGTGCCTGGCCAGCTTTGCAGTCAGAAGATTGGCGGGGCGGGGCGGGGGGGCGGGCGGCGGGGCGGGGCGGGGCGGGGGGCGGGGCGGGCGGGGGGGCGGGGCGGGGCGGGGGCGGGGCGGGGCGGGCGGGGCGGGGCGGGCGGGGCGGCCGGGGCGGGGGGCGGGGCGGGGCCGGGCGGGCGGGGCCGGGCGGGGGGCGGGGCGGGGCGGGCGGGCGGGCGGCGGGCGGGGCGGGGCGGGGCGGGGCGGGGCGGGGCGGGGCGGGGCGGGGCGGGGCGGGGCGGGGCGGGGCGGGGCGGGGCGGGGCGCGGGCGGGGCGGGGCGGGGCGGGGCGGGGCGGGGCGGGCGGGGCGGGGCGGGGCGGGGCGGGGCGGGGCGGGGCGGGGCGGGGCGGGGCGGGGCGGGGCGGGGCGGGGCGGGGCGGGGCGGGGCGGGGCGGGGCGGGGCGGGGCGGGGCGGGGCGGGGCGGGGCGGGGCGGGGCGGGGCGGGGCGGGGCGTAGTTGGGGCCAAGCCGGGCTACAGCCACCTAGGACGCACTGAGTCAGTCCCAAAATATGCACGCGCTGCGTCAGTGTCGGGCCCCGTTTATTGAACCCTCGCCGACCAGTGGCAATTCAGCCATTGCGTACTAACACTAACTGCGCCAAGCACCCACTACTGTCCGGATACACTGACACAGTGACAGTCGTGAGGGAATGGTGTACTAACCGAACCGACATCATCGCTGTAGTTTGCAGTTTGATCGGGTTGTTGGCGTGTTGGTGACGCGATGCCAGGGTGTGCAACATGTGAACGTGTTTTTTTAAAGTTGCATAGTCCGATGAAATATAATTTAGTCAAAATTAAAACAACTACTTACATTTGATCCTATATATCCAACTTAGATACTGGTGTATTAGCTAATGATTTGGGACAGTATATACAGAATAATCAGTGAGTTTATAACATCACCCCTTTGAACACTCAGCTTGAAACAGCCATTATGCAGGAAGGCCATTAACCAATTAGGCCAATCTCGTGACCCCATTAGCCCCCCCCCCAACCAAGTAGGCCTTAGGCCTGCTGTGCAGGGTCATAGATTAGTAGGTCATCTCACATCACGTGGTTACCGCGAGATGACCATTTAGGTCATAGCAACAAGACTTTTGGCAAGCTTGTCGAAATTATTTTTGGTTCTTTCAGCTCAAATTACTTCAAAATTAATCATCTTTAATCAAAATCACTCCGGACTAATGATTAGTAGCTCGTAATGATCAATTTGATATATTTATCTAAAAAATAAGACAAATATTCATATGCCATCGGACCATGCAACTTTAAGGGCCGGCGTAGTAAGTTCAAAACACTACCCCACAAAAACACTACAGTAGTGTTTTCAACCTGGGTTCAAAACACTATGGTAGTGTTTTCAACCTGGCTGAAGGTAGGTTCAAAACACTACTGTGGCCATGCTCAAAACACTATCTCAAGTTCAAAACACTACCTTTAAGTTCAAAACACTACAGGGCAGTATGTAGTGAGGTACGAGTATAATAAGCCAGAAGATTCATCTACTCCCCAGCCAGAAAGTCATCGGCTGGCAGTAGGGGTTGTTTTTAGTGGTTATTGTTTTACATCCTAGCAACATGGAAGGTCATATCAGGATGGGTACTGACTATCCTATTAATGTCAAACGCATAGATAAATGACTCACCCGGTACTTGTAGTACACACGTGAACGACAACGTAGTGTAAATACAGGCGAAAATAGGTTTAGTATGGAACCTGAACTAGAAACTGTGGCTCCAGTATCAAATGCCTACCCATATAGGAACAGAGTTGGTGAAATGGGCGAGAATGCAAAAAGACAAGATGGCGGCCACAGAACGCCGACGATTTCACTTTTAAATCTTATTAAACTAGATATTATATTATATTTTTCAACTCAAAGGTAGCGGGCTATCAATAAGACATATGTAAAGAATAATTGTTGCTTCTTAGATTGTGAAATTAGGCTCTCAATTCTTTTACCCGCATTTTCGACAGCTTTTACATAGGGTTGGGTTGCACCCCTACTGCAGCAGTACGGGGTGAATCTTGTATCTACCAAACGCCATGCTAGGAAAGTGACAAATATCAATTTTAAAGTCATTGGTTTTAATCGACAGCCAACTGAACTGCCGACCTTCCGCACGCGATGCCCGTGCTCTACCATTTAAACCACCGCGCAGCACGATCACTGTATACTAATTTGTTGAATGCTGCAGCACTATGTCTACTAGTACATTGTTAAACGTTGCAGCACTATCAGCGTATACTAATACATGGCACACACCCCGCAGTGCTATCAGCGTATACTAGTGGCGCACACGCCGCAGCACCATCAGTGTATACTAATATGTCGTGCACTCACCACAGCACCATCAGCGTATACTAATACGGAACAGCGCGCACGCCGCAGCACTATCAGTGTATACTAATACGTGCTTCAAACGACGCAGCAGGGTCAGCTTGTCATGATAGTGTTTTGAACTTGGGTAGTGTTTTGAACGTACGTAGGGGTAGTGTTTTGAACTTAACAGTAGTGTTTTCAACCTAAGTTCAAAACACTACCGTAGTGTTTTGAACGTAGGTTCAAAACACTACGGTAGTGTTTTGAACGGCATAGTGTTTTGAACGTCATACACCGGCCCCTGTCCGTGCGGTGGTTGGAGTCGCCGGTGTCGGCGTGTTTTATCCGTGCGGTGGTTGGAGTTGCTGTTGTCGGCGTGTTCTATAGACCCCTTTCAATGTTTATAAACATTGGCTGCAGAACGAATGCACACTGCCATTGAGTTTGCTGATACGCGCAGTACAAAACGTCTATTTTATTCAAAATTAATAGAAATGCAGAAGCCTAACCTTATAAATTTAATATAATCTGTGTGTTTAACATGTTTTCTATATGTGTTCCAAGCAGTTTGTTTCTAGGTGGTGTGGTTTTAGAGATATTTCACTTTTTCTGTATGAAGATTGCTCACGGCCATTGACAATGCATTGAGTTTGCCGATACGCGCAGTTCAAAATGTCAATTTTATTCAAAATTATAGAAATGCAGAGAAGCCTAACTTTATCAATTTAATATAATCTGTTCATTGAATATGTTTGTTATATGTCTTCCAAGCGGTTTGTTTCTAGGTGGTGTAGTTTTAGAGATGTTTCACTTTTTCTGTATGAAGATTGCTCATGGCCATTGACAATGGATTGACTCATTGAGTTTGCCGATACGTGCAGTTCAAAACGTAAAATTTATTCGAAATTAATAGAAATGCAGAACCCTAACCTTATAAATTTAATATAATCTGTTTGTTGAATATGTTTTCTATATGTGTTCCAAGCAGTTTTTTTCTAAGTCGTGTTTTTTTAATACATATTTCACCTTTTCTCTATGAAAATTGCTCATAGAGATTGAGTTTGCGGTGTGACAGTGTGCCGTCCTGCAGCCAAACAGCGCACGCACTGACCAAAATACCTATGCTGACGTGATATGAAATAGGTCTATACGTGCGGTGGTTGGAGTCGCTGGTGCCGGTGTGTTTTATATGTGTGGTGGTTAGAGTCGCTGGTGTCGGTGTGTTTTATACGTGTGGTGGTTGGAGTCGCTGGTGTTGACATGTTTTATACGTGCGGCGGTTGCAGTCGCTGGTGTCAGCATGTTTTATACATGCGGTGGTTGCAGTCGCTGGTGTTGGTGTGTTCTATACATGTGGTGGTTGGAGTCGCTGGTGCCGGCGTGTTTTATACATGCGGTCGTGGTGGAGTCGCTGGGGCCGGTGTGTTTTATAGATGCGGTGGTGGTGGAGTCGCTGGTGTCGGCATTTTTATACATGCGGTGGTTGGAGTCGATGATGTCGGCATGTTTTATACGTGTGGTAGTTGGAGTCGCTGGTGTCGGCATGTTTTATACGTGAGGTGGTTGGAGTCGCTGGTGCCGGCGTGTTTTATACATGTGGTGGTTGGAGTCGCTGGTGCCGGCATGTTTTATAGATGCGGTGGTTGGAGTCGCTGATGTCGCCATGTTTTATACGTGCGGTGGTTGGAGTCGCTGGTGTTGGCATGTTTTATACGTGCGGTGGTTGGAGTCGCTGGTGTTGGCATGTTTTATACATACGGTGGTTAGAGTTGCTAGTGTCGGTGTGTTTTATACATGTGGGGGTTGGAGTCGCTGGTGCCGGCATGTTTTATAGATGCGGTGGTTGGAGTCGCTGATGTCGCCATGTTTTATACGTGCGGTGGTTGGAGTCGCTGGTGTTGGCATGTTTTATACGTGCGGTGGTTAGAGTTGCTAGTGTCGGTGTGTTTTATACATGCGGTGGTTGGAGTCGCTGGTGTTGGCATGTTTTATACGTGCGGTGGTTAGAGTTGCTGGTGTTGGCATGTTTTATACGTGTGGTGGTTGGAGCCGCTGGTGCTGGCGTGTTTTATAGATGAGGTGGTTGGAGTCGCTGGTGCCGGCGTGTTTTATAGATGCGGTGGTTGTAGTCGCTGATGTCGGCATGTTTTATACGTGCGGTGGTTGGAGTCGCTGGTGTTGGCATGTTTTATAGGTGCGGTGGTTAGAGTTGCTGGTGTCGGTGTGTTTTATGCATGCGGTGGTTGGAGTCGCTGGTGTTGGCATGTTTTATATGTGTGGTGGTTGGAGCCGCTGGTGCTGGCATGTTTTATAGATGAGGTGGTTGGAGTCGCTGGTGCCGGCGTGTTTTATAGATGCGGTGGTTGGAGTCGCTGATGTTGGCATGTTTTATACGTGCGGTGGTTGGAGTCGCTGGTGTTGGCATGTTTTATACGTGCGGTGGTTGGAGTCGCTGGTGTTGGCATGTTTTATACGTGCGGTGGTTAGAGTTGCTGGTGTCGGCATGTTTTATACATGCGGTGGTTGGAGTCGATGATGTCGGCATGTTTTATACATGTGGTAGTTGTAGTCGCTGGTGTTGGTATGTTTTATACGTGTGGTGGTTGGAGTCGCTGGTGCCGGCATGTTTTATACGTGCGGTGGTGGTGGAGTCACTGGTGCCGGCATGTTTTATACATGTGGTGGTTGGAGTCACTGGTGTCGGCGTGTTTTATACATGCAGTGGTTGGAGTCGCTGGTGCCGGCGTGTCATATTTTTCAAATAAATATAGCAGGTTGACCATTATGACCTGCTGTTTGTCAGTCACGAATAACTTGGCTTCAAATCATTGCTCAAAGTCAGAGCCCACCTTGCTGGTTGGTCCAGTAAACTTGCATAGTCCGATGGTTTTGAGTTTGAGATAAACACATTAGGGTGCTTGTTATAATGCACCTTACTTTAGCTTGAAGTAACTTTTATTTTAAGTGGCCAACTTTTGAGATATTTGAAGTGCAACAATGCAAAAATAATTTTGGCAAGCTTGCCAAAACTCTGACACCATAGATTTCTGCAGTCACATCATCATCATGCTGTCGGTCGTGATGTGACAAAGACTGCTTTCATTACTTGACTGCCACTCTCCATTTAGTTCTCTGCCATGAGAGTGATGTCCATGAGTCGGTCTTAATGTCTCTCAGCTTCAGTTTGAGTTTACAAAATTCATGAGTGTCCATTGACACAAAATTGATTGTATGTTTTTACATGTAAAAGCGATGGTTTGAACAAAAACAAACATTTCTCGCCATGAATATGGCCTATGCTGCTGACATGGCGTAAAGCAACCACCAATCAATCAATCAATCTCAGCTTCAGGTTTCTCTTGATGGTATCCTTGAACCGGAGATGAGGGCGCCCTCTCTTTCGGTAGCCAGTAGACAGTTGAGAGTAGAGGATCTGCTTTGGTAGCCTGATGGCATCCTCATGAGGTGTCCAGTCCACCGGAGATTCTTTTTGATCAGAAGATCTTCCAAAGAGGGCAGCCCCGTCCATTCGAGTATTTCCTTATTTGTCACTTTGTCCTTCCAGGTTAGCCTCATGATCGAACGCAGATGTCGCATCATGAAGGCATGCAGCTTTTTCACCTGTTGTCTGTACACTGTCCAGGCCTTTGACCCGCATGGACACATGGTGGTTGTTCCAGAGTCTCTGGCGCAGTCGACTGAAAGATGCGCTAGCCTTGGCCATCCTCCTCTGTATTTCAGCATCAATGAGTCCATCACTTGATATAGTGCTTCCGAGGTAGGTGAATTCCAGAACAAAGTTCAGCTTATTTCCGTCAACCATGATATCATCCTCTCGGGTTCTTGTAGAGTTGGGTAGGTACAGCACCTCCGTCTTCTTGATGTTAATCTTCAGGCCAAACTTCTTTGATGCATCGGAGAGGGTGTCCACTATTTTCTGGATCTCATCAGCCGAGTGGGCAACCAGTGCACTGTCATCTGCGAATAGCAGCTCTCTCACCAGTATCCGAGTAGTCTTGGTCGTCGCTCTGAAGTGTGCGACATTGAATAGGTCAGCGCTCTGTCTGGACTGTATATAGACGCCATCCCCCATGCCTCGGAAAGCCTCATCGAGCATTGCTGATAGGAAGATGGAGAAGAGCGTGGGGCCCAGTACACAACCTTGCTTGACCCCATTGGTAACCCCGAACGATTCCGAGACTTCCTCTCCAACACTAACATTCGCCACATTTCATGAAAGCTGCCTGCAAAAGTGTTGAAGTGTTGCTGGCTTTTGCAAGTTATCAGCAGCACTCTCTCGGGGAGCAAATAGAGGTCTCACACCGGCAAGAACATGTCCAGACAGGTGCAAAACTATTTGTCCCTGCAGTGGCTGGTCGGGAGATGTTGGGAGTTTCATACATCAACCGCCCTTGATGCTGCCACAGTGACATGGTTTTCTGTTCAGGGTTTGCTCCCTTAGCCTTCGGTTCTGTCAAGAACCTGTACCACAAGGCAGTGGTTTACAACTCTGCAGGGCAGGGGCGTCAAACTCACTGAGGTATTGCAATACCTGCATACCACACTTCTGCAGTAACATGATCTATTCAATTGCCTCACTATTTAGTCAGGGGGCCAAAGGCCCAAAACAGCTATAGGTGTGAAAGTGTGTACTAATGCAATTTTATGCAGATTGTGATAGTCATATACCTATATTTTGAGAATCAGGAGGGTGCCACTCTGGCACCCTTGAGCAATTTCTTTTATAAGCCGTTTTTGATATGATGTCATATTGGATCAAACCAGCATTTTCGTGCCGTTCGACATTAGGGGGTAGTGTTCATATATCAGCTGTAGTATCATTTCTAATTCACTTAACACTACATATTTTATACCAGAAGAAAGGATATTGAAGTACCTTTCTCCTGATGTATAAAACTTCTATGTATGATACGAATGTGTAAATACAGAAAGGCTCAAAAGGAATTATTACTGCCAACTCATGGTAATCAAAATGTAAATTTTTTTGTGGAAAAACTAATCCCGATAATAAAGAAAATAACATGTCACTTTCAGACAATTTATTCGTCTCATTCATGGCTATTTAATTAATGTATAGGTGTGAAGATGCTATTCAGGTAAAACTCCCATCTAAAACAATTTTAATAATGGCTGGTCGTCTGTCAAAGTGTTCAGGACATGTCAATCAACAAAACCGAAAATGTTCAAAATATCGTTAAACTTGGATACCTTCAAAGACTTATGACATTATTGTGTTTGCAGACGTTATTTAAACACAAATATTACTATTCTGTAAAACAAGGTATGGAAGTGGTGTTTTGACCATTATATTCATTTCCAAACTATATAAACAATCTTTGATATACTCCTAGGTTGAACTGGTGAGCCATCATAGATGATACCCGACGTGAATGATGGAATCCACAGCAAAATGTTTCTTCCCAGGCTGAGACAATCCGAAGGGAACCCTCGTTACTGGAAAGTAACAGCGAATAAAAAACATTATTTCTGCAAGCATATCACGCGAAGATTTGATCCATATTGGGCTCCAAGAAGACCTCGACAACAATCCAAACCTCGCTTTACAGTTTCACAAGTCCTGCGTATCCAGCTATACATCAAAGACACATATTGCTAGGGAACGAAAGCGCATAGAAACCATCGATACACATGATCATCAACAGAAAAGGAGGCGATCCGAATTCAGCTCTCTTGATTTCAGGGTGCATTGCCTCATATGTGGTGAAAAGTGCCTCTCGAAGGACTCAAAGAGTCCTTATCGATGGAGGAGAGTCATCCAATGTTGCACGAGAGAGATGAAGAATGAACTTCTAACTGTATATGATGAACGAAACGATGCCTCAGCTGAGCAAGTTCGTATCCAGATTAATCTTCTTTAGCAGATTTGCATGCCGCGGATGCACAGTACCATTTTGACTGTTTCACGCAATTCACTGGTGAGCGCAACATCAAATCTGCCTCCAACATTGCTACAAAGTCAGAGCCATCCGCATGTGATCTCGCATTCCAACATGTCGTGAACACTCTGAGAGGGAATGCATCTACAGTGTGGAATTCAGTCGAGATATACAGCTTGTATAGAGATCACATGGCAGCTACAGCGAGAAGTAGCAGTTTGGCTGATGACATGTGTGCTGAGAATGTCATTCAGCCAAGAGACCGAAAGGACCATTCACAACTTGTCACACGGTTGGAAGAGCACATTAGACCAGCTCGGGTGATAATGCAAGTGAAAGGATGTGCCAGTCTAATTTGCTTAAAAAAATATCTGCCAGCCACTCTGAAACTTGTGGAAGCAAATGATTCTGATGTTGTGAAGGACATGTGTCACAAGATACAAGCTGAGGTGCAGTCTACGTCTCTCCCAAAAATGACTGCATACAAGTTGGGTGACTTCACCAAGGACAGTGCCATTTATAATTGCAGTGAAACGCTTCTCACGCTACTGTCAAGCCTAGTGTCAAATGGTAAAGTGTCTAAGAAGTCTCTGGCCTTGGCGCAAGCCATACAAGCTTTAGTGTCGCGGAGATTTAACCAGACAACACTGGGCCTGGCTCTCCAAATACACCATCGCTCTGGATCGAAGGAACTGTTTGACATTCTGTACTCCAACGGTTTCTGCTAGAGCTACGATGAGGTGAAAAGATTCAGGAAATCCGCTGCCTTGCATGCTTGTGAAAGCAAACGTATCATACCCATATGGCAAAGGGAAGGCTTCCGTGTGCAGTATGCTACTGAAATCTAAGGTTCCACTTTGGGCAGTTGCAGATCCTGATGCGTCAGAAGAGGACTGGACAAGGGAAGGCTTCCAATTCTTGTCCTATTTGTATGGTGGTGTGGTGGCATCAACAGTAGATGGGCTGAGACTGTTCAGCAAAAAGAAGGATCCACCAAAGATTAAGAGCCTTCCTCCAACGAGCGAAGCTGCACTACAGCACATCAAGAGAGCCCGTATCCAGGTACTAACATGGCGAGTGGCAGACCAGCTACACCCACCAGATCTTGATGTTTGTCAGTATGGATGGGAGTTGAACAAAACCCTTCTTTGCCCTGTCAATGGCACTTTCACTGCTGCCCCACCGTCCCTCATGCAATTTGTGGCATGTGGTTGCAAATCGAGCATGCCATGTGGGAGCCTCAAGTGCAGCTGTCGGGCAGGCGGGCTTTCCTGCACGACGTACTGTAAATGCTGAGCAGACGAGGGATGCTCGAACGAACACACAAAACATGAATCTGCCCCATTCATGGATGGCGATGAGAACGACGAGGACGATGATGAGGAAAACGCAGAGGACTGATGGATTGGATCCTGAAACCTGAATCATGTGAAATGACGTGTCACAAACGCTTTATATATGACACGTATGGCAACCTAAATGAATAAGACAATACACCATGTCTGTTTGTTATATTGGTTTATGTACTATTTCCCAAAGAAATACTACAATGTAGTTAAAAGCCATTTGACATATTTCAAATTCATCTTGTGAAAAGTGTATCTCTGCATATGTCAGATCTTATTCCGGATTTAGTTTGGTTTACTTATGTATCCATCAATTGCTTTGTTTAATATTTTTTTCATTAAATGTATAAATAGGATTGGGACTTGGTTATTCCAATTTGATACATATTTGAGGTACAACTACTACATTTATTATTATTTTAATAGCAAAAATATCACATTGAAATGAGTATTTCGCAATATTTTTCAGTTTGAGTTGTCGATGACAATTTCTTGTGAATGTATACTGTGGCATGTATATTTGCTCTACAATGATAATTTTTACACCATGAGTACGGTACTTCAATATCCTTTCTTCTGGTATACTATATGTAGTGCTAAGTTAGAACTGATACTATAGCTGAACACTACCCCCTAATGCCGCAAAAAATGCCGGCTTGATCCAATATGATGTCATATCAAAAACAGCTTATACAAAAATTGCTCAAGGGTGCCAGAGTGGCACCCTCTTGATTCTCACTACCAATAACCCTATCTAGCACAATCAGCAATAAAATTGCATTAGTACGCACTTTCACATCTATGTGACACCCTTCTGTGTGGGGCGACAAATGCATAATAAGTGCATCAGTATCTAAGCTAGATATGTAGAATCAAATTTAGATCATTGTTTTGGTTTTGAAAAGTTGATGATTTCATCGGACTATGCAGCTTTAATCAGGACACATAGTCGAACCCCCCGGGCTTGGCTTTGTGTCCACTCCCTGCCCTTCTCATTCCACCCACTATCGGAACACCATTAGGATCCATCTCCACTGGGCCCCCCACTACTGAATCAACAAGCACCCCACAATGACAATTAGTAAAGAGAGATTAATTAAACAGATAGTTAGTGATTAATGGTCCACTGTAACCCCAGTACTTCCTTTTCCTGGGAAGCTAATGCGTATTCAGTAATACTTAGCACCTGAAAACAGCAAATATTATTTACCCTAATATTTGGAATACTACTAAGATCCAAAATTATATTTCAGTTACATGAATTAACCCCTGACACTCACCACCTTTACTATACTAATGGCTATCATACATAACAAATATTCAAGCACACGTTCTACACATCCTATAAGCCATTACTGTTCTTTGTGCATTCTAATATGCTGCAAAAACATGGTATTCATATCCAGTGCACCGGTGCTGAAAAAAGACCAATTCAAAGGAATAAACAGTGTTACCAAAAAAGAAAAAATGATATCGTAAAATTTCCGATCACATTACAATATTTAGCCAATGACAGGCTTCCGATGTAAAAATGTCCGATCATTTTTCAATATTTAACTGACGTGAGGCTTCGATACGAGATTTCCACTCATTTTGGAACACTTTCGATATCCGATGCATTCCGACATAGGGATGATGCCCATATGCGGACTAGGAATGTAAGTAGTCTGGTCTCCTAGCAGTTTCTACTGATGGTATCCACTCCACTGACACCCAACCACATTCGACCAGGCACGGTAGCCGAATTTGTAGAGCACATGCCTCGCCTGTGGAAGATCGGGAGTTTGCGAGTTTGGTTCCTGGTCGAGTCAAACCAATGACTTAAAAATTGATACTTGTCGCTTCCTAGGCTGGTGGTCGGCATTATTAGGATAGGGCAAGGGCAGGTTAGCTCGGTGTCAGGAAAATGTGACTGAGTGGGATATCGGGTTATGGTGCCGGCGGCCTGATTTCCCAGTGGTGCGTACTGTCACAAGTCGGTACCCGTCCTGATATGACCTTAGATGTTGCTAGGACATAAAGCAACAACAAACAAACAAACCCAACCACATTCTGATTAAATGTGTAGATTTCATGGCCTTGAACCAACAATGTTCTAATGTAAAAAACATGCAAGACCTCTTTTCGAATGTAGACCACAAACACATTATTAATTTCCCAAGAACAAGTGGACTGCATTGCCTCCTGTAAGTAACCTTAGCTATGTTTTCTTCGTTAAATTCTTCTGCTGCTTGACAAAATATAGTCCCTTCATAATTGCATTTGAGATTATTGTTGCTGCTATTTGACACAAATCTGACGATTTAAAATGTTTCGTACACATTCCAATAGAGGCATATAAATGTGATTAACAAAACTGAGAAGAAATATCACAAACTTTTTTTATTATGAAAAAGGCTCTCACAGCTAACACAGCATTAAGCAATCAACGATCTTGGTGTATTTATCAAATGAGAAGGTCCCCAAATTATCACTACACACTGCCAGCGACTTAGACCAGGCCGTCAGCACTGTTACTTGATATCCTACTCAGTGCCATTAAACGTTTACTGGGCATCCCAGAACCTGATTATGCTAAATATGGTAATTCAAATGAGGGCAAGACTAATGAGATCACAATATTGCCCTAATTTATCAGTGCCCTCCCTGCTTTATGGTGCAGTCACACTACGATGTGTTTTCCGGCGTGCCGCCAATGCGGGTTTCGACGTGTTGTTAACGTGTCCGTAACATCCCCTCCAACCCGTTGGCGCGTGTCGGGGCGTGTCGAAAGTTTTGTGCAAGCACAAAACGATCGGCGCGAGCCAGCGGGCGCCGACGTGTTGGAGGGGACATTATGGATGAGTTGCTATCAGTGTATGTGTACCGACGCGCTGGTAACGCGCTGGTAACGCGCCGCACGTGTACCAACGTTTCGCCCAAAAACCCAACACGTCGGCACGCGTCGACCCGCATTGGACCGAAACGTCATAGTGTGACTGCGGCATAAAGCTTACAAAGTAGTTATCATATATTCAGAGATTGTTGCTTCTATGCTGCCTCCAATTATTAGTTAATTCACCATGCAGTATCTAAGGTGGAGATACAGGATCAAATGGAGGTAAATGCTTTGGTTTTGAACAAAAGCTTTATTGGACCATGCAACTTTAATGAAGGGATGACGAGTGGCCGCTAGTTATGTTATGGGCCTGTCACATTACGACGCTTCTCGCAAGCGCGCCGCCAACGCGCAAAATCACTTTTAATCGTCGAGACACATCAAACTCGGGGTGGTGGGTGAGCGGTGAGCGGCGTGCGACGTGCTGGTTCTACCCACTGAACTCGTTACACCGCTCTAATCCTTGCGAAAGTAGACTTTATGGGGAAACTATGAACGGGACGGAGTTGGTAAGCCGAGTCCGTCTGGCGGTCTGCTACACGACAGTGGTGCGCGGTGACGTGCTTATCATGCCGCTGCAGCATGACATATGTCATGATTCATCGGGTCTGCCCGGTGTGATTTACCCGCACAAAGGCCAGCACGTGCCTGCAGGGATAGAGTTGCACGGGAGCGGGGGTGGGGTGGGCGTGGGGGGGGGGGGGGGGGTGCGCGTTGGCATGGCGACATTGACCGAACAAAGTGCTCAAAGTAAGTTTCCCTAGTTGTTAGTGTCATGGGAAAAGTCACTGGAAACGGTGACTAGGCAGCGCCATATCAGCTCATCTCAGCCACATCACTGCGTCCTGGCTGCTGAGGGTCGAACCGGAAGTGGCACCGAGACGCGGTGACCTAGTGACAGTACCGGCATGGCGGAAGGGTGTGTCTTCCGTCCAGCATACACATCCTTAGCCACTGTGACATAATATAGCCACATCTGATATCAGAGTTGAATCAAACTTGACCATTTCGCCAAGATCGCAATGGAAGCTTCTTTTTCATGCAACTAAATGACTCCCAAGACCTGACGTGTTTCATGGAAGTTAAGGGGTTGTCACACTACGACGTATGCGATTTTCGACCAACACGTTGGGTTACAGCGTTATACATTACGTTGGGCATACGTCGAGTATGCTCGGGATATGGCGTCATTGGTCGTCATAGGTCGAGCTGCTAAAAATGTTTGTGCACATTCAAAATTGTCAACATATGTCGCCATATGGCTCATACATTTCTCATACGCTCAGTGTACACTCAGCATATGTTGGTGTACGTTATACACATGTTAGGGGTAGGTCAGGATAGGTTGGAACACGTTAGCCGTATGTTTAGCCTGTTGAGAACGTGCAGTCCGCATACAGCCAACAGATGCATAACATACTCCTGTCATACTTCAAATGTATGCCTGCCGTATCTCCAGCGTACATAACATATATTCCATATTTCTATCGATGAAGTAATGTACGTAACGTTGGTCAGCGTGCCATGAGCATATGCGAGCATTTGCGAACGGTTTGCAAACATTTTGCGAGGCACAATAACGTTCTCATACGCTAGCAATAGGTCAGAGATACGTTCTGCATACGTTTCATACGTTGTGTGTATGCCCATTTTTATCCCCCGCCCCTGGAAAGTTTGACGAATGCCGACATACTGGCAAATTGTCGTATGTTGGGCAAATGCTGACACCGTATGTCATAGTGTGACAGGCCCTTTAATTAGACAGACTCACTAAGTGAATTCCATGACATATACCACTTCCAGCAACCATCTAGCATCAAGCATAGCGAGCTAAATGGTGGTTGGTATTGTTATTGTAGATTTGAAGCAGGGCGCCAGTGGACCTATACTGCGGAGCTCTCCTTGAACTTGTTGGGTTCGCCACCTAGAGGTGACTGGCTGCAGGACTGCAGCATTAAGAAACGGCGCCGTTAAAACGGCCCGCGGACCTGTCCGTTTGAACAGGCATTAAATCGGCTACCAGGTGGCACTCCCCAATTCACGGGACGGCACTCGGTCTGTAAATCAACACTTCCGATTCGATCTGGTTATCACAGGAATGTTTAATCCAATCTGTGACCTATTGTCTATTTCCCCACCACATAAAATCACATGTAATTATTCGCTGGGTTCGCCATCTTGCCGCTGTCTTCAAGTTAGGGAAACCCCAGCCCCTTTTCCAGCAGAAGCAGCATCTTTGACACAATGTTGTCCACCCCTACTGCATTGAGTCCGAAGCAGATGCTACAGATGAACTAAGGTATGTACAGGCTGTGCATCCGAGTGTGGAGCCACCAACTGTGGTATGTGTACATAATAAAGGTGTGAGTTTCATCAGTCTTAGCAAATTCTCCAGATGAGTGTAGGTAATGCACGGCGCAACCACCTGATCGATGGGGACTTGGTGGGTGGTGTGTCACTATGGTGATGGGTGGGTGTGGTGGTGTGTCACTATGGTGATGGGTGGGTGTGGTGGTGTGTCACTATGGTCACTATGGTGATGTATGGGTGTGGTGGTGTGTCTGTATGGTGATGTATGGGTGTGGTAGTGTGGTGGTGTGTCACTATGGTGATGGGTGGGTGTGGTGGTGTGTCACTATGGTGATGGGTGGGTGTGGTGGTGGGTTACTATGGTTATGCGTGGGTGTGGTGGTGTGTCACTATGGTGCTCGGTGGGTGTGGTGGTGTGTCACTATGGTAATGTGTGGGGGGGTGTCACCATGGTGATGTGTGGGTGTTTTGGTGGGTCACTATGGTGATTTGTGGGTGTGGTGGTGGGTTACTATGGTTATGTGTGGGTGTGGTGGTGTGTCACTATGGTGATGTGTGGATGTGGTGGAGTGTCACGATGCTGATGAGTGGGTCTGGTGGTGGGTTATTATGGTGGTGTGTGGGTGTGGTGGTGTATCACTATGGTGATATGTGGGTGTGGTGGTATGTTACTATGGTGATGTGTGGGTGTGGTGGTGGGTCACTATGGTGATGTGTTGGTGTGCTGGTGTGTCACTCGGGAGATGTATGGGTGTGGTGGTGTGTCACTATGGTGATGTGTGGGTGTGGTGGTGTGTCTTCTTCTTTTCGTTCGCCTTCAATTACACTTGGAGCCCAGTTCTCATAATAAAATTGACAGTCCTCTGTAGCACATCTGCAGCCCCGTACAGCTTCTCCTGCAAGTCAGTGGGAGCTGGCCATATCTCTTCCCTCAGTGAGTGATGGTTCAAGCAGCTCTGTAGGATATGCTCAGCAGTCTGATCTTCCTCTCCACAGGGGCAGAGGGCAGATGGTACTACACGGAAGTATCTGTGCAGGTGATTGTTAAGCCTGTTATGCCCAGTCCTAAGGCGGAAGATGATCACTTGATGTTGTCTTGACAGTTGATGGTAGCTGTCTCGTGATTCTGGTGATCTATGCAGAGACTTAATGATGGTCTTCATCTCCTTAAAGTCAACACTGTTTTTGTGCTGTTCTGCCTCTGCACCCATCTTTGCCATTTTGTCAGCTTCTTCGTTACCCTGAATGCCGCAGTGTGAGGGAATCCACTGCAGCACAATTCTGAAGCAGTGGATATTTTGAAGTGCTTCCTGGAGTCGTGGCAGTTTGTTCTCTGTGACTGCCTCAAGGACAGACCTGGCATCAGTCAGGAAAACTATCTGAGAGTCTGTGGCTGTGGTGCTTTTCAATATCTTAGCAGCTTGGACCAGGGCTTCAACCTCAGCTCTATAGTTTGTGCAGTGAAGGCCTGTTGGTGTTGCCTCTGTCTGCCTTTGTCCATTAGGGTACCTGATGTATACCCCAGCACCACCTCTCCGGACTGCATCTGTAGCTGACCCGTCAGTGTAGGCATGGATCCATGCCTCCTGGGGGTACTTTTCATCAAGCATTGCCAGTGTCAGGATTTTCCTGCTCATTTCGCCGTGTGCATCTTTAGTGGAGAGGTAAGGCACTGTGATACTAATACTGAAGTTCTCCAGCTTTCTTTCCCAGGGAGGAGAATCAGTGATGGTTAAGGCCTCTACTTGCACTGGGAGCTTTGCTTGGTGTTTTGTCTGCAGGGCTCTTGTTTCAGTCATAAAACTGGACCTTTTCAATCTTCCAGAAGAAAGTTCTCCCACTCTAGTATTCATCAGGTGGTCTTTGAAATACTTGGCTTTTATGAACTGTATCATGGCTTTGCTTTCTCTTCTCATGATCAGGGGTGGTATTCCTGTTATCTCTTCCATCTTCTTAATAGGTGTAGATCTTATTGCACCAGTGATGATACAAAGAGCCTGGTTCTGGACTTTATCAAGAGTTTTTCTGTGGGTCTGGGCCAAATTCATCCATGAGCAGGACCCATATTCCAGGTGTGGTAGTACGGTGCCTTGCTATATATTTTTGAGAATCTTCTCATTGGCCCCCCACTGCGTTCCTGCCAGCTTCCTCATGATGTTCAGCTTCCTTCTAGCTTTTCACTGTGCATTCTCTATGTGTGGCTTCCATGTTAGCCTCTTGTCAAAGGTGATTCCCAGGTATGTTTGTTGGTTTTCACACTGCATTGGGGTACTGCCCAGGGTCAAATCACCAGCCTTTGCTTTGGTGGATAGTGAGAAGAGTGTAGCTGATGACTTTTCTTTGTTAATTGCACAGCCATATGACACTTGGTGGTGTGTCATTATGGTGATGTGTGGGTGTGGTGGTGGCTTACTATGGTGATGTGTGGGTATGGTTGTGTGTCACTATGGTGATGTATGGGTGTGGTGGTGTGTCACTGTGGGGATGTGTGGGTGTGGTGGTGTGTCACAATGGTGATGTGTGGGTGTGGTGGTGGGTCACTATGGTGATGTGTGGGCATGGTGGTGGGTCACTATGGTGATGTGTGGGGGTGGTTATGGGTCACTATTGTGATATGTGGGTGTGGTAGTGGGTCACTATGGTGATGAATGGATGTGGTGGTGTGTCCCTATGGTGATGTGTGGTGGTGGTGGTGGGTCACTATGGTGATGTGAGGGTGTGGTAGTGAGTCACTATGGTTATGTGTGGGTGTGGTGGTGTGTCCCTATGGTGATGTGTTGGTGTGGTGGTGGGTCACTACAGTGATGTGTGGGTCCGGTGGTGGGTCACTACAGTGATGTGTGGGTGTGGTGATGGGGCACTATGGTAATGTGCTGGTGTGCTGGTGTCACTATGGTGATGTGTGGGTGTGGTAGTGGGTGTGGTGGTGTGTCAGTATGGTGATGTGTGGTTGTGGTGGTGTGTCACTATGGTTATGTTTGGGCGTCGTGGTGGGTCACTATGGTGATTTGTGGGTGTGGTTGTGTGTCACTGTGGTGATTCATGTGTGTGGTGATGGGTCACGATGGTGATGTGTGGGTGTGGTAGTGGGTAAGTATGGTCATGTGTGGGTGTGGTGGTGGCTCACTATGGTGAGGTGTGGGTGTGGTGGTGTGTCACTATGGTGATGTGTGGGTGTGGTGGTGTATCACTATGGTGATGTGTAGGTGTGGTGGTTTGTCACTACGGTGATGTGTGGGTGTGGTGGTTTGTCACTATGGTGATGGGCGGGTGTGATGGTGTGTCACTACGGTGATGAGTGGGTGTGGTGGTCTCTGACTATGGTGATGTGTGGGTGTGGTGGTTTGTCACTATGGTGATGTGTGGGTGTGGTGGTGTGTCACTATGGTGATGTGTGGGTGTGGTGGTCTGTTACTATGGTGATGTGTGGGTGTGGTGCTGTGTCACTATAGTGATGTGTGGGTGTGGTGCTGTGTCACGATGGTGATCGTGGGTGTGGTGGTGGGTCACTATGGTGATGTGTGGGTGTGATGATAGGTCACTATGGTGATGTGTGGGTGTGGTTATGGGTCACTATTGTGATGTGTGGGTGTGGTGGTGTGTGGGTATGGTGGTGTGTCAGTATGGTGATGTGTGGGTGTGGTGCTGGACATGCATTGTCTGTGGCCTTAGCTGTTCAATGTCACATGCTTACGGCTCGTCCAACGTGCGGTATACACTGCAATATCTCCCACAATGCACTGTCCTGTGGCCTTAGCTGTTCAATGTCACATGCTTACGGCTCGTCCAACATGCAGTATACACTTCACTCTCTCCCACAATGCATTGTCCTGTGGGCTTAGCTGTTCAATGTCACGTGCTTGTGGCTCGACGAACGAGCGGTATCTTGATGTGAATTAAACGAATTATTACCTAATTACCAACGATACAAAAATACGAGAAGGAAACTGTACAGGCCTAATTGTATTCCTGCACGTTTGACAACTTAGGCCTGCTGCACAGGTCGGCTTGGACGACACCCGGTGCGTCTCACGGAGCTCTTCATCGCCACTTCCGGTGTAGGGCCGAGTGATTCACAGCCGACGTCGGTCCGACCACTTATTTATACGAGCCACCAGGCAGTGCTCTCCGTTACATCGTATTAGTAGCACACGTGGTGCACAAGACTAGACTGCATTGTAGCTCAAGTCACCCCAGCTGACCCCACCCAACACTCCACCATGCAGTGTTAACTGTTGGTTGTAGGTTGTTGGTTTCCGAGCATGGTTATTGATGAGGGGATGTTTGAGGTGTCTTTTAATTTCCACTCCACCATTGCGTGCTAACTGTTGGTTTCCCAGCATGGTTAGTGATGAGGGGATGTTTGAGGTGTCTTTTAATTTCCACTCCACCATTGCGTGCTAACTGTTGGTTTCCCAGCATGGTTAGTGATGAGGGGATGTTTGAGGTGTCTTTTAATTTCCACTCCACCATTGCGTGCTAACTGTTGGTTTCCCAGCATGGTTAGTGATGAGGGGATGTTTGAGGTGTCTTTTCATTTCCACTCCACCATTCCGTGCTAACTGTTGGTTTCCCAGCATGGTTGGTGATGAGGGAATGATTGAGGCTATTCCAGGTCTAACTCAAGTTTAGCACTGACGGTCGTAGATAAGCCTATGTCGACACTCTTGCCAATATCCAGCAATGCACATTATCTTGATGTGAATATTCACATGGTAGTAGTAGTAATGATGATAGTATTACTTTGAACTGCATTCAACACATGATAATGGTACTATCTGCGCTTCAGCACATGCACACACAGATGTACTTTAATGCGGAACTTAATGCACTTCTACTTCTTCATAATAATCACCTAGTGTGTTGACATATCCATAATTTAATATATGTAGGACACCCCCCACAAATTCACTTGCAAAAGGGCACCACTGACACAATCAGGAGCCCTTTTGAATACAAATGAATTTTAAGCATGGCGGGATTGCGGTGTGCGGGCACGTCCCTGACTGCATGCGGGGCTGGTTGTGCGCAGTGCCTGGTGTGGGGGATGGTTGTGCGCAGTGCCTGGTGTGGCGGCTGGTTGTGTGGTGTGCCTGGTGTGGGGACTGGTTGTGCGCAGTGCCTGGTGTGGGGGCTGGTTGTGCGCAGTGCCTGGTGTGGCGGCTGGTTGTGCACAGTGCCTGGTGTAGGGGCTGGTTGTGCACAGTGCCTGGTGTGGCGGCTGGTTGTGCGCAGTGCCTGGTGGGGGGGCTGGTTGTGCACAGTGCCTGGTGTGGTGGCTGGTTGTGCGCAGTGCCTGGTGTGGCGGCTGGTTGTGCGGTGTGCCTGGTGTGGGGACTGGTTGTGCGCAGTGCCTGGTGTGGGGGCTGGTTGCCGTGTGTGTACTGTGGGTGCCCGCACGCCGGCACCAGCAGGATGGCACGTGCTCTCCCACCCGCCCCACCACAGCCAACTCCGTCACGATGGAGAAAGGAAATAAAAACATTTCCAATTACGAAGTCATTAGTGCCCTAATTAAGAGATGGATATAATCCAACAGCAAGGGACTGTGTTGTGTGACGAGTGGCATGTTACAATTTACAAGACAAAAATGAAAATGGCAAATCCGGAACGCAGATTTTTCAGAGATGAAGTGAGTAGGTATCACAGATTTCTTTTTTTAATATTTTTTTTTTAGGTCCATTAGTTGTTTAAGCAGGGGAAATTTCAATCGTGGACGATTGGGCTTCCTCATTCCACTGCTCCTTGCCCTATCCTAATAATGCCGAGCGCCTGGCTAGGAAGTGACAAGTATCAATTTTTAAAAGGGTTCGAACCCACGACCCCACGATCTACCAAACACGGGAGATGGATGCTCTAACTCACTCGGCCATCCCATATGACATTGCATGGCATGCAGCATCTCTATAATAGCTCTGTTTACTCACTACAACGCCACACCGGCACGGTGCGCTTGCACAGTCGTCAACGCGCAAAATATTTAGCCGCCAACGCGCAAAATATTTGCTAGCACGCGTGACACGTCCAACTTTTCGGCGTTTTGGGACAAAGTTCGACGGGGTGCAGCGTGTTAGTTGCGGGTTGGTGGCGCGCTAATGGCGCGTTATTGGCGCGCTAGTAGCGTGCTGGTGTCGTGGTAGTACCGTGTCAGCGCGTACATACCCACCAGCAACATGTCAGGATGCGCCGGCAGCGCATGCACATGGCGTGGCCAACACATCCAGGCACGCCGGCAACACGTCCAACGCGCTGAGAAACGCTGGAGCAACGGCAATGGCACGCCCAATACCCGTCGATGGGACGTTGCAGATGCGCCGACGGAACGGTCACATTTTGGCGAAAAAAATGCCAACGTTAAGCGACATTGCTCAATGGTCTGCCAGCGTTCCGCCGGCGTGCCCGCAACAGATTTTGATGTGTTGTTAACGCATTCGTAACGTCCCCTCCAACCCGTCGGGGCGTGTCGAAAGTTTTGTGCAAGCACAAAGTGATTGGCGCGAGCCAGCGGGCGCTGACGTGTTGGCTCACACGTTGCTATCAGTGTATGTGTACCGACGCGCCGGTAAGGCGCCGGTAACGTGCCGGACGTGAACCAACATTTCGCCTAAAAACCCAACATGTTGGCACGTGTTGTCCAAAGTTGGTGCAACACGTCGTAGTGTGACTGCGGCATTAATTACAAGTGCTAACCAACTGGTGCTGTGTGCACGGCTGTCTAGCTGTGTACAGGTGCGCGGTGTTGACGTTCGGCCGCGTCCTGCTTTACGGCGGTGCGGAGCTGCGTGCGATTGTTGCCCACATGGCGTACGGTAACCGTATATGGCGCCAGTCGTGTCGGACGGTTCACAGTTCCCTTATCCGTGTTTCCTGTTCCGCCCAAACAACGTTAAAAGCCCGCAATCCCACCACACACCACTCATTGCAGCCTGCCCTCAACCAGTGAAACATAGCCGGTTAGATGTAGCATACGTGAAGGCGGCAAGTCAAATAATGCTGATGGTCATAATGGTGGTGATGATCGGAATGGTGTTGGTGATGCTGGCAGTCGTCATGTTAATGATGGTTGTGATGGTGCGTAGTTGGCGCGGCCAGTAACAACCGGAGCTTCTTGTGTGACTGCACGTCCTGGCCGGAATGTGCCACGCCCAATCGTGACAGCCGTGCGTGACAACCCAACACATGCACATGGCAGCCGTCTGTGACATGCATTGTTATGCACTGCCACCAAGCCCCCTCAGGAAGAACCAGAGCCCGATAACCCTAGTGCGGTAAACCACCCCGCGGGGAAGCTCGACTAGACCCAGGGCAGCACTAGACCCAGGGCAGGACTAGACCGGGCAGGACTAGACCCAGGGCAGGACGAGACCCGGGGCAGGACTAGGCCCAGGGCAGGACTAGATCCTGTGCAGCACTAGACCCAGGGCAGGGCTAGACACAGGGCATCACGAGACCCTGGGCAGGGCTAATCCCAGGGCAGCACTAGACCCAGGGCAGGACTAGATCGGGGCAGGACTAGACCCAGGGCAGGACGAGACCCGGGGCAGGGCTAGGCCCAGGGCAGCACTAGATCCTGTGCAGCACTAGACCCAGGGCAGGGCTACACACAGGGCAGGGCTAGACCCAGGTAGCTCGACACATCAGTGCGCGCGTTACCAGTCAACGTGCAGGTGACAGCCCTTTGATTACTTCAAAGTGCTGTCCTGACGCACATGATCCTTTGTTGAGCTCATCAATGCACAAAACCTGGACGGACAGGTGGAAACGTTGGGTGCCCGACAGAACACTGCTAAAGGAGATTTCAAAATAAACATAATTCAAGGGCACTGGGAGATTACCCAACAACTGGACTCCTCTGGGTTATATTGAGAGCTACGTCAGCGCACCGGGCGCTGTTCTGTGTCCTGGTGGAATGGTGCCCTATGTAGATAACGTATTCACCCAATGTAGGAGGGGGAAAACGATCATGTCCAAATCCGAGCAAAAACCGCTGTGATATGAATCAACTATAAACAAGGTGTGTAAGGCTTTATTGAACTCGGAGAGAATGTACACAAAAAACAAGATAGCGACCACTGGAAATTCTCAATTAAACTTTTAAAGTCTATGAATCTGCATGAGTTCATAAATTCTTCATTCCAAAAGTAATGGGCTATGGCAGATAAATGCTTGAACAATATCTTTAGTATATTAGATTGCAAATTGATCTGGTTATTTCCATAACCCAGCCTTCTAACACTTGTTCAAACGGGTTGCTTAGCAACCCTGTATACGATGCAGGACTGTGAGAATAACTATGCTAGATGTAGCAGTGATTCCCAGAGCAGGGAACCCTTGTGTAGTTCTGCCGTCTGCTGCCTGCTCACTTTGGATAATGTATGTGCATGGTATTACCAGTAATGCAGTTTTAAACGGAGTGTCCCACATGATACTCAGTTTAATTACCGTTAGGCAGATACACGTCAGGTAAGACGCGCAGTCTACAAACAACAGGTAGCTGTCGGCGTGTCTGTGCCGCGGGACGTGTTTGACTAGGCTCTACGGGCAATGAGTCGATGTTGTCGCAGGGCATGTGGTGGGCGGGCTCTCAACAGGTCTGCAAACAGCTGACTTGTGTGGCTGGTCACGCCTCTGAAAGGAGGCAGTGCACGTTGCGGCCAGCCGACCACCTGCCCGAAACAGGCCATACTCCGCCCCAACCAATCGACAAAGGCAGCTTCTGTGCCACATTCGATTGTTTTTCCCATCGTGAATATGCATGAGTCGCATTTTTATATGTGAAAAGATTACCACCGACTCGTGGTGTACCTACGAGGTAGCTATGCTAGTGACCCCCTCCCCCGCCACCAACACCCACTTGTTCCTGAGTATGTGATGTAGCATATTGTTGAACAGCAGAACTTAATACAGCTTGTGTGCAAACACGGACTGTTACCATGCACGGAGACATGCAGCACTAGACCCCGGGCAGGACTAGACATGCACGGAGACATGCATCACTAGAACCAGGGCAGGACTAGCCATGCACGGAGACATGCAGCGCTAGACCCAGGGCAGGACTAATCATACACGGAGACATGCAGCATTGGACCCAGGGCAGGACTAGACATGCACTGAGAAATGCAGCACTAAATCCAGGGCAGGACTAGACATGCACGGAGACATGCAGCACTAGACCCAGGGCAGGACTAGACATGCATGGTTACATGCATCACTAGACCCAGGGCAGGACTAAACATGCACGGAGACATGCAGCACTAGACCCAGGGAAGGACTAGACATGCACGGAGACATGCATCACTAGACCCAGGGCAGGACTAGACATGCATGGATACATGCATCACTAGACCCAGGGCAGGACTTGACAAGCCTGGAGACATGCAGCACTAGACCCAGGGCAGGACTAGACATGCATGGAGACATGCATCACTAGACCCAGGGAAGGACTAGACATGCACGGAGACATGCAGCACTAGACCCAGGGCAGGACTAGACATGCACGGAGACATGCAGCACTAGACCCAGGGCAGGACTAGACATGCACGGGGACATGCAGCACTAGACCCAGGGCAGGACTAGACATGCACGGAGACATGCAGCACTAGACCCAGGGCAGGACTAGACATGCATGGAGACATGCAGCACTAGACCCATGGTAGGACTAGACATGCACGGAGACATGCAGCACTAGACCCAGGGCAGGACTAGACATGCACGGAGACATTCGCCGACAATGCGAGATTTAAAAGCTTGCAGTTTCTCTATTTGGTACACAATTGATTATCGGTTTGTTCCTACGTGTGGACCACATGGCGTCAGCAACTTTTGACCTGGGTTGGTGGTGTTGCATGCTTGCGGTGTGTGTGTGGCGGGGGTGGAGGGGGGGAGCAATACGTGCATGGTTAATGTACAATATAGCCGCCCGGTGCGCCCGACGCCACGCCTACAGTGGGGCCGCGGATCGATGGCTGCGCGCGCAGCTCGTCAGACATGCGGGTCGAGACAAAAGCGGATTATTAGGGCGTGTCGGGCTGCGCCACGTCGGCAAGCCGCGTGTTACACTGTCATCTCCACACGGGCTGGGTGCGCGATGCGAACAAATAACAAACAGTACTCGAACAAAGGCACCTCTCGTTCGTAATCAGTTCGTTATTCATGTTTTGAGTTCGTGACAGCAGCTCGTGATAGGAGCCCGCTACCATCAGCCTGATGAAGGCTCCTACCATGTCCCTCACCTCTCTGCATCACATGTGATGCTGGCTTCTACCATGTCACCACCTCTCTGCACCAACTGTGATGACAACTTCTACCATGTCACCACCACTCTGCACCACCAACTGTGATGACAACTTCTACCATGTCACCACCTCTCTGCACCAACTGTGATAACAACTTCTACCATGTCACCACCTCTCTGCACCACCACCGGTGATGATAACTTCTATCATGTCACCACCACTCTGCACCACCACCTGTGATGATAACTTCTACCATGTCACCACCTCTCTGCACCACCACCTGTGATGATAACTTCTACCATGTCACCACCTCTCTGCACCACCACCTGTGATGACAACTTCTACCATGTCACCACCTCTCCCCACCACCTGTGATGACAACTTCTACCATGTCACCACCACTCTGCACCACCACCTGTGATGATAACTTCTTCCATGACCTACTTGTATTGTCTATTTATATATATATATATATTCAGTGTATATAAACTAGTGTTGAGGCATGTCGTTAGAAATGATGTTCTTTTTTTTGGTGAAAGCATCAACTAAATTAAATGATGTCCATGATTTGAATTTATAGTCCATACATGAAGCAACATAAATTAGATTCCCTAAGTATTGCTAAGTCCCTTAGGTACATGCTGCAATATTGTTCTGCTGAATCCTATGTTTACCATTACTCGATGGGATATGATTATATAGTTACGATCTGCAAAGAATTCAGCATTCAGCAAAAGGCTCCGATCACGATTATTTAAAATAGCTCATTTCCTTAGCTGCTATCACAGAAGCTCAAGCAGAACGTATTGCGCAAATTAGATTTGTTGTATATGAGCTACTTTATAAGTAGATCACTTTATAAAATATGTAGCTATACACCAACTACAAGACATAGACAGCATGCAAAGCCAGAAGGCCGGGTTGCCACATGCACACAGTACCAACTCGAAGTGTGCTCACCTCGTGCCAGGGCGCTGTTGCCGGGGGCCGCCAGGGCTGCAGTACAGCCCACACACAACCAGTAGAAACTGAGCTGTAAACTTGGATGGCCGCCCCACGCCCGCCTCGTCCCCATCTGCGCCGACATTGTGACAAGTTGCCGTCGCCCCCCCCCCCCCCCCCCCCCCTCACTCCACACCGCCAGCGGTACTTATTCTGGTGCCTTAATCCCGGTGCCGGGTGGTCCCTAGAGCGGTCTCCTGTGCACTGCGAGGATGGGTGGTTGTGACTGGGAGCGGCAATTGGCAGAGAGTGTCGGGGGGGGGGGGGCGCTGAATTCTTGTGAGTTGTGGCGTGTGTGTCCTTGTGACACACTGCCCGTGGGTGGGTATCCTCCGGGACGCAGCGAGCAGTTCTCAGCCTGGTACCACAGTGAGTACACCCGGCCTACGTGTGGCGGTGGAGGCGCAGCGCGCCAGTGTCGAGTACTCCGGCCGTGGGTGTGATGTCGCCACGTCGCTCTCCGCGGCTCGAGTGTCGGTGGCGGCTGCCGAGGCCGGCCTACCTCCGGTGGAGTTGCTGTCGCTGCTGCTCCGTTCCCACTGCGCGGCCCTGTGAGCAGGTAATCGTCATCATGACTGAGTGCGCCTCCGCCACGGCAACTGCCGTCTCGTCCGTCTGTGCAGCTCATTAGCACATTGGAGCCACTGGTACCTGTGGAGGTCGCAGCCATCAGTAGGGTGGTAGTGTGGTGGTGTGCGTATGTGTGTGGAAGAAGATCAAATGGAGGTGTGGGTCATGCGTATTTACCTAAGAAACTACTAAGCACCCCACCCAACATCACTACACCCATCAGCACACCACCCAACAGCACCCCACCCAACATCACCCTGCCCATCAGCACACTGTCCATCAGCACCCCACCCAATAACACCTCACACAACAGCACCCCACCCAACAACACACTGCCCAACAGCATCCCACCCAACAGCACCCTGCCCAACAACACCCCACCCAATAAAACCCTGCTCAACAACACCCCACCCAGACAACACCCCACACAACAACACACTGTCCAACAACACCCCACCTAACAGTACCCCGCCCAACAGCACCCCACTCAACAGCACCCTACCCAACAGCACCCTGTCCAACAGCACTCTGCCCATCAGCACCCCACTCAACAGCACCCCACCCAACAGCACCCTGACCAACAGCACCCCACCCAACAGCACCCTGCCCAACAACACCCCACCCAATAAAACCCTGCTCAACAGCACCGCACCCAAACAACACCCCACCCAACAACACACTGCCGAACAGCACCCCACCTAACAGCACCCCACCCAACAGCACCCCCACTCAATAGCACCCCACCCAACAGCACCCTGTCCAACAGTACGCTGCTCATCAGCACCCCACCCAACAGCAGCCCATCCAACAGCACCCTCGCCAACTGTGCCTCGCCAATAGCCTGGTGCAATCAAGTGTGAAGGCAATGTTTCCGGCCAACCTAGCAACACACCGACAACGCCTCCTTATCAGCAACGCCAATCTGTCTGTGGCAATCGAATCCAGCAGGACGCGGCGTGAACGCCCATCAATACCGTCCTAAACAAAACCGATTTATCCTTCACACCAGTTCGCACAACTGCAAAAGGACCCCCTGCTGAGGCTCGGCATCCAAATTTACAGCTAGCTCTTGATGCATGAAACTTGCGTCCGCCAGCCCGCCCTCCCCACCGAACACACCAACCCGCCCTCCCCACCGAACACACCAGCCCACCCTCCACACCCAACACACCAGCCCGCCCTCCCCACCCAACACACCAGCCCACCCTCCCCAGCCAACACACCAGGCCACCCTCCCCATCCAACACACCAGCCCGCCCTCCCCACCCAACACACCAGCCCACCCTCCCCACCCAACACACCAGCCCACCCTCCACACCCAACACACCAGCCCATCATCCACCCACACACCAGCCCACCCTCCCCACCCTCCACCAGCCAACACACCACCACCCTCTCTCCCACCCAACACACCAGCCCCCCACCCCACCCAACACACCAGCCCGGCCTCCCCCACCCCACACCCAACACACCACCCGCCCTCACACCAGCCCATCATCACCAGCCCGCCCTCCCCACCCAACACACCAGCCCGCCCTCCCCACCAACACACCAGCCTGTTCCACACCCAACACACCAGCCCGCCCTCCACACCCAACACACAAACACACCAGCCCAGCCTCCCTCCCCACCCCAACACACCAGCCGCCCTCCCAACCCAACACACCAGCCCACCTCCCACCTCACACAACCACCCTCACACCCAACACACCGCCCAGCACCAACCACCAGCCCCACACCCTCCCCACCCATACACACCACACGACCAGCCCACCCTCCATCCCACCTCCCCACCCAACACACCAGCCCGCCCACCCCACCCAACACACCAGCTTCCCACCCAACACACCAGCCCACCCTCCCACCCAACACACCACCCACCTCCCCACCAACACACCCCCCGCCCTGCCCACCCAAACACCAGCCCACCCTCCCCACCCAACACCCCAGCCCACCCTCCCCACCCAACACACCAGCCCGCCCACCCCATCCAACACACCAGCCCCTCCCCACCCAACACAGCCCACCCTCCCCACCCAAACACCACACACCAGCCCCCATCCAAACCCAACACACCAGCCCGCCCTCCAACCCAACACACCAGCCCACCCTCCCCACCCACCCCACCATCACCAGCCCACACCAGTACACCCAACACATCAGCCTTCCCTCACACCCAAACACACCCCATCATCCACACCCAACACACCAGCCTCCCTCCCCACCCAACACACCAGCCCGCCCTCCACACCCATCACACCAGCTCGCCCTCCCCACCCAACACACCCCCGCCCTCCCCAACACACACCAGCCCGCCCTCCTCCCACCCAACACACCAGCCCACCCTCCCACCAAACACACCAGCCCACTCACCCTCCCACACACCAGCCCACCCCCCACCCAACACATCCCACACCAACCCCAAGCCAACCTCCCACCCAACACACCGCCCACCCCACCCAACACACCAGCCCACCCTACACCCAACACACCACCACACCCCACACCCACACACCAGCCCACCCTCCCCACCACCTCCCCCCCAACCAACACACCAGCCCACCCTCCACACCACCACACCCCCACAAGCCCACCCTCCCCACCCAACACACCAGCCCTGTCTCCCACACCCAACAAACCAGCCGCACCAGCCCTCCACACACCACCACCACAGCCCACACATCCACCCCCGCCAGCCATGCCTCATCCACCCAACACACCCCGCCTCCACACCCACAACACACCCATCACACCAGCCGCCCTCCACACCAAAACCAGCCCGTCCACACAACACACCATCCACACCCAACACACCAGCCCGCCCTCCACACCCAAAACACCAGCCCGTCATCCACACCCAACACACCAGCCCGTCATCCACACCCAACACACTAGCCCGTCATCCACACCCAACACACCAGCCCGCCCTCCACACCTGTAAAGTACTTGCGGACACCGTGAGTTCTTGTAACGTAACTGAGTTTATTAAGAACACTTGATCATGACGTCATGCGGTAGTATGGTGGGGGTGTTCGGATAACCACAATACATTACATCTTCCCCTTTCACTTAAATATAATAAATACTTTATTATTTATCACTACTGTTTCTTGACGTCCGAATTGTTACCTGTATTGACTTATATCTATACCAGTTCCTTTATTTCTGACTCATCAAGTTGTAACATATATAATATAATTCCTTATCCTATCCTTTCCCTTATAACTAACATGTAGTTTATTCTCTGCAATAAACGTCTTATGTTATATGTCTATCATTTTGTAGTCGTCTGAACATGAGCTCTACTATCACGCGGTAGCAGCAGAGACTACGACGCCACCAACGCAGTACCATTACACTGCGCTAGGTGGCGGCATGGGTAGCCACATGGTCAGACCCCCAACTGGGCTGACCTCTACTGCGTGTGGCTGACCCCCCCCCCCCCCCCCCCCCCCCCCCACACACACACCTATAGAGTCGATGTGGGATCTGGCGAGTCAGGGGGCGGGTCAGACAACTACTGACGCCGCGGAGAGCAGATGGTTCAATAAACCAAGGGTGAAGCGTACACTGAATTGAATCTTGGTGTTCTTCCGTGTGACTGCGAATCTTGGTGTTCTTCCGTGTGACTGCGTGAGAGAGAGAGTCGGAGGGCCGTGGGCCATTACATTGGTGCCGTGAGCCAGCTTGCCTTCTGCGTAAGGGGTGAGTATTGGACCTGGGCCATGGACTCCGAAGGTAGGTTCTCTTTGTAGTTTGTAGTTATGGAGGGGGCGACGGCAGGTCAACTGCGTAGTGGACGCCAGTACCAAAGTGATGGTACAGGGCGTCCCGACGCGGTGGGATCGCCGGTGAGCGTGGACGCTTCTGTGGTGAGTATACTGCACCACCCTCATAATTTGCCTGTTGGGGATGTTGATGTTGATACGTTCATTCCTAATACAGGTGCCGGCGTCATAGGGGACCGCCGCCAGGTGTCAGTGAGTGGGGGGGGCGTAGCCACTCCCGCACTAGTGCCGGTGGTGTCGCCTAGGGGTGCTGAAGGCGCTGATAGCTATTGGACGCAGTTAGCACGACTGAGTGGCAGTCCGCCACCAGGTATTGCGCCGTTGTTTACACCGGTGGCGATACAGGGTGGTGGGCGTGACGCGCGGTTGGACACTCGTTCTGATAGTGGTGGCGCGGCGTTGAAAAATGTTGCGCCATCAGCAGCAGCGCGAAATGTTCTCTCAGTTGATGATAGTACTGGGGAGGGCATTACGGGGAGTGCGATGAAAGTGGGCTTCGCTCTTGATGATATGCAGTCTCTGTCAATCAGTATTGATTCGGGGGCGGGTGTAAGTGAGGGTAGCAGTTCGATCGTGTGTCGTGATGATTTAGGTCTGGGCGTACGCGGGAGTTCTGTGGGAGGCATGCTGCTGGAGTATTCGCCGAGGGGGAGTTCAGCTGTCCGTTCTGTGGGGATGGGAGCTGAGCGTGGTGATCCCCAAATTCCCTGTCGTAGGGAGAGTTCCCCGGCTTTGGAGACAGGGCTCGTAGCTGATGACTCGTTAACATTTACATTGGAGCATGATTTGGTTATGGGTCGTTCGTTTTCGGGGTCGCAGTCGGAGGTAGAGCGTCAGGAATCTATGCGTATCCGCCGTCTGCGAGCTTGGAAGCGGATCCAGTTTGACCGGATGGCGGGGGAGAGACGGGCGTTGGATGATTTAAGAGGCTCCAATGCTGCATCCTTCGCACGCAATTTAGCAGAGCTAAACGCGGTGCGGCGTATCTCCGCAGAGGAGGCAAAGTCTAATCGGATGTTGGTGGAAGAGCAGCAAACTGCGTTCACGAAACAGACAGAGGATTTGTCCATGCGGGAGGCGCTGAATGTGCACTTGCAAGACGAGAATCAGAGGTGTGAACAGTTGCTAGCTGCCGAGAGGTTTAGCATTGATTCTGCTCTGGAGATCCTTGCAAGGGAGCGCGCAGCTTTTCAGGCTGAGAAACTGGCATTTCAGCGCGGTTTGGAGCTTGGGGAGAGTAGTGCGAGGGTTACTGAGTCTATGCGGTTGGATAGCCATGAGACGCAGTATCCAGGGCATAGTGCGAGCTCGGCTTCTGCGGGTAGCTCACCGCGTTCACCGGCGCCTTCTAAGGGGGGGCGGCGGGGGAGGTGGGGGTCCTAGGGAGCCGGTGCCCTCCTCTGGGGATGGTGACTCTAAGGGGGGGTGTGCTGGGCAACATCGGAGGGGTGTTGTTCAGGATTCCGTTTATGTGGGTAAGACTCATGAGGAGGTGCGGAATGAGAGGATTCCTGACCCGGTGGGTTTGGGGGGTGATGTGGTGCCTATTGCGCCATTGCCTGGGCTGCCGGTGGGTCGCCAGTACTCAGTGGAAGAGATGTGGTTGTTCCGGAATCATCCTGCAATAATGGATGTGATTCGGGAGCCTGCTTCGATTGGGGGTGGGGCCGGATGGGAGTCGTGTAATCGGGATACGTTAGAATTGGATGAGAATGTTCTGAGGTATCCTGTGGCAGGTTCTGCGTGTATTCCAACGTTGCGTCCTAAGGCATTTACAGGTATTAAGCAGGAATGGAATACTTGGTGGCGGGATTTTACGTTGGATATGCGGTCTAACATGTGGGATGAGAGGGTAGCTCTCATTCAGCTGTTACCTCTGCTGAGGAGTGGGCCGGCGCAGGACTGCGTGGACGCGTGGAGGCGCCATGGGTTGACGACGATGAGGGAATTGCTTCCTATCATCTTGTATAAGTTCCGTCCAGTGGACCCCATGGCGCGCTGGTACTGGTGGAAGAAACGCGTCCAAACTGCCCGTGATGGATCGTACCGTGCGTACGGTCTACAGCTGCAGGTTGATGGGCGGGAGGCTGCGAGAGATACTGGGATGAGTGAGCGTGCGATCGAGACTAAGATAGTCGAGCGTTTCGTGTGCTCACTCATGGATCCGGGGGAGCAGCGTGCCGCTTATGATCGGTGGCGGCCGGGTAAGTCATCTCTGGAGGAGATGTTTGAGGTGGTCGACGATTACTGCGCCAAGGCACTGCGTGCTGGGCGGTCGACTGCGGTGGAGGCTATTCGACTGTCAGATGAGTCGGATAGTGAGTTCGAGGTTGAGGTGGCTGCGTATAACGCGCCACGTGATCCTCGGCGTAATGGCGGTGGTAGTTACTCTCGGGGGAGTTCTGGGGGGAGCTATCGTGGTGGTAATTCCTATCGGGGTTCGTCTGGGGGTGGCTATCGGGATGGTGGCAATTACCGGGCGAGCTCTGGGGGGGGTTATCAGTCGCCGCCTATCACTAAGGCGTTGGTCCAGGGTTGGATGCGTGATGTGATGGGGGAGCAGAAATCTGCTGCGCAGGTAGCAACAGGTGGGCCTAGCTCATCTGGGTTATCTGCGCGCAGGCGCGTAGCTAAGAAAGATACGCGTGCTCGTGATCACAAATGTGGTCGGTGCTTTGCTTTCTGTCATTGGCCTATCCAATGTACTGGAGTAAAACATACTCTCGAGGAGGCTGTAATAGCCGGTGATCGCGAGGGTAGGGACAACTTGGGTGTTGATCGGGCTAGGTTGGCGCGTCACCGTAAGGACAGGGACGTGAAGGCTAAGCCTAATTTAAACGCCTAGGGTTGGACCGTTTGGGCTTAGGCCCAACCCAATTGGCAAACCTGGATACCGCCAAAGCGGATGCGGTGTTAACTATCAAGGAAGCCGGTGTGCAGTCTGATGCTAGCGCGGGACCGCCGGTGATCGCCCCTGGTGATACTATCCCAGTGGAGCAGATAGCGCATTGCGTTTCTGCTTTGGCTCCCGCACCTTTGGACGACTGTATGCAATTTATAATACAGCGTCAGGGGTGCGACCTGTCTCACCCTTGTGGTAAACGCTTATTCGTGGATTCCACTTTCTGGACTTTGGACGGAAAACGGTGGTATGTGAGAGTGTGCGTTAGAAGGACTATCGGGTATTTTTTAATAGACAGTGGGGCTGCGGTCACATGTGTTGGACGAAAATTCTTCGATAAGTTGGACGGTGATAAGGTGTTTTTCGATAATAGCGTGAAGCCTGTCACTGTCACCGGTGCACCACTCAAGCAGTACGGACAAGCCATACTACCTCTGGAGATTGGGGGGAAAATATTTCATTATGCCCCTACTGTTTCCGATATTTCAGAAGATGGTATTTTAGGTGCGGAATTTTTGGAGTATTATGGTTGTGAGCTGCGTCAGGCAGGCAGCCTATTTCTTCAATATCCGTATCAACTCACGGTGCAGTGTGAATTACGTCGTGATAGTAAGACTGTGTCTGCTGTCGCGCAAGATATTCGCATTGCTCCGATGACCGGTTGTGATGTTAAAATTACAGCTGTGGGGGTCGACGGTGATCACCAGAGCCTGTTTGAACCGATGGTCTCAGAATTGCATGAGCTGGGAGTAGTGGGTCAGAATACGCTAGTGTGGAGTGCTGTCAACTCAGTTGTGCCGTTGTTTATTCCAAATCATTATGCGGTTAGGTTACGGAGGGGTACGACTATCGGGTTGTTGAGTGAGGCTACTGACTTTGGTAATGTTCATTGTGAATACGCTAAGGCGGTGTTGAGTAAACAATCCGGTGTAAACATTGCTCGCGGCAACGGGGTCGCTGAGTCAGCTGTTGCCACAGTTGACCCAGTGGACGGGGTTGGCGCGGGGAGGTGTTGTGGGGTCAGCTGTTCGCAGTTACCGGGTAATTGGAGCAGTGGTTGGCCCGAACTGCGTGTCGCGCGGGTGGCGCAGTTGGATTGCCCCTCTAGTGTTGTGAGTAGTAGAGGGGAAGTGGGCGTTGCTGCGTTGGGGGAGGTGGCCGATGTGGTTACTTTTGGTACGACAGAGGAGTGCGTGGCGCCTTCTGTTGTATCTCGGACCCTTGATGGGAGCTTGCCTGCCCATCTTATACCTTTGGCTATGGGGTGTGAGGTGGTTGATGAGTCTGATCGCTCTCGGGTGGTGGAATTTCTGGGTAGAAATATCCAGGTTTTCGCAGTGCCTGGTGAGACGTTAGGCTGGACTGAGGTGGTGAAGCATGGCATTGATGTCGATGAGTCTGCTGCTTTTAGGATTCCCTATCGGCGTTTCGTGCATTCCAAGAAGGAGGCACTGGAGACAGAGCTGCATAAGCTGCTGGATAGTGGAGTGATTAGGAGTAGTGATTCACCGTGGAGTTCACCTGTCCATTTAGTCAAGAAAAAAGATGGTTCAATCCGTTTTTGCATTGACTATAAAAAACTCAATACTGTGACGCGGAAAAATGCTTACCCATTACCGCGCATAGATGAGTCGCTCGAAAGTTTAGGGGGGAATGAGTGGTTTTGCACTCTGGATCTGCAATCTGGATATCATCAGGTAGCAATGGATCCGGAGGATATTGCTAAAACTGCTTTTAGTACTCACTTAGGCTTGTTCGAGTGGAACGTGATGCCGTTTGGGCTATGTAATGCTCCAGCCACGTTCGAAAAGATGATGACGGATATGCTGGCTGGTCTTCAGTGGAAGATCTGCTTGGTGTATTTGGATGATATCATTGTCTTTGGTTGTACACTTACCGAATGTCAGGATCGGCTTCAAGCAGTGTTTGATCATTTACGTTCCTATGGGCTGAGACTCAAGGCTTCAAAGTGTAGACTTTTTAGGCGCGAGACGCAGTACCTGGGACGTGTGGTTTCTGCGAAGGGGATTAAGGCAGACCCGGAAAAGCTCTCTGCAATTGCGGGATGGCCCAGACCTGAGGATATGAAGGAAGTGAGATCATTCCTTGGGTTTGTGTCGTATTACCGTGATTTCATTGCCGATTTGTGCGCGGTTGGCTGTTCCTCTGCAGGACTTGGTCGTTACCGCGAAAAGAATAAAATTTGTGTGGGGCGACACTCAGGAGGCGGCATTTCTCGTTTTGAAAGGTGCCTTTACTCAGACCCCAGTGCTGCGATATCCGCGGGCGGTGGGGCAGTTCATTCTGGACACGGATGCGCCGGGGTTTGCAATCGCGGGCGTGTTAAGTCAGGTTCAGGATGGGGTAGAGGTCCCGTTGTCTTTTGCGAGTAATAAACTTAATAAAGCACAGCGGAATTATTGCACGACGAAGCATGAGTTGATGGCTATCGTCGTGTATAGCAGGAAGTGGAAACATTTCTTGATAGGGTCGGATTTTATTATCCGGACGGGTCATCATTCTCTTCGTTGGTTGTTGAATTTCAAGGAGGCGGAGGGGATGATGGGGCGTTGGTTGGCCACTTTATCTGAATATGGTGTGACGAATGAGCATATTGTGTACAGAAAAGGGGTGGATCACATCAACGCAGATAGTCTGAGTAGAATCCCGGTGCGTAAGTGCGGCTGGGGTGATTGCACGGACTGTGGCACGCATAATTGTGTACTCGCAGCAATTTCTGCGATGCGTCTGGCGGACATAGATGATGATGAGCTTTGGACGTTATCAGAGGTTCGCTTGGCGCAGCGCCAAGATCCCTCCATACTGCGTGTGATCAAGTGGTTGGAGGTAGGCCGCTCGAAACCTTTGCGTGACGAGCTGGCGGTGGAGAATGCAGAGACTCGTAAGATTATAAATCAATGGGATCTGCTGGAACTGCGTGAGGGTGTGCTCTGCAGGTGGAAGGTAGTGGGTGAAGACCTATGCAGTCGCCTGCAGATCGTCATGCCATTTGCATTGCGCGATGATGTGTTGTTGTTTTGTCATGGGCATTCTACAGCTACGCACTTTGGGCGTGTTCGCTCCACCAAGCGTTTAGCTTGGCGGTTCTATTGGCCTGGCATGACTTCTGATATTAGGCGGTGGGTACGCACTTGCCACAAATGTCAGGTGGTGAAGCCAGGTGAAGAGATTGCTAAGTTACCGTTGACTCAGGAATTGTCTGGGCATCGGTGGCGCCGTCTAGCGTGTGACTTTGTGTCCGGGTTTAAGACGACGTCTAGGGGGAATGTGGTGATGATGGTAGTCCAAGACTATTACACTAAGTATGTGCAAGTGTACCCCTTAAAAGATCACACTGCACCCACTGCAGCGCAGGTGTTGGTGGATAACTGGGTTTTGATATTCGGTGCCCCAATGCGGATCCATTCGGATCAGGGATGAGAATTTGAGTCCACACTGTTCCAGTCCATGTTGCGCTTGCTGGGCATTAAGAAAACGCGTACGAACGCGTACTGTCCACAATCGGATGGTATGGTAGAGCGTTTTAATAAGACGCTGATATCTGCGTTGGCTTGTACCGTGAATGACTTTCAGGATGATTGGGATTTACAGGTCAAGTTTGTGGCACATGCATATAACTGTACGGAGCACGCATCTACAGGTGTGAGTCCGAACAGGTTACTATTTGGGGAGGAGCTCCGACTGGCAGCTGATCTGCAGTTTGGGGTGGTGAATTGTCAAGTAGACCGGCCTTGTGAGATCGTGTTTGTAAGATGGTTGGAGCATTGCTTTCACCACGCGTATAGCGCAGTTCGCAATGCTTTAGGTCGGGCAGCGGTTCGTCAGAAATCTGACTACGGGCCTGCTGCGTGGCGCCAGTTCAAGGTGGGGGATCGGGTAGTGCGGTATCATGCGCCGCTAGCTCGGGTCAAACTCGCAAAGAACTGGGATGGTCCCTTTACTATAACAGAAGTTGTCTCTGACACCACAGTTATTATGAAGGGCAAGGATGGTAAATACCGTAAATCTAACGTTAGACGTCTTAAGCTTTACACCGAGCAGATGTCTAGAAACGCTGGACCATCCTCCTGGCTGGATGCACATGTAGGGGACGAGCCCGCACCTGCGAGGGTGGAGGCTGGCACTATAGATGCGTTCAGTCAGAAGAAAGTACCTGGGCTTCCAGTTACTGCGGGGGAGGCTATGCGCCCTAGGCGGCATAGGCCTGACAAACGGAAAAATAAACGTCGGCGTCGTTCTAGATCAGTGTCTGATGCCGATAGTGTTGTTTCTGTACGCAGTAGCTCGGGTAGTGACAGCGACTTTGTACCAGTTAGACAGGGGTCTGATGTGGGTTCGGATGCACCGCCTGTGCGGCGATCTGAGCGTTTAGCATTACGACGCAGATAACTGGTATGGGGTGGGGTAGTAGGTATTAGGCTACTCCACCCTGGTGTTGTCTGGTCTCCAGGGGTTGGTCGTACATGAGATACTCCAATCCCTGTCACACAACGAGTAACGCAGTACATATGTTCAGTTAAACTTTACTGCGCAGTTATTTGAGAGTAGTGGGGAAAGACCGGGGGCCCCGGGGGCACCAATGAATGGGCGCAGTTACTACTGTTCTGCGTAATGCCTTTGCCTAAGCCGTGTGTTTATTATCTGCTATTTCTTATCTAACGCGTTGGTTATTGTTGACGGGGCGTACTGCGTGTTAGCTGCTATAACCGGGGGAGTGTTTATGTTTGCTGCGAGCATGGGTGTGTAACTGGTTGGACTGTTCAGTTTGGCGTAATTGGGTCACTTATGGCACGTGCGTGTAACCTGGCGAGTGGGTTGCTGGCGCTACGCAGTACGTGTTGTTGTTGGTGGGTACTGCGTAAGTGCCGGGGATCTGTCGCCGGGGGTGGCTCAGTATTGTGCACTAGCTGGCGGGTGGGCCATGTGCTTGAGCTAACTAGGTCACCCTGATATTCTGCGGTTGGGGGTTCTCCGTGTCCACGTGGTGCGGTGACGTCAGCGGTACTGCAGGGGGGTGGGGAATACCGCCGTCGGGTGGTTTGGCTGGGTTCCTATGTAGGTCACGCTAGCTGTACCAGTGGTGCACCTGGTGTTTCGCGAGCGAGGCAATCATTCTCTGGTTGGTACGCCGGCTGGACTCTGCGGTTCTGTGTGGGAGGACGTGGAGCCAGTCACTCTACTGGCTGATGGCAGACCAGGTGGGTGTTTTTGTTCCTTGAACATTAATCCTATCTTTGTTCGCGTATTCCTTATTGTACTTGTTTATTGTGACAAAACTATAGGAGTATAGCAAGGCCGGCCGCGACTGTGTTGGTCTGTGCGTTTATCGCGCAGACTTGACACAGCGTGTACGGCGATCGTCTGTCGTCGGGGACACGCGACTTGAGCTGCCGTGGCAGTTCGTTGCGTGTGGACTATGTCAGATGATATTCTGGATTCGCCCAGCACTCCATTAGGGGGAGCTGAGGCTGTGAGTTCTCTCGGTGATCTCTTCAATGAGGCCGAGGGTGGCGACGAGACAGGTTTATCCTGTATAGGGACCATTAGGCCTTTAGGCGGTAGGGAGATTGTTGCTACAGTCTCCCCGCGGCTGTCTAGTCCCCTATTGTCGCCCGTGTTGACTGTTGTAAGAGGCCCTCAGCGGGTTACGGCGGCTGGGTTGGTTTCTCCTCCGGGAGTAGCTAGCCTGTCGTTACGTTTCCCTGAGCCGTCCCTCGGTCCATGTGTAGCTTCCATTATCTCTAATGCTCAGACAATGGTTAATGCTGACGAGTTGTCACGCTTTCGGGAGTGGCAGCTGCATGAGAAGGCGTTGAGGGAGTCGGTTTGTTCGTCCCGCACGGATCCGTTCTTGCTCAGCCCAGCTGATGTGAGGTTGGTGCAGCCTCTCAGCGGTAGTTCATCGGGTTCTTGCCAGGTGGTACTGCCGACTGCAGTTGCTGTCCGACCTCCTATGCTACCGTTCGCAGGCTCTGAGGATGTAGGCGCTAGAACCCTAGGGAGTCTGGCGCCGGCACCTCACGACAACGGACGGTCAGTAGGGGAAGGTTCCAGTGTGCGGATGGACGTCGATTCTGTCGAGTCTACCCCGGTTGTGGGCGGTGAGCTGCTTCAGCCTCCTGCCCCTTCTCGTGAGTCTGGTGCGTTGACGGAAGCGCAGGTGAGGATTGCTGTGGAGAAGGCTAAAGCCTCTGTACAGCGTGATGCTGATCCTCGCTTGGAGGTTGTGTCGGTGCCCCCTAAGGCATCGATCCCTCCTGCAAAAGTGCTATATGGGTTGTTTGACTATCGCTATCATAATAGCGATGGTTCCAAACGTACCGTGCCCGTGGATGTCGAGGACGTTCCCGCTGGTGGCAGTTCTGATACTGCACGTCCGTCGAGATCGGCCGCTCCCTGTTCTGAACAAGAGCAGGGGGGGGACGATCGGAGAACGGGTCGGATGGCCTACATACTTGCGCGGTTTCTTTCGGGAAACGTGGCTGGTTTGACAGAAGCTACCCTGTCGCGGCTATGGAACGACCCTCACGAGAAGCCATGTAGTATCAGAGATTACGTGGTCTGGGAGCATGGGAACCAGCGGATCATGCGGTCCTATGATGTGCACGGAGATTATGGGGTCTCCGATGACGAGGGCTGGACCGAGGCTGACAGCCGTCCCCGCGCTGCGTTGGAGTGGTACAACGTTCATTTATGTGAGTTATTTGGAGCGTTGAAAGATCCAACGAGGGGGGATGGTTACACGAAACAGGAACTGGCATGCCTGGGGTACGTCCGCCGTGTGTTTCGCCCAGGACAGACTTGTCTGTTCTGTGAGCTGAACCCGGTGGGGCGGAGACCGGTCCCAAAGCTGTTTCTGCGGTGGGTACAGTTGGCTCGACACATTTGTGAGAGCCACTTGCACACCGCCCCTATCTGGAGGTGCACCAGACCATTCAACGTGGTGAGTGGTTGTGAAGGCTGTCCAACGCTTAAGGCGACAGGACAGTACTTTGTGACTGCTCGCCGCGGTGTGATGATCAAGCATCTCTTGGAGGGCCACGGACGCATGCTGTATGACGTTGTGAAGGTGCTGAGTGTGATTCAGTGGAATCCTCAGTCCGTGTCGAAGAGAGCGGTGTCCTTCATGATGAAGCAGCGTACAGACTTCCACTATAGCAGGGAGACCCTGGTGCTGCCCAAGCAGCACAGGTTGATTGCCCTGTTTATATATGTTCCTGGGTCGGCGGAGGTACGTCGTGAGCGGTTCTACACCGGTCACGGCGCATCTTCGGCGAAACGGGGCAGGGGTCGTGGTGCTGTTGCCGTGAGGAGGGACCAGCAGGGGCGAGCAGCTCCTCTGGCCTCTTCGAGCTCTGGGCAGGGTGCTAGGTCCGTCCAGGGGAAAGGCAAGGGGAGAGGTAAGAGGTCCTCGTCCCTGGTACCATTGCGCGATGGCTCTGCTATCCAGCTGCAGCAGAACCAGGGGTCGGACAGGTCAGCTTCGCCTCCCCAGCCGCTGCCTCCACCCCCTCCATCTGCTGCCCAGCAGGGGTTGAAAGACTGGCCTGAGTTGCCAGTCGCGACTATTGATCCAGAAGAGGGTGGATCAAGGGGCGTGCGCCGTCGTAAGCGTCAGAAGCTGGTGACTGCGTTGACGCCCGACACTCTGAGTGCGGTGGTAGTGTGTGCTCCGGCGACCGTGGCGACGGTGCCAGTGGCATCGGTGTCTCAACCGGTGTCGTTGGGTCAGGTTCCGTGGTGACGTGTGTCGGCGGCTGCGGGATCTGCCTCTCAGGTGACGGTGGCAGCGTCTGCAAGCCCGGTTGTGAGACCAGTGGTGATTGGTCCTGTGGTCGGTCCTTCTCCGGTGGTGGTGCCTGTGCGACCAGTGGTGGCTGCGGCCCCGTTGGTCGATCACGGTGTCGCTCTGGCGTTGGACGGGATCATGGAGCGTCTCTGCGAGGCCAACCGTGTGGATGTGACGGCCAGAATTACTGAGTCGGTCGACGGTCTAGTTAAAGCCTTCATAGGGGGCTTTGACACGGTCGTCGCGCAGATGCAGGATGTTCTGGCGCGCCAGGCTGAGGGTAGGCGCGGTGCTGACTTCGACAATATCGTTGAGGACAAAAAGATTGTCGAGCGAAAGTTGGAGGCATCGCGCGAGCAGAGGGCACGGCAGGCGGCAGTCATTGACGACATTGACATGACTTTTTCTGCCGCGTTTCGCTCTGACTTCCGGAGCTGGGATGGTTCATTGCGTGCTTTGGATCTCTCTAGCTTCAGCGTCGAGGACAGGCTGCACGGCCTGCCGGCCAGCTTGGTGACTGATGCTGCTGCAGCAAATCGGGCGCTGCTGGCGCGGGCGGCAAGGGCGCCTGCTGACGCTGACGGGGACATTCAGATGACAGGTGACGGGAAGGTGGACGGCGATTAGTCGTCGTTCTGTCCCGTCCGAGGGATTTTGGACGTCACGTCGAAATTCAGATGACAAGTGACGGGGTGGTGGACGACGTTTAACTGTTGGCACAGTTGGGCGTTGCTCTCCTCTGTCCGAGGGATTCTGGATAACGTGATGTCTCAGATGACAGGTAGCAGCTAAGTTAGCGGTGGTTGACTGCTCACGCAGGTGATCGGCGCTAGCCCTGTCCGAGGGATTCCGGGTTCCACGTCGGGGGTAATTGAAAGACCAGCACCCCTGTGACGGTTATTAATTTTTTTTTTATATATACACATTAATAATATATAAAATAATTTTTTTTCTGATAGTTCATCTCCCTTAAGGAGGTGGATACCGCCTTGTATATATATATATATTGTTACTGATATAATATTTTATATACCTTTTTAATACTACGGTGCTATTTTTACCTTGATAACCATGATGTACTTAGCATTTCGTACTGCTCTATTCCAACATTATTTTTCTTTGCAGTACGATTGTTGATAATATATGTTGTGGTGAAGAGCTTAGCTTTCTCCCGATTGGAGGATCTAGCTTCTTGTGTTCTGCCTATTTTTCTGCAGTAAGGGTCGGAATAATTTTGTTTATATATATATATATTAGATTAATTATTTCTAAATATTGCTCAACTTTCACCCCGTTTTGACTTCCTTTTTCCACACCATTAGGAAATATTATATTCTAAATTTATTCAGTGGAACGAGGTGGTCAATGGTGTGGGAGTTGGTGGGTGGACACTGTGCATTTTACACTAAAAGATTTTCCTATGCAGTGTCGCCCTGGCTCTTATTTTATGCTGCATTCTTTAATTTCAAAATTACTACTATAGTAAGCGCTTCTGGCAGAACATGATTGACAGCGTGTGCGTCGGCTCCTGTTGCGACAGGGGAGGATGCACATGGGGTGTAGTTTACTTTGTAGGAGGCCGGGTTCTTGCTGGCGCCCAGTGCTTCTTATGAAATGTATTGCATACCTAAACGTTGTATCTGCGGAGACTTTCTCAATTGTTATAAGTAACACCGCCCTTCTCCTTTCATGCAATCTGCACCGGAGCGATCACCGAGCGTGGCGGGTCCTGGGTGTGGCTGTTTGACGTGTCCGCGGTGTAATACCGTCTGTGATCTACTGGCCAGGCGACGCGGGCACAAGAAGGACGGACTGAGGAAGCTCGAAGAGGAGCCGCTCCGCGTAGAAGGAGGAGCGCCCCGCTAACGGTTCTCCTGAGAAGGGGGGCGGCGGGGGGTGGACTGAGTAGTTCCTTGCTTCCTTCTGTCGAGGGGGCTCCACTTGTGGGGTATGAACTCTCTCCCAGCAAAAAACATTCTATACACCAACTACATAGAGGCTGGGAGAGGTCGTCTTTGTGCGACTCATTTAAAGACTCTTTCTTCACCTAGATTGATGACATGTTTGCCTTGCAGCTAGCTAGAGACACATTGCTATTTCGCTGCAGGCAGGTCTAGGATACATAGCTTTGTAAGGCTTCTCTCCCTTTCAAGTTAGTTCTCATGTTGACTTCTATTATTTCTCGATTCTCATCGGTTTGCATTCTGCAACCGGTGAGACTCTAGGGGGGCAGTGTAGTAGTCTGAACATGAGCTCTGCTATCATGCGGTAGCAGCGGAGACTACGACGCCACCAACGCAGTACCATTACACTGCGCTAGGTGGCGGCATGGGTAGCCACCGGTCAGACCCCCAACTGGGCTGACCTCTACTGCGTGTGGCTGACCCACCACCCCACACACACCTATAGAGTTGATGTGGGATCTGGCGAGTCAGGGGGCGGGTCAGATAACTACTGACACCACGGAGAGCAGATGGTTCAATAAACCAAGGGTGAAGCGTACACTGAATTGAATCTTGGTGTTCTTCCGTGTGACTGCGTGAGAGAGAGAGTCGGAGGGCCGTGGGCCATAACAATATTATTATATAAAGTCAAGGTGTGAACATAGCAGCTGAACATAAATGTTTATGTCACACACGTAAATGTGATTTCATACGCAGTTGTCTTGTCATGCTGCTTCTTCTTTTGTGTTCATTGTGTGCCTTCTTTGTTTGAAGCTGTAATGTACTGTCCTTGGACACTCACATCATTTACTTTGTTCACTGATGTTATTGGATGTACCAATGAAGGAACGTACATAGATATACATGTATATCAAAGCTACTTACAACAGGTAAGATACTGCAAATGCAACATTAGGCATCATTAACATAAATATGTTTTAACTTATTCAATTAATGTACGCTGAAAACCGTAACGAACTGGTGGCCTACTTAATCGACCATAACATGTTGTACATGTTATTGGTGCGTTTGTGTTATGCGATTTTTTAATGTGAACTGATGTTGCATATTCTAAAGTCTTATTTTTATGTTTATTAGGACATTTGTAAATGAACCTCCTGTTATGTCGTATAACATTGTCATGTTCATTTACCACATTGTAACTCCTTTGAGCCCCTACATTAGTACGCACAATAGTACCTCTTTTCCAGTCACCATTGTGGTCTTTATAATGGATGTGATCACCCTTATTCAAAGGGTCTTGAATACTACTGGCATGTTTGTCAAAGTATCCTTTTTGCAACCTTTGATTATGGTGCATTTGGTTAAGTTTTGATGTATGTACCCTTGCCTTCAATTCTCGATCTAGTACAGGGATCCTGCTTCTCAATTTCCGTAACATCATTAACTGAGCTGGGGACACGCCGATACCATCTAATGTCGTATTTCTGTAATTGAGCATGGCTATTTGTACATCTCTACCGTCTTTTATACATTTCTTTATTATACGTTTAACGGTTTGAACATAACGTTCAACCTGTCCATTACTCTGCGCATGCATCGGACTTGAGTAGAGTGACGTGAAGCCATGTAATGACGCAAATTTCTGAAATTCAAGACTTGTAAATTGCGGACCATTATCCGACACTATATATTTGGGTGTTTTATCTAATTCTATGAAATCTGGAAATTTAGAATAATAGTCAATAATTAAGATGTAATTTCTACCATCGACATGAAATAAGTCTATTCCAATTTTATTGAATGGTATATCTATTATTGCGTGATTTTTCTAAATTCTTGACATATATCACATCTGGATATCTTGGCTTCTAATTGGCTACTAAACCCTGGCCAAAAAACATTATCTCTGGCGAGTTGTTTACACTTGACCACCCCTAGGTGTGATTCATGTAACTTGTCCAGCATATTGGTCTGTAGAACTTTGGGAATTATTATTTGTTTACCTTTCAGTAGTAAGCCATCTACCCATGTTATTTCATATCTAGAGGTGTAATACGGTTTCACATCATTAGGAATATGATTGTTATTATTTGGCCATCCTTCCAACGTCAGATTCTTTACTGTGTTGAGCGTCTGATCTACCTTGGTGGCCTCTCTGACACGTGGGACAACATCCATACCTATATCTATAGCCCCCACCGAAATGTCACGGTCATACAAATCATTAGGGGCTACACTGGATGTATGCGCTCTTGATAAAGTATCAATTTGTCCGCTTCGTGCGAAGGTGTCTCACTCAAAGTGTCCAGTCTTGCTAACAGACCCAATTTAACACAGGCCTGTTTGCCTATGATCGCACTGCCGGCATCCGTTACTTGAAACCTTAAGTCATGACCGTTAATCTTTAATGTTGTTTCTCCTGCAGGCCTAATTCTATGTCCTCCATACGTGATCAATTGACAAGTAGATGCTTTCAAATCAGCACCACTCATTTGTTTGTATACTTCCAAAGGCAAAATATTGGCTTCGGATCCTGTATCTAACATAAATGACACCTCCATATCACTGACAACAAACATCACAAACCACAACTCCTTGTCGTCCATGTCAGAACCATGTATTGAACCGACAAACAAATCACATCCGTTACTGTTTTGTTGTTCTTGATCTCGACTGTCGAAATGACCTTGCATGACTCGGTCACTTTCCGTCTCCGAATCAATATTAATTTCATATATCGGTGTCTCACATTGCTGTCTCTTTTGCAAATGGTACATTTTTACAAAATGACCAATTCATCGACATCCAATGCACTCTTTCCCTCGGGCTGGACAGTTCCCATCTCAGTGATTATATCCGCACCGTCCACATCTGGTAGCCGCCATCTTGCGGCCTTGTTGATACTGACTTGTTGATGCTTGTTTCCATGGAGACATCCTGGTTCCCAGTTCAGCTCGTCGTCCGTAACCACTGGATACCGCATCCACTTGCACGTTCGAAGACACTTGCACTTGTGATGACTTATTTTCACTCAACCTACATAATTGAACACACTCCTCCAATGATAATTTAGGCGCTTGTAGTAATTTATTTCTGAGTTCGTTATCCTTTACTCCACATACAATCCGATCACATAACAGGGAAGCTTCCAATTGTTCATAACAGCAAAATTGGATCCTATGTTTTAACTCGCGAATGTATGTGTCCATATTTTCGGTAGTTTGGTTAAAAGAGTTGAAGTCATACCTTATTACTGTTATGTTTGTTTTTCCCTCGCAATACTTCGAAAATGCTGTTATCAACGGTCCAATTTTGTCTTTGTCATTTGTGTCGAACTCGAACGTACGGTGAACTTTTTGTGCCTCACTGCCAGCAACATGTAGCAGTACACAGCATTGTACTTTCTCTGTTTTTGATCCTATCCCGGCTGCTGAGTAAATTACATAGGAATGCAACCATGATCTCCAGTTTATGGCCATTCGTTCATCTAAATTTAACGGTCCAGGGGGTTTCAATCCATGAAGTGCCATGTCAGCAATTCAACCCGTAACATCTGACACCATGTAAAGTATGTGCGGACACCGTGAGTTCTTGTAACGTAACTGAGTTTATTAAGAACACTTGATCATGACGTCATGCGGTAGTACGGTGGGGGTGTTCGGATAACCACAATACATTACAACACCCAACACACCAGCCCATCATCCACACCCACCAGCGAGCTCTTGATCCATGAAACTTGCGCCCGCCAGCCCACCTTCCCCACCCAACAAACCAGCCCGCCCTCCCCACCCAACACACCAGCCCACCCTCCCCACCCAACACACCAGTCCGCCCTCCACACCCAACACACCCCATGAGAACCCTCCTGTGTGACACCAGCCCACCTGATGGTTGAGTGTGCGGGACGAAAGCCGGGTGAGTGGTATTTGCACTATGAAGTGGTTGGTGTAGGGCAGTTAGGCGACAGGAAGTAATGAGAGCTGGCTTTATTGGACATGGATGGTGTCAACAGGGGAGACCTGAAGTATACAGTAGTAGAAGGCAACGATTTGATGGATGTGAAAAGAGTTTCTGATCGAATTTTGTTGTAACGCGAGTGTCTGAGAGAATACTATTATTAGAGTACATGATTGTGGCATGGTGAATTTAGTATATGACAGTGTGATGAAAATACTAACCTGAGAGGTAGTGACATCTGCGTGCCCAGGCCATAGTAATAAGTCCATAGTAGTAAGTCCATAGCAGTAAGTACATAGTAGTAAGTCCATAGTAGTAAGTCCATAGTAGTAAGTCCATAGTAGTAAATCCATAGCAGTAAGTACATAATAGTAAGTCCATAGTAGTAAGTACATCATAGTAAGGCCATCATAGTAAGTCCATAGTAGTAAGTCCATAGTAGTATGGCCATAGTAGTAAGTCCATAGTAGTAAGACCATAGTAGTAAGCCCATATTAGTAAGTTCATAGTAGTAAGTCCATAGTAGTATGGCCATAGTCGTACGTCCATAGTAGTAAGTCCATAGTAGTAAGTTCATAGTAGTAAGTCCATAGTTGTAGGCCTAAGTCCATAGTAGTAAAATAGAGTAGCATGCAGGGAGCCAGACACTTCGTCAGGCCTTCACTTAAACGTGTCCAATAACAATGTCTCATATCATAATAAAAGGTCACAACAACAGAAGTCAATATCATAGCACATCGATTTAGGTTAAAGGGAAAGATCCATAAAGTATTCATACTTATTTAAGTTATTTTCAGTACCAACCATCCCGCCCCATGTCATGCTTACTACGGTTATCTACCTGTATATGTGTGTTCTACAAAGCACATCCATGCAATTTTTATTTGAAAATTATTAGTAATAGTATCGTATGTTATTTACTCCAAACACTGTCTGTTTTACTGTCTATATTATGAATAACTGGACATTTTTCACTGTGCATGTGAATTTCATTTAAATAAAAAATGTGACAATTAACTAAAAACGATATTTAATACTTTCAAGGCATATAATATTACTTATTACAATAAACATGATCGTTATTGTCATGCACTTACTACAAAGTTACAGTTGCATACCTTTGTACCATTATTCACGGTTATTTTAAATGAACAACACTATGTAAATTTAAGCGAAAATAATAAAAGCCAAAATAATTATCCTGTTATCAAGATGATGCAACAAAATAATCACGTGCGATAGATATTAAGAAAATTAAACAAATAGGGGTACAAAGAGTTCCTGAGCAAGATACCTTTGAGTAAACAACATCTTGTGGCAAAAGAGTTAAATAGAATGCTTGCAGATGATATTATAGAGACTAGACACCTGTCACTAAGGTACCAACAAAGGATGGTACCATTTGTCTTTGTGGAGACTATTGTAGGCTTAATGCAGTGACAACTATAGATGCCTATCCTCTGCCCAGCATACAGGATATTTTGTTATCAACTTCATGGAGCTAAAATGTTTACCACAAGAGACCTAAAGTCTGGTTATTGGCAGGTCATGGTAGATGAGGAGAGTAGACCTAAAACAGCTATTAACACTCATATGGGACTTTCCAATTTAAACGTATGCAGTTTGGATTAACCACTGCCCAGCTGTTCTTCACAGAATGATGAACGATATTCTTTCAGAGTTTTGGAGAACATGTTGTTTGATTTATTTAGATGACATCATAATTTATTCACCGGATGAAGAGAGTCATCAACAAGATGTAGCCATCTTGCAGGATAATGGTGTGACTATTAAAGAGTCTAAAGCCGTGTTCACACGGACGATGTAAATCGATTCGTAGAAAGCGACTTGTATAGTTCGCATCACATTTCTCGTGTGAACGGACGTCTGAGGCGGATTAGGGCTGATTCGATTCATGTGATCCGGATAATGTAAACCACCTAAGCGAGGTAGTCTACGTGAATCGATTCCTGTGATGCGGATAATTTTGCCCGTGTGGACGCATCTGAGGCGGATTAAGCACCTCACACGCATGCGCAGTCGACCTTAGTTTGTTGACTTTCCGGTCGATCAAAAGCGCATATTATATAATTTAATTAATGAAACCGCTATCTATGCACAGATATTTTTTGCATCATTTATTTGTAGGGTTTCACTGCCCAGCAGAAGTTTTGACCGTTCCAAACCAATACGAATCATTAAATACATATCTAGGTCGAACTCACTCTCTAGTGGTGACCTTGCCGAATCGAAGACTGGCGCTGGTCAGGCTGGGCTTGCTCATGCACAGATATCGATTTCCGGCCCAAGTACTGCCCGTGTGAACGGATGGCTAATTCGCCTCACCTGATTCGATTTGTGTGATGCACATTTTGTCCGTGTGAACATGGCTTAAGTGTGAATTCAGAGTGTCTGAGGTAAAACTCCTGGGTTACGTTGTATGTGAGGTAGGTTTGAAACCTGAATCCTGAGAAAATTACTGCAATTAGGGACATGGCTTCTCTGATGAGTAAAAAGGAAGTAAGGCGTTTGCTAGGATCTGCAGGATATTAGCAACAGATAATTCCTAACTATGTTGATGTTGTTATTTAACAAGTAATAATTCTAGTTGTTTTTGAACGGTAGAGTGTGAAAACGTGTGGAATGAGTTAAAAAGTCTAGCATTAGTATGTGCCCTTCTAAGATTTCCTTATCCTTCTAAACCTTCTGAGTACAGTTTGGAGGCTGTCCTAGTGCAGGAAGATGAAAAAGGGATAGATAGGCCTGTAAATTTAATAAGTACTAGATTTACTTTTGCTCAGTGTAATTATCCTATGATAGAAAAAGAAGTGTATGCTATTATTTACTTGTTAATTAAGTTAAGACCATACCTATATGGTCCTGAATTTACAAATTACAGAGACCATGCTCCACTAAAATGTTTTTTCACTAAGGAAATCCGTAATACACGTATTCAACATTGGGCAGTATTGTTAGCGGAACTTTCAGCACCAATTGTCTATATGAAAGGGGTGGATAATGTGTGGGCTGACATGCTGTCCAGATTGAGACCAAATACAGAGGCTAAGGAGCCTGTAGAGATGTTTACACTAGATTCTATTTTTGCAGAACAGGCAATCCCATTTGAGCACTATGAACTGCCATTCGATAAACTCATTAATGAGCAGAAAAAATGCCTAAATATACGTGAGGAATGAATGAAGAAAATAATTATTTGGTAATTGGTCTTCTTTATTCAATAATTGCTCCTACATGTAAAGATACGTATCCTCGACTAGTTTTGCAAGAGAGATACAGGGATTCTGTAATTAAAATAACTCATACTGAGGTAGGACATATGTCTGTCGAAAACCCTGAGACAACTACAGGAACACTTTTGCTGGTCTGGTATGACTAGAGACGTCGATAAGGTAATTACCAATTGTCCTAATTGTGTAGTGAACTGTAGCAGACACACTCATGCGTAGCCACAGTCGATGCCATTACTCGTAGTGCCTGGTATCGTGATTGCTGCAGATCATTCTGGTTTTTCTGGTGAGTACCAATGGAAATAGATATTTACTGTCTATAATATTCAATTCAATTCAATTCTTTATTTCGGACTCAGGCTTATGGTAGTTACATAATTTGGTCCATAGTAGGTAGATATAAAAATTAATGTGAATAGGATGTAAATAATAGTATGAATACTACCATACTAACCAATATCAAAATGTTGGTCTACATACAGTAGTTTGTACCAATGCCTCCATATGGCAGACGTAAATCTGAGATCACTCTATTCTATTTTTACAAGTCCCTGTATTATAACATTTTCTGACTTGTCAAGTCTAGTAATTAATTTGAATATTAGATTCCTGATAACAGCCTGGAAGGCTGGCACATCAATATTGGCAAACAACTGACTAGCACTATGATACCTAGGTAGACGGAGTAATAACCTCATAATGTCATTATATGCTACATTCAGTTTTCTAATGCTATACATTCTATAGTTCCACCAAATCTGGGCAGTATACAAGGGAGTACAGAAAGTTCTAAATAAATGTACCTTGGCATCAGCTGTACACATATGAAATTTCCTGATGAGCATATTTCCCTGAGCATATAACTTGTGACACTGTCTATTAATATCCCTGTCATCTCTAAAGTCATCAGTCATAAAGTGTCCTAAGTACTTGACTTCACTAGAGATTGAAAGGGGAGCACCAGTTAACATAAAATCAGGAAATACAGTATCCTTGTCATATTTTGATCGAATGATCATTACCATACTTTAATAGCATTGTATTTGATATCAGCTTCTATGCCATATTCATAGCATATATTAAGTAGCATTTGCAGTCCACAACTATATGGTGAGAATATTACCAAGTCATCAGCATACATAAGATGATTTAGAAACAATAATCCATTAATACATCCAGTTTTACACTGATTTAACCTTTTCGACAAGTCATCCATATAAACATTAAATAAATAGGGGGACAACATCCCTCCTTGACATACACCATTACTGACTTGGAAGGGTTCTGACATGGCATCACCCAACCTGACTACCATTGATTGTTGTGAATACCAACATATTAATATCCTGATGAGATAGCCTGGAGTGCCACGCTGCACTAGTTTTTCAAACAGTTTTGCATGATTCACTCTAGAGGCGTCAAGAAAACACAAAAACATAGTCGAAATTAAACTATCCTTAAGAGCATAAATGCACATATCCGTCCCATGCTTTCACTTGAAGCCATATTGATTATCATTTGTTTTTAAATACAACTCCAGTACATCTAGCAGTACATTTTCAAATATTTTGGACAAAATACTAGCAAGGGCTATAGGTCTGTAGTTATCCTTACTGTTAATCCTTCCCATTTTGTCCTTAATTACTGGTACAAGAATAATAGAGATCATAGTATCAGGCAGAGTTCCATGTATGAGAAAGCCTGTGAGGCACATAGTTAACATGGAAAAAAACTCTTGAGCTGCCATATTTGAGATGCTCTGCATAGATATTGCCAGGACCACAAGTCTTGTTACTATCAAGTTTTAATATGGCATCCCTGATTTCCTTAGCACCAACATTTATATCATTACAAATTTTGACATTATGTGTAACACTATCAACATTACTGCATACACAGTTAAATAACTCTATATAATTACTTTTCCAGAGCTCTGCTATCTTCTCACACCCTACCACACCCTCAATATTTGTGGAAAGTGGTGTTTTACTATTGTCTATCAATTTGACCTCTTTCCAGAACTCTTCTACATTGTTATTCTGCAGCTTAGTGTCTAAGGCATCTCTCCTCATAGCATCCTCATTGTATTTAATGTATCTTAAAGCATATTGAAAACGAGAATTTGTCCTCTCTTTCATTTCAGAAATACAACCCTGCCTGGGTTTACCCCGTTCCTTCCACAGTAACAAGGCTTCTCTTGCAGCTTTGTGAAGGTCTGTTGTGTGTACAGTCCACCCTGGACGGCACTGAGTGTTACATTTAGGGAAATTATACAATGGCTTACTTGCCAGCTTAAGGGCCTTTTCAATGTTTTCATAAAAACTACACAATTCATCTGCATGTTGAGAAACCTTACAATGCACATCTCTACACATTAGAGCATCTGTGGGTATTTTAACATTTTGCAAGAGAGTTTCAGTATTTACAGTATATTTATGAATCTCATCTTGTTTTATTCTGGACCAGTCTAATTTGCATTTATTGCAGCTGTTTGTAGTCTTTGACATATCAGGTACATTGTTTATATTCAAGGTCATACCTACAGGTATATGATCTGTGGTGGCATATTTATAATAAGTTTCCATACTTTGTATTGCATCATGAGCATCAGACGAGCTAACACAGTGGTCCAGCCAAGAGACTGTCTCCCAGTTCCTCACAAAAGTAAAGCTATTTAGTGGTAACAGTTGTTGACTTGATAGTACAAAACCATAATCTTGGCAGGAATTGAGCAAATGTTTAGCAAACATAGACTGATCATCCGAGATGTCAGCATTATAATCACCCATCAATATACACAAGTAGTATCTAGATCTGCAACAAAAGCTGATATATGAGCCATTCTATTAATAAACTCATTTTCATTGTCATATGATTCATATGGCATGTAGACATTTATTATCACAATTTTCTTACTATCAATATTGATTTTAATGCCAATGGCCCAGTCAACATTGAAGTGTAGCTCTTTTATTGCATGTTCAATTTTTGTATTCCATAGAATGGCCACCCCTCCAGGGGCATGCCTATATAGGATTTTGTCTTCGTTATCAATTGTTGATTCACCAATTCCATGAAAGTTTCTATGTATAGAGTTCAGGCCTCCCAGGTCCTGTTTGGTAAGTCAAGTCTCGTGTAGACAGATGATATCATGTTCTTGACACAGTTTCTCTAAAATTAATCTTCTGGTTTTGTCAGATTCAGATTGGCCGAGTTTCAGGCCCCTGCTGTTGTAGGTTACAGTCTTGAAAATATTTTAACTGTTCGCACCTTGTACAGGCTGCTTAGGTCTCCTGGCCTCAACTCCTACCGCACCTTGCTCAATGTTCTTGTAATTTTGATTGGGTAGACTCACCTCACCTTGATCAGAGTTCCTTATCTTCACTGCTTCTGTACCGTGGCGTGGTCTCCTCGGCTCATAGTACCTCCGCACAAAAGCACCTGTCGGCCAGATACTAGGGTCATATAATACCTTGGGGTTCACACATTCTGCTGTTACCTGGAAAGACACAACTCACTTCCTTTCCATTTCAATCTTGCGGCATTGAATTTCCACATTCAGTTTCCCCTTCAGGTAGTCTCTTAATGTTGCTACCTCCAGGTCAGGTGTGAACTTGGTTGTGAACACATTCACAATCTTAGTTTGGACTGTGGCAATATTTCTGATGTTGACTGTGCCAACAAGTCCAGGTTTATTCCTGTCTTTCTTCTGCATAATAGACCATTGTTCTGGTTGGGTAGAGTATTAATCATTACCTGATAAATCAGTGAAGGGTATTCATGGTTATGTATTCAATGATTATATTCCTCATCATTCAATCCTGTGTGTGTTTATTTCTGATAATGGGTTGGAATTTAAGAATAAAATGATTATAGACTTTTCAGAGAACTTGGAGTGGAGGTAAGACTTTTTTTTTTTTGGTGACAAGTTTTTTTATTCTGCCCATGACGTCTAAGCTCCTGTGAGGGTGCTTGTTTTCAATGCTGGACAGCTGTGATACTGGATTGGTTTACCTGATCTTTCTCAGGCCAACCTTTGTGGTTTTGGGTGTTAGTAGTTTCTATATTAGTTTTTTTGAATTTTCAAAGTTTTTTCCTAACCTGTATATGATAACTTAGCCTACTATGTACATCTACGCAGATGACAGACAGGTCTGTCCCATTGTGGTTTTTTACAGCATCCTTTCACCCACACCCTGTCCTTAGATAGTACACCAGTGTGCCAGAACACCCATGGACCCTTCACGACTGTGACTAGGTGGGATGGTTGTGTTGGATGGTTAGCCATTTTTGTATTTCAGGGTGACTCGGATGCATGACCTTGGCCTGCCCAGTTCTGCTTTGGTTTGTGCCAGTACACATACCCAGATGGACTGCACCCTACGGTGATAGTCATTTCAAATTCCTTAGTACTTAGTGGGGCTAGTTTCCGTATTTGTAATATCTACCATCTTTTCTGGCCTGTCTTTTGCTTTTTGTGCCAGAACACAGCAAGCAGTGACTGTGCCCATGGTCAGGTGAGATATTGTTCCTTCAGTAGGTGGTTGTGTATTATGTTTTCTTTAAGAACCTTGAAATAGAAGATGAATGCAAAAAAGCTAAAGATGAATGGTGGAATAAGAAGTGTGAAGTAGTGGAACAACTTGAGTCTCAACATCGTTCAAGAGAGATGCACAAGAAAGTGAAAGAGATAACAGGTCAAGGATACAGACAGAGAAGCAGTAAATGTATCAAGAACAAAGACGGCAAAATGCTCTTTGAAGAAGATGAAATAAAGTCCAGATGGGAAGAATATGTAAACGAACTATACAATGATGACAGAGGGAACCCACCCACAATTGAGAAAGAAGATGGGAATATTATATTAGTATCAGAGGTTGAGAAGGCTATCAATGATCTAAAGGCAGGTAAGGCTCCTGGAAGTGACCAGATAACATCAGAAATGATAAAAGGACTAGATGAAGTGGGGATTCAAATCATTCATAAGCTAGTAACTGACATCTATGAGACTGGATTTATACCATTGAATATGAATGAATCCATATTTGTACGACTCCCAAAGAAGCTAAAACCAACATTGTGTACTGAGTACAGAACACTAAGCCTGATGAGTCATATGTTGAAGATGATCCTGAAAATAATTTTACTGAGAAACAGACAGAAAATTGAAGAACAAATCAGTAACGTACAAAGTGGGTTTATATCTGGAAGAGGTACACGTGAAGGGATTTTCAATATGAGAATGATTTGTGAACGTTATTGTGAAGTGAACCAGGATGTTTATGCCTGCTTTATTGACTATGAGAAGGCCTTCGACCGAGTCAATCATGAACTGTTAATCAAATGTTTACAAGATATTGGTGTCAATGGCAAAGACATTAAACTAATTGTGAACTTATACTGGACACAACGTGCATTTATAAAAATGGAGCAGGGCCTATCGGATGAAGTTATGATTAAACGAGGAGTTTGACAGGGGTGTGTATTGTCACCATGTCTATTTAACCTGTACACAGAGATGATTTTCAGACACATTGAAGATTGCAAGGGAGTGACAATAGGTGGCATGAACGTCAACAATCTTAGATATGCCGATGACAGTGTAATACTAGCAGACAGTGAGAAAAACCTACAAGATATAGTGAATAGAATCAATAAAGCTGGAATACTATTCAACATGAAGATGAATGCCAGGAAGACCAAAACAATGGTTATAAGTAAAAAGACAGATAAACCAAATGTCAATATAACCATAGATGGCACAAACATAGAACAAGTATCCGAATTCATATATCTCGGACAAAAGATTACAAATGATGGGAGATGTGAGGAAGAAATTAAAAGAAGGATAACAATAGCCCGAACAACATTCTCCAAAATGTATAGAGTGTTAACATCAAGTAAGATATTAATACAAACAAGGAAGCGTATTCTTCAGTGTTATGTGTGGTCTACTCTAATGTATGGGGCAGAGACATGGACAATCTCTAAGAAAATGTACAAACGTTTAGCAGCATTTGAGATGTGGACTTATCGAAGGATGATGAAAATATCATGGACAAAGAAGATCACCAACAAAGAAGTTCTCAGAAAAATTAAAAATAAGAAAAGCTTGTTTGCCACTATACAGACAAAGAAACTTATTTATTTTGGCCACATCATTCGTCAGAGTTCAATATACCGTACATTGTTGGAAGGGAAGGTGAATGGCAGCAGAGGGAGAGGGAGACCAAGAACATCATGGTTTACAAATATTTCACAGTGGACAGGCTTGAATTATTCACAGTCTATCAGAACAGCACAACATCGGGACAAGTGGAGAACCATTGCATCCAACCCTCGACTAGAGGATGGAACTATTGATTGATTGAAGAACCTTTTATAGTGCTCCAGGCTTTTGATTGCCCGTTGTTGTGTGGGTTGATTATTCCAGGCATGCGCCGCCATGGCCAGTACACTTCTCTCATAAATTATTGTGTTACTTATTGCTGTCAGTAGCACTGGGGGCGCCATTTGCCTGGTGTCCCAATGGGGGGTTGTTGTGTAGCCTGGTTTTGTGGTGTAATGGTGTGCTAGTATTTTTAGGTGCATTTCCCTTCTACTCATTAGTAGTGTTGCATTGCAATTTTTGTGTCATTCGATTGTGGGATATCTTTTGTGCACCTGAAGGCATACTTGAGGGCTCTATTTTGTAGCACCTGTAGTTTCTTTAATAGCATTGTATTTCCTCCCATGTACACTACATTGCCATAGTCAAAGTAAGGGAGAATCATGCCTTTATATATTTTAATTGCCATGTTTTCAGTCATGTAGTATCTCAGTTTAGCCAGTAGCCATATTCTATGGTTTACCTTTTTGATAGTATTTGTTATGCAGACGTCATAATTTAGGTGTCAGTCTAGATCCACTCCCAGATATCGGTAGTTGTCTACTTGTTCCAGTTTGGTGTTTCCCAGAAGACACTTTATTTTATTGTTACTCGTTAGCCTGGTACCAAATAGTACTGTTTTTGACTTGCTGTTGTTTATGGTTATCCTATTTAGTTGGCACCACTCGATTAGTTTTTTTAGTGTTAGATTCAGTTTCATTCCTATTTCTTCAGTTGTTTTGCCTGTGGCATATACCACCGTATCATTTGCATATAGTTGGATGTTTTCAATTTCTAGCCAGTTGTTTAGATTGTTAATATATATGAGGAAGAGAAGTGGCCCCAGGACTGACCCTTGGGGTACTCCACAAGTTATCTTTTCCTCATTGGATATGGATCCATTTACTGTGGTGCATTGCTTTTGGTTTTTTAGATAGCTCGCTAGCCATTTTCCTGTTACTCCCATTATTCCCATTTGGGTTACTTTACTCCTTAGGATAGGGTGGTCTACCGTGTAAAACGCTTTGCTGAACTTTATGAATGCTGCACCAACTAGGTTCTTTTTATTGATACTGTTTGCAATATTGGTTACTAAGTTAGCAATTGTTTTTAATGTCAAGTGGTATTTTCTGAAACCGCCCTGTTTACTGTTTAATATTTTGTGTTCGTTTAGGTGGTCGATAATATGTCTATGCATTATTTTTTCCATTAGTTTACCAGGCAGTGGGAGTATGGATATCGGTCTATAGTTTCCCAGTACCTGTTTATCCCCTCCTTTGTGGAGCGGTGTTACTTTGGCTAGTTTCCAACAGTCCACATAAGTATCTTCTGTGAACGATTTGTTGCATAGCTCACATATAACATCTGGGATGCATCCGAATGCATCTTTCAATAATATACTTGAGGTATTTTCAATGCCCGAGGGCTTGTTGCAATCAATTGATTTTATGAGCTCACTTATCTCTTTTATTGTGGTTGTGCAATCTCCAATGTCTGTGTTTAATTGTGGCGCTTTCGTGGTCCATTTTGTGTTGAACTGTTTGGATAGTTTATTGCCTATGGTAGAAAAATGTTTGTTCATTATATTAGCATTGCAGCATCGGTACAGAGGACGTGGAAGCATGTAGTTGGGATAACACAACTTTTATTCCGGGCGGCCCCTGGGGGCATTACATGATGGTAGGAGCAAGACGGAAGCCGTAGGGAGCATTGTCATGGTGTGATCGCCGTGAGTGATGAGAGTGGGATGGATGAGGCGAGACATGTGAGAACAGGCGATGAACATGTATATGTAGTGGTCAGTAGCGGGTAGCGGGAGTGACACACTGTAATATAGTATATGTAATTATAATAATTATTGCTTATAATTGTTAAATGATATTGAGATATTAATTAGGTTATGATTCATAACGATGTATGATATAATGATTATATATATATAATTTTTTATGATTAAGTGCGGAGAGGGGGGTGGGTAAAGAGAGTTAGCTGTGGTCAGTCCTGTGGTTGGGAGCGGAGTGACCAGTGGTGTGTATGCTGGCGAGGCGCTCATGTGTGTGAGTCCTGTGATTGGCTGCTGTGGGAGGAGGAGGCAGGCAGGGCGAGGGAGAATGTGGGTCGAGTGGTGGAGTGGGTTGTGGTTGTGCCCCCCCTCAGGCCGCCGCCCCCACCCCACCCCCCCGAAGAAGGCTGTTTCAGCGCTCTTCTATCCAGCACCTCAGCTGGAGCGGGGTGGGATGGAGTATGTCGACCGCGTACTTGCGGCAGTGTGCCACGTAGTTCCGGACCGTCGCATTGTAGTTGGCCCAGGTCCACAGCGCCCGCGCTTCGGCCTGCCTGGCCTCGGATGCCCTCTGCAGCCTGCTGTACTCGGCCCCTGTGAACAGAAAGAGGTTGCAATGGGCTGTAGTCAAGTAGGGCTGGTTGTATGGGGGCAAGGCGCCTATGTTGGCAGATCTGAATACCTAGCTCTTTATAGTGTGGGATGATGTGTGCTCTACTAAGGGCATCGGCTACTACGTTCTGGTCACCAGGGATGTGACGGTATGTTAGTCTTTTATTCCGGATGGCCTGGAACATCCAGGCCGCCCTCGCTATGCTTAGGAGGTGGGGGTCATGGCCCTTTCCGGTGGCGAGTACGTGGACGGCCGCCATGTTGTCGCATCGTATGGCTATGTGGCCCCCCCTCATCCTCGGGGCGGGCGAGGGTGTGTAGGGCAACGAGGATGTTTAGTGCCTCGATCTGTGTGATGCTGTCGGCTTCATTGCGGTAGCCGTGGGTGAGTGGCATAGAGTATGCCCATGTGTCGTCGGCACCCCCGATCCCGCCGAGGCAGGCGTCGACAACTATCTACCTGTCCGGGTCATTGGGTGGTATGATGGCTGAGCCGTTCCAGCCGCTGGCGAAGGCAGGGAACCAGGCAAGGTCGGCCCTCATGTTGTCGGTCATGGGTGTGCCGGTGCCGGTGAGCCCGCTGAGGGGGTGGAGGAGGCGGCCGACGAACAGTCGTGCGGGGTGAACACACTTGGAGAGGTGAAGCAGCTTCCCCAGTAGCGACTGGAGCTGCTTCTTCGTAATGTGTGTCCTGGTGGCGGCTGCGTGGACGAGCTTGATGGTCGCATCGACCTCGTCGAGGGGCATGGTGAGTGTCATGGTGGTGGTGTCTATTTGGATGCCCAGCCAACGTACTGATTGTGCTGGGGGCTGTGTCTTCTCCTTGGCCTCGGATGTTATGTATCTGTGTCATCGGTAACCATGAAGTAACCATGACGTCATGTATGGGGGCATGCTGGGAAGACGTTAGATAAATAAACAGTTCAATCAGGCAGCTCAAGGTGTCCACATGTTCATTACATGGTGTCAGATGTATAGGAAGAACTTAACGATATGGCGTTAACGGGATTGGAACCACCGTCTCCTTTGAATGTGGACGATAACATGGCTATGGAGTGGAGGTCGTGGTTACAGGCATATGAGATTTATGCAACAGCATCGGGTGCTTCGTCCAAGTCGGAAAAGGTACAGCGCTGTGTGTTCCACAAGACCTTGAAGATCAATGCAGCGAATAAGGATAAAAATCGGCCCTCTCATTGATGCTTTTAATGAATACTGTGAAGGTAAATCTAACAGTACAGTGATTCGATATCAATTTAACTCATATAACCAGACGAGTGAGAACATTGATGCTTACATACGGGAAGTGAAATCGCGTGTAATGCATTGTTGTTATGACAACTTAGAGGATTCCTTGTTGTGTGATAGACTGGTGTGTGGTGTCAAGGATAATGCGTTACGGAATCGTCTGTTGCAAACACCAAATTTGTCTTTGGAACAATGTGTTCAAATGTGCAGATTGAGTGAACATAAAGCGGCACAATTAGTGAGTAACGATGTTCGTTCAGAAGAGGGCGTGGCCAGCATTTCTTCTGCCAATGGGCGTCGCCATGGTGTGATGACGTGCCTGGCGCTACCGTGGACACCGCCTACGTCAATGAGGTTTCGACAGGCAAGACAACAATCTTGGCAATGTGATAAATGCGGTTATAATCATCAAAAAGGAAATTGTCCAGCTCATGGCAAGGAGTGTGACAGTTGCCACAAGCTGGGACATTTTCGTAGAGTTTGCCGGGTATGATTGACAAATGCTGTGCCAGTTAATGAAGTACATGTTGATCCTAGTAACCTTGACGATGTGCCAGAGGATGTAGGTCAAGTTTATGATTTGTTTGTCGGGGCAGTGTACAGCAACGCAAATAAAGAACCTGGATTGTGTTACACGACTGTGACCATTGGCGATGTTGAAGTGTCTTTCAAGATGGATATGGGTTCGGAGGCGAACATTCTACCGATGGATGTGTACCGCAAGCTGGTGAACATTGTTTTGAAACCTTCCAAGTGTCATCTCGTAATGTACAGCGGTGATCGCATAGTACCATCTGGAGAAATACATCTGGATGTAAATGGGAAGCGACTAAAGTTTCAAGTGACAGATGCAGGAAGCGCTATCCTGGGAAAAGTAGCTTGTGTTGATTTAGGACTGATCGCTCGTGTTGATGTTGTTCAAGACAAATTGGATGGATCTAAGGCACATGACATGGTAAATAAATATTCGGATGTATTTGTTGGTTTAGGCCTGATAAAAGTAAATGCTATTATACATGTTGATGCATCTGTACCTCCTGTCATTGACCCTCCACGTAGGATACCTGTGGCTATTACAGATGATGTTAGGCGAGAACTAGACTGTATGTTGAACTTGGGTGTAATTGTTAGGGAGTGGGAACCTACCCCATGGGTCAGCTCTATAACCATTGTAAGGAAGCCAGGCAAGATTAGGATTTGTTTAGACCCAACAAAATTAAACAGCGCTATACTACGTGGCCCATATCCGATACGTACAGTTGAGGAGGTCGTGTCTCAAATACACGGATCCAAGTTTTTTTCCATATTAGATGCTAATAGCGGTTACTGGCAGGTACAGCTGGATCATAATAGTTCAAAACTGTGTACCTTTAATACCCCATGGGGCAGGTTCCGTTACACCAGGTTGCCGTTTGGTATCAAAATAGCAGGTGACATTTTCATAAAAGAGATGAATGACATGTTACAATATATAAAAGGGGTTCATGTAATTTCAGACGATATAATGTATCTGCAAAACCATACATGAACACAATGAACGCCTAGAAGCAGTGTTATCCCGTGCCAGGGAGATGAATCTTAAATTAAACAAAAAAAAGTCGAAAATTTGCCAAACCATTTAATTACTGCTGACGGATTAAGACCTAATGAGGAATGAGTACAGGCGATTATAGACATGCCGGATCCAACTGACAAACCTGCTGTACAAAGATTTTTAGGCATGATTGGTTATGTCAGCAAATTCATAAATAACATAGCACAAATAACTAAACCTTTACGAACAGTCATAAAGAAAAATGTAGCTTGGCATTGGGATGATCCGCAGATAGCAGCGTTTAAGAAACTGAAGCAATTGTTAAGGGATGCACCTATCCTAAGGTATTTTGATTGTAAGGAACAAATAAATAACATTGCAAGTAGATGCGTCCAAGTATGGGTTAGGGGCGACTATTTTCCAAAATGACCAACCAGTTGCAATGGCTTCAAAGGCTTTAGATGATTGTCAAGTCAGTTATGCCGTTATAGAGAAGGAACTTCTTGCTATATGTTTTGGTTGTAAAATATTTCATGAATATATTATGGTAATAGTATAATTGTTCAAACAGATCATAAACCATTAGAATCAATTATGATGAAGCCTATACATGAACTATCAGCATGGATGCACCGCATGAGGATGAGGTTGCAAAATTATAATTTAAAAGTAGTTTACACTAAAGGGTCAACCCTTTATTTTGCAGATACATTATCCAGGGCACACACATCTAGCATAGAGCCAAATGATCTCTTCGATAAAGACATTTCGATGGCATCCGTGGATGTTGATAAGGATATAGTGCAACAGGTTGTATCAGCAACCAAGCTGGACAGAACATTACAGGAAATAATAGGTTTGACTGTGAATGGTTGGCCGGATAATAACAAAAACGTATCCCCAAGTATTAGGCTGTTCTACACTTACAGTAGAAACATAACTTACTCTGATGGTTTAGTGTTTAAAGGTTTGCAAATTGTTATTCCTAGGAGATTGCAACCAGATGTGTTAGATAAGCTCCATGAATCGCATTTAGGGATCATCAAGTGTAAACAATGAGCGAGGGACACTGTTTTCTGGCCTGGAATGAACGCTCAAATAGAAGACAAAATTGCCAGATGTCAGATTTGTCAGGAGTTCAGAAATGCGCCTCATAATGAACCTATGATAAGTCACCCGATAGTAGACATCCCATTTTACAAGATAGGGGTTGACTTATGTCATGTAAATGGCTTAAATTATTTGATCATTGTTGATTATTATACAAAATTCCCAGAGGTTATAGATATGCATGAGACTACAAGCAAAGCTGTTATCATTACACTAAAACAGACATTTGCTAGATACGGTATACCAAGGTATGTTGTGTCCGATAATGGACCTCAATTCAAAAGTATTGAATATAACAGTTTCTCTAACAAATATGGCTTTGAACCTATTTATACTAACCCAATGCATTCACAAAGCAATGGCCAGGTTGAACGGTTTGTGCAAACGGTCAAAAGTATATTAAAAAAGTCAACAACGGGTGATGGTGACATTTTTTTGGTGTGCGCTGAGTGCGTGTGGGTCTGTGTCTATGCTACTCCCGGGGAGGGTAGCTGAGTCGTGAGCACAATGGAGCCTTAAATGGGTTCTCGCCGTTATCGGCGGCATCGAGGCTGCCTCTGTTGTGGCCGGGGGCTGGTTGGTCGTGGTGGGGCCGGCGGGCCGTTGGGCTGCTGGGCTGCTGGGCAGATGTGCTAGGGCGCTCACCGGCTTAACGGTCGCCGGGTCGCCGGTTTGATGGGCGGTGGGGGGGGGGGGGGGGGGGGGGGGGGGGGGGGGGGGGGGGGGGGGGGGGGGGGGGGTGGTCTCGTGTGGCGGCGGCGGCGGCTGTGGCAGTAAATCGCAAACCCCTGGAAATTGCACACCCCGGGGTTTGCGATTTACTAGGAAATCACAAACCCCCCCTGGAAATCGCAAACCCCCCTTTGTTTTGGGAAAGATTCGGGCCAAATCTATTCAATGCGACCATATTTAACAGAATTATATACTCAAATCGTGAAATTTCATTAAATTAACCCTAAATTCGAAGCGTTATTAAGGCTACCGCCGCATTGGCGGCGATATTAATCGCCGAACGTAATGTAAACAAATCGCCGCCGCATCGACGTCGCGTTCCATACTGGCGGCGGCGGCGATTTGTTTACTTTACGTTCGTCGATTCGAAAATATAACTAGTAATATCGCCGCCAATGCGGCGGTAGCCTTAATAACGCGTCGAATTTAGGGTTAAATTGGTAGCCAAATAAGTGAAATTTGACCAATTTAACCCTAAATTCGACGAACGTAAAGTAAACAAATCGCCGCCGCCGCCGAATGGGGGGTTTGCAATCTCCAGGGGGGCTATGCGATTTCCTAGGAAATCACAAGTGGGGGTTTGCGATTTACAGGGTTTGCGATTTCCTGCTACACCTGGATGAGAGGCGTCGGTAAGGGAGATTGGAGGGTGGTGGTGGGCTGGGCCAGCGGGGGCGGGGACAGCGGCGGGAGCCGGGGAGGGGTGCTCGTCGCGGTCCTGGGGCGGGTCGTCGTGGGGGCCACAAGCGCGGGTGCGTGTGTGGGGGCTGGCATTGGTGCTGGGTGGTTGCGCGCGGTGGCCGGGAGGGGGAAATGGTGTGTGGAGGGTGTTGGGGAGAGGCGAGGGTTTGTTCCCTGTTTGCTGGGCAGAGGGGGGCAGGGTTTGGCGTGCCATCCCGTCCCCGGACGCTAGTTTTTTGCATTGTCGCGTGCCTTGCGCCTGCATTGTTGCTCGGAGTGGTCAAAACCAATCTGAGTAGCTTTGAAGCAGTGGGCGCATGCGTGTACGACATCATCGGGGCCGTCCTGGTGGTGCTGGGGTAGTGTGCGGCGGCGTGCCGAGTTGTACGCCACGCACGGGCGCTCGTGGGTGTCGAAGTCGATGCGGCCACGTGGCTGTTTGTTGTTGTCACGGGCGGTGGCCGTGCCCCCCCCCCCTATCATCGGGGGTGGGCGTGGCAGTGTAGTATGTGAGGCGTTCATGCTTCATATCCGACCTGTCACTCCACCTCATTTTTCTCCTTTCGATGCTGTCGAATATGCGCTGGGACCAGCACCGCACCATGGGCCAGGGCTTGGTCTTACACTCCTCAGTAATGCACCTAAAGTGGTCGAGCATGTCGAGGAAGTCACGGGGGTCGTATACCTCATGGTCATCTATGAGTGTCATGAAGGCTGCGAGGTATTCGCGCTCTGTCATGGTCCCGCGGGCCACGAGTCTGTGGGCGGCCGACTGACAGTCACTGCGGTCTAGGTATATATAGGGCCTGGATATAGGGTTGGTAATGAACATGTCATGCATCACGACACGCCTACCTTCCAATCTGCGGTGTCTTGCTTCGTATCGCGCGACATCATCGTCGATTCGTTGTAGTCGTTGCATGCGCATCTGCTCCTCGTTCTGTATCTCGGTGTCCCTGCCGGCAGCAGGAGGCGGGAGGCGAGCGTGCAGGTTGCGCCACGCCCCCACCTGCCAGTCGACGTACGCGGGGTTGTAGCCTGGCGAGAGCGACCTCAGTCTGTGGCGGGTCTGGGGGGGGCGGTGGGCCGGGGGGCCGGTGCGGGCTGCGGGGCAGGCACCGGGGCAGCCGGGGGGTGAGCAGGAGCGGTGGGCGGCTTGCCACCGCCCCGGGTAGCTCCTTGCTGCGCGATCTGCATCAGGGCGTCCTGGATGGCCCCCATGCGAGTATCCATCCAGGCCTCCATTCGGGCCTCCATTTCGCGGATCTTTCGGTTTATATCCCCGGGCGTGACGTTGGGCCGGGGGCCGTCCCCCGCCACTGTCGGTGAGGGGTCGCGGGCCGGGGGCCCCACCGGGGAGGGCTGGCCGGCCGGTATGTAGGAATCGTTTGTGTCCTGCGGTGTGCTGCTCCGAACCCCCAGAATGTGCCCCAGGTCCAGGCGAGGGACGTCTCTGGTAGGGGGGGGGGGGACCATTGCCCCTCCCTTGTTCTTAGATCCAGCGGGCCTCCCGGCCTTCCTCCTTTTCCCGGCCGATCCGTTCCTAGGCATTGTGTATGCGCGTCGGTAATAGGGTATCCACGGGGCCAAGTAAAGAGAGTTAGCTGTGGTCAGTCCTGTGGTTGGGAGCGGAGTGACCAGTGGTGTGTATGCTGGCGAGGCGCTCATGTGTGTGAGTCCTGTGATTGGCTGCTGTGGGAGAAGGAGGCAGGCAGGGCGAGGGAGAATGTGGGTCGAGTGGTGGAGTGGGTTGTGGTTGTGCCCCCCCTCAGGCCGCCGCCCCCGCCCCACCCCCCCGAAGAAGGGTGGGGGGAGGCGGAGAGGAGGGCGCGGTCCAACGGCTTCGCTGCCCCGTGCACCGAGCAATGACCCCGAATGACCCCATGGTCATTCACCACCAGTATCATTGTTGCTGATTTCCATTCCCTCGTTGTTGTAAAGGGTAATCGATTCTTTATTTTTATTATTTGGTATTAGTATTTTCACATTGTTCCAGAATTTGTGTGAGTTTTTCCCCCATTGTTGGTCTTGTTTGACAATGTAACGTCTTTTGGCTTTTCTCACTGATTTCTTGCTTTATGGTAGTTTTCTATGTCTAGTATTCGCTTGCTTGCTTTGGCTAATTTACCTGTTATATATTTGTCCATAATTAGGTTGATTAATTCTGGGGTTACCCATGGGTCTTGGTTGTTTTTTATTTTAAGTTTTTTTATTGGGCAGGTAGTGTCCAGATGCTTTCTGACTTCCCCAATGATATTGTTCCATTGGTCATTTACACCTATGTCAGTTGGAAATGGCAATTTAATTTTTTCTTTCAGATGAGTTTCTAGTGCCTCTTTTGTGTAGTTTTTGTATCATACGGGGAGTAGTTTTGTTTTTTGTTTTTATTTTCTTTCTAGTAACATATATCAATTCATGATCGCTAATGCCCCAGTTTCTTGTTCCTGAGGTGTGGGTATGATTTGAGTCTGTTATTATTAGGTCTATAATCGAGCTGTTTTCTCCAAGCCCACTCATTTTTTGCTTTAACCCTCTGCCTTTGATTAAGTTCTCTAGTGAGTGTTTGTTTTTGTTGTTTGTTTTGTAGTTTATATTGAAGTCCCATAGTAAGAATATCTCAGCCTTTGTCAGTTTCGACACACTTTCTACGGATATCTCCAGTTGTGCGATGAAGTCTTCGATGTTTCCATTTGGTGGTCTATATAGACTCCCTACAGCTATGTTATTAGTGTCCATACTAGTTCAATATTTGTGTCTGACCTGTTTGCTTCTTGTAATGGCTTATGTTCGGAGTTTAGTTTTTTTTTGGTGTATATTGCAACTCCTCCACCCCTCTTTTGTATTTGTGCATTGGTCAGTGTTTTTCTATCCTCTCTCACAAGCCTGTACCCACCAATTTCTAGTAGTTGGTCATTATGCAGTTCATGAAACCATGTTTCTGATAGTGTTAACACATCAAATTTACAGATATCTAAGTGTAGTTTAATGCTGTCAATTTTGTTGTAGGCACTTTGGCAGTTTAGATGGTCAAAATGCATGCCTCGGCCTAGTCTACAATCAATCTCTTCCACCATATTTGTGCGGCAGTCAGGTCTAAATAACTGTTTGCGCTGGAGGTGGTTTTTAGTGTAGAATTGGGATTTGTATTTAAAACTACTCAGCCTGCATTATGTGGTCACCTACCTTAATTTGCTAGTGGTGCTTGTGCCGCCAGTGCATGCGGTCACATTACTGTTCCTGTGCAGCATTAGTAAGGTGCTGCTGAGTATATATATATTCCGATATTATTATACAATTAAAATAACCCGATTCGGTAGACTTTGAATAATTATTAAAGGATTTATTGGGGCAAATTATGTTAGGTTGTTAACAGAGCCATTTCAACATGATATCTTGGTATCACCAGTATGTCTTTCCCTATATGTCATCCATTCTGATTTGTTCTATTTTGTTAGGTATCAGTTTGAGTACATTTTCTTAATTTCTATACCATAACGATGTGTGCTCCTCTGGGTAGGAGATGTGCTGGATCTCCAGATATATATAGTTAGTGTTTTAAGGTTACACACATCTGCAACTAAAACATGTAAACAGCTAAGTGTCTGTCAAGACGAGGGAAAGTGGGAAGATGAAAGAAAAGAAAGGTATTACTTATCCGTTTGTGCACCCCTTTGCTTCACTTCCCATTCGCGATGATGCAGACATACTACACTGAATCATCCCCAATCTAATGGGGTGGTGGAACATTATCATAGAACACTAAAAAGCATCTTGAAAAAGTTGGTAAATTCTCAGGCTAATCTATGGGAAAGTTCTTTACCAAATGTGATATACGTGTATCGCACTGTTCCTTCAGACAGTACAGGCTTTTCTCCTTTCTTTCTGACTTCTGGTAGACATCCAAGTATGAAACATAACTCTTTAATATATCATTCTACGGGTATGGAGGATTAAAACTTAGTGTATCGCATAGACGATTTGTCTGTTGCTTTAAGAAAAGCAGTTGACAATTGACGGACGAGTCATAAATATATTATTGCTCACGCAGAGAAGAAGGCGAATGCAATTAAATTAAAACCAGGTGATAAAGTTGTGTTGTTAGTGAATGAATCCGGACCTTTGGACCAGAAATATGATCCTGGATACATTGTAGTTAGATCACAGGGGTTGGTAGTTAATGTTGTAGGGCCGAAAAATGATAGAAAAATTTTTAATCGAGAAAAGGTGCGAAAAGTTGATTATAAAATTAACTGGGATGATTTAGCACCTAGATTAACTCGTACCGAGAGGTTAAAAGGTAGTAGGCAACCTTTACCATTCGGTCCAATTGTTTCTGGCCAGAATAAACGAAGTAATGTATTTTTGGTTAATAAAACTAAACAAAAACCTGAAATAATTCATTCTTGTGATGTTGGTACGGGACCATTCATGCACCAGCAGGCCAGCAGGCACATCAAACAGAACCACTTGTACAGTTTACTGTAATCCAGAAAAATGACCAATCGAAGCAGAGAACACCACGGAGGGATCGACGGCAGCGCGGACGGCAGAGTGCTTCTTCGCCTCCGTCAAAGGTAAATTTCTTTGCTTGGCACCACTAATAAAATAAGATAGCGCCACGCTTAGCCATTGCGCTAATATGAAGGACAAACCAAAAATAGTTCAAGTCGACAGCTTTCGTGCGGATCGACAGAGTCTACGAGGTTTAGTCATAAGAAATGGTTATGTTCCTAACCATACTTGCGGCATAGTTTACGCGTAGTAGAGTAAGTTGTGCCACTAATAAAGCTCACAGATGCAGTTAAGTTACAGTAATGTTAGAGATGTTATAGACTCCACAATAACATTGACACTTTTGCTTACTGATGCTTCTGCTTACTTTTCAGGTTTGACAATTTGCATAAAAAATGAAAATTGTATAGACATGTACGATGTTGTATAGACATTGTCATGTACTCCCGCAGGGAATGTATCCAATATATTGTGTTCTTCTACCTTTACATGAACGTTAAAAAGCACGCCGAAAGAGAGCATGATGTCATACTAACAAGTAACCAATGATCTCTTTTTCCATTAACATTCTATTTATATAGATGAAATGTTTGTAGCCATGTCGGGTGCAGGAGTACACTTGGCAGGTTACGTAGCATGGCAGACGCGAGGTTATAATCGGCTGATCGAGCTGAAACTTGTTTATCTACTGAAAAACCTCTGAACTGTCACAACAGGGACTGAAATGCTCTGGATTTGTTGAAATTGTACACCAGGTAGCTCTGTTAAAACTTTGGTACCCTGTATTCGTAAGCAGGTGGAGAAGTGAAAATGTCTGGATGCAGAGACAAATGCAAGAAATCAAAGATGTTGCATGCTAGTGCTTGGGAAAAGGCATTGGGTTTACATTCACTGTTCTAGTTCCAAAAATCTTACTCAGTAGGGGCATTGAGGACGAAGACCGCCTAGCACAGCACCTTGATTCATGCATTACCGTAATAATCATATTAATTTCTCAATTCTGAAAATTCCTATGTACTAATCTATGTACTCTTTTTGTACTCATCATACTCACTTAGGGAAGTGAATGGGAATAGCAGATAGAGTTCTTCTAATTCAGGGCAGGGCAGCTTTTCGTGAATATGTGGTAATCATGAAAAAATAATCAGATGCTCGGCGGGGGGGGGGGGGGGGGTGGAAGTCTATTTTTATCAGGATGTCATGGCGGCACATGTGAAGCAACTACCGTTTTCGTCGAGCTTGACTGAAGCTGCATTTACAGTTATTTCGCCAGTGGGGGAAGTGAAATTAAACAAAACATGATGTACATGAGTTTGTCACACATATGGTTATTTTTGGTTACTAGTGATAGAGGATCAACGGGGACATTACGTCATCTGTCGGAGCTATGATAGAGTTCCATACATATATTTATATTGTTTGAAATACATAAATCAATACATACAACACTTAGAAACGGGAAATAAAAGAACGGAGGTATCTAAATAATCTATTCTATATTACTTACTATATGCATTATAAAAAATTAAAATATATATATGAAAATGTGGAATTTAATACTAATTAATTTTAACTTTCTTAAATTACTTTCCATTTCTATAAAGAATGATTCTACATTGTAATTACTTAATAAATACATGAACAATATAATTATATATTAAATAATTATTTATTTAATCAAAATAAATAGAAAAATAATGATAGTATTTTTGGGAAATGGGTCTTCTCTTTTGGACATGGCAAGAGAAGCAGGTTGGTGGTTTGATTTTCTGTTTCTTGTGTGGAGTGGCAATTAGGAGGCATGTGCAATATGGGTAGTGTCAAAGGAGGATATTGAAATACTGGTAATGCCTAAGGAGGCATATAATATGCAATGCCTGGGGCATGGAAGGAAGTCTGATCACTTTGTCAAAAGTGAGTGTGTTGACAGCTCAGCTCAAGTGATGGGAAAAGCTTCTTCTTTTACTTGAATCACCTTTTCCAAAGCGAATATGTGGTGACAGCTCAGCTAAGAGGCGATGAATTTGTTCTTGGTGTTCTTGGATCACTTTTTCCAAAGCGAATGTGTGGTGACAGCTCAGCTAAAAGGTGATGAATTTGTTTTTGGTGTTCTTGGATCACTTTTTCCAAAAGTGAGTGTGTGGTGACAGCTCAGCTAAAAGATGATGAATTTGTTCTTGATGCTTGGATCACTTTTTCCAAAAGTGAGTGTGTGGTGACAGCTCAGCTAAAAGATGAGGAATTTTTCTTGGTCTTCTTGGGCCACTTGTTTTCTAAAGCGAGTGTGTGTTGTCCGCCCAGCTCAAGTGATGGGGAATTCTTGTTGTCCTTTTTCTTCATTTTCCATAAGTATAAGGTGAATGAAAGAAGAAGAATTGTGATATGTTTCTTCATTTTTCAAAAGCAAGGGTTATAAAACTATGCTTAAATGAATGAAATACACATATATATTGTTTGTGTTGCTTGTTATTTCTTCTTTTTTTTTAGATGACTGCAGAACTGGTCTTGCATGTAAGCAAAAGGAGGAGACATGTATAATGATTGAGGGCGATATCAGTTTATTACAATTGTACTGACAATAGAATCGCACCAGCAACAGCATAGTAATCGAAGCATACATATAGATATCAAGATGAACCATAAGCATCGGTTAAGAGGTCTCACAATAACAGTCATATTATTACCTCAATAATCAACATTCAAAGTGAGAACGATATCTGGCTGGGCCAATTGCCCTACCGTTAAAAAAAAAAAATCAAGTCAGCAGTTGCTTCGAGCGCGTCCGGGAACCGTCTGACGAGCTCAACACACACTGGGCCGCAGCCGAGCACACACGACCGCAGCGCCATGAGTCCCCTTGGCGTCGAACCCGGGAACCACAGTAGTATTGATAACGAAAAGTAGTATAGCCGGAACCCTTCTTGCCTTACAGCCGCATACAGGGGCTGTATACGAGTTATAAGGTGGAAAACGTGTGCTTTGAAACTGGCCGAATGAGTTAGAGCCTCCATCTCCTGTGTTGGTAGATCATGGGATCGTGGGTTCAAATCCTTGTTGAGTCAAACCAATGACTTAAAAATTGATACTTGTCACTTCCTAGCCAAGCACTCAGCATTATTAGGATAGGGCAAGGAGCAGTGGAATGAGGAAGACCAATCATTCGCGACTGAAATTTCCCCTGCTTAAACAACTAATGTACCAAAAAGAAAAACGCTACCAAAAATGGCTACAAACTGTTTATAATGTTGTAGTAGAAGATGAAATGTTGGTTCATCTTTCATGGACATTAAAAATGATGTAATATTGCAATTAGTTGTCATGAAATGTGGGTTCATTTGAAATTCATGGACATTAAAAGATATTGGTAGAATATTGCCATTGGTTGTCATGAAAGGTTGGTTCATTTGAAATTCATGAACATAAAAATTGGTCAAATATTGGAATTGATTGTCAAAAAATGTTGTATTTTAAAATGAAATGTTGGTTCATCTCCCATAGACATTAAAAATGGTGGAATATTGCAATTAGTTGTCATGAAATGTTGGTTCATTTGAAATTCATGGACATTAAAAGAAATTGGTAGAATATTACCATTGGTTGTCATGAAAGGTTGATTCATTTGAAATTCATGGACATAAAAAATTGGTCGAATATTGCCTTTGATTATCATGAAATGCATAAAATGAAATGGTGGTTCATTTGAAAGTCATGGACATAAAAAATAGGTTAAATATTGCCATTGATTGTCATGAAAGGTTGTATTATAAAATGAAATGTTGGTTCATTTGAAATTCTTGGTCATGAAAAATTGGCTATATATTGTCATGTATTGTCATGAAAAATGTTGGTTGACTTTTGTGTATTAACTTTATGTTGTCATTGACATTATTGATATGAATTTATTGATCTGATTAATTGTCTTTGAGCTGGAAAATGCATATTGTTATGCTATAGTCTATGTAATATATTTAAGGAGTTAACACTTTCTCTATATAAACTGCAAATATGAAGACCAAGACATCGATACCGTTGTTGCGGTTTCCCAGGGACACCAGTTTGCGAGGGACACATCGCTTCTGCACATGCATCAAAATCGAACAGCATCGTCACTAACCTTATAAATTTAATATAATGTTTTTGGTAAAGATGTTTTCTACATGTGTACCAAACGATTTGTTTCTAGATGGTGTAATTTGAGAGATATTTCACTTTTTCTGTATTTTCTGTATGAAGATTGCTCACGACCATTGACAATGCCTTGAGTTTGACGGTACGCGCAGTGCAAAATGTTAGTTTTATTCAAAATTAATAGAATTCAAGGACCCTAACCTTATAAATTTAATATAGTCTTCATGGTAAAGATGTTTTCTATATGTGTACTAAGAGATTTGTTTCTAGATGGTGTAATTTGGGAGATATTTGACTTCTTCTGTATGAAGATTTGCTCACGGCCGTTAACAATACATTTGAATGGAAGTGTCCCTGGCAAACTGGTGTCCCTCGGAATCCGCATCACCGTCAATATCGGAAACGCCAACGCAGTGGTTCGACCTGGAGAACACTGTCACATATATAATTAAATCGAAGAAATAATCGTATTAAAACCAAAGGAGAGAATTAACATGAAGAGACAATGGCAATGGCTGAAGAATTTGTATGGATACCATGACAGCATGTAATACTGCAGCTAAAGCTAAAAAATATAATTATTTAATAATATAGACGTGGCCATTGTGATTTCAAAGTTCGAGGAGAACCGCTGTCATTACTCATACTCATACTCATCCGCTACTGATTATGGTTAGGCTATAATTAAGCATGTATCAGGTCGAGGCCTGTCCAACTGTGACTTAACGGGGTCATAAGCGTCAAATACTGGGTGTTTGCAATACTTATACTGCCTCCAATGCTTATCCAGCCTTGCTTTGAAAGCATTCACCAAAGCGAGTATTGATGTCATTGCTTTGTTTACCTTTTGATGCTGAGTATACGCTGTGAGTATGTTGCTTTTTGTTGTTTGTGCTATTTTTGTTAAAATGGACATTTAGTGTTAGATATGTGTACATAAGGTTCAAAACGACATTGTCGCAAATTTGTCACAGATCTTTTAACACTATGTGAAATGTCAGAGGTGGTTTATTTTCTTCGTAACTGACAGAAAAAGGTAGTTTGTAAAAAATTAAAAACTTATTTATTAATTTTTAAATGGTGGGTAAACAATGTATAGTATTGTAAACTTCTTTCCTCGCTGCTTTATTTATATAACGCAGGTGGTAAGAAGTGGAAGGGCGGGGTACGTTGTAAAATATTCTGATATATGGCAAAGGGGAATGCAATTGTTTTATATGTTGGTGACCTTGTATATATATATATATATATATATATATATATATATATATATATATATATGAAGTGGGTGAGACTATTCGCCTTGTGACATTTACGAGCGTGCGCCGATTAACCCGTATTTGGAAATACGGGCTACTCGCCATGGCAGACTTGCGGATGCCAAACATTTATGAGATACCAGGTTTCCGGCCGTAAAGCATTGCTAGGAGACGCCAATTGCGACTCTCCTGGCAACGATAGAAGGTCGGGCATTCGGACCCAGACCGATCAGACGTATTTAATGACGCTATGATGTTTTAGCCAAGTGTCAGGCCTTTATTGTCGAAATTCTAAACTTGTTTTAACTTAATGATAATGGGAGGGGTTTGCATAATACATCCACGTTATGTGCTACGAATGAATGTTAGTTTGGTTAAGAATAAAAGGCCGTGAGCTCTTGGAAAAGTAAATTGGAATGTTCCTTGCATTCTTTACTATCCTCCAGACTTCTATAGATTAACCGCTATGGTCAAACTTAACTTTGGATTGCTTTATATATATGATTAAGGGCCTTAAGCCTAAATAGGCCTTATGCAGCTACTTAACACATCTGCGGGGAGATTATACCAGACATATTAACAGAATTAACGTAGAGATCTTTTGGCTAAAATATGACAGTAACTTAGGCTGATTATCAGTGACAGTGGCAGTGACACTAGCGCATCTGCTTAGTTCTGGATCAATTTAAACATATTAAATACACCGTAAGGCGGGTAGACCGGCCAGTTAGTTGAAATAACTAAGCAATTGCTTTAGGCCAATAAATGCGAGAGTGGACAAAATCCGTATTTAGATGATACCCTGGCTGGTCGACCTTAGCCCGGGAATGACACCGACGGACATGGACTACCTGCAGACGGGACGGGAGGCATCGGCGGCCCGCGGCTGGCCCAGGAAATTCACATGGAAATAATTATATAAATTAACACGAAGGCTCGCCTTAAGCGGGGGTTGAATAGCCCGACGGTTAAACTGGTGCCGTGACCAGGATAGTAAGGAGTGTAATACCTTTTAATTTACTTTTGATACGCGAATTAATAGAATAAAAACGGTGTTGTTGTCTTGGTTGACAGCCCACTCGTTTGGTGACAGTGAACAGCGGCTCCTGTGTTTAGGTTTCACGCCGTACCATGACGGTTTAGGGAATACCCGGGGTTGCATTATAATGGAGAAATAATAGTGTTCAACTAAATTGGTATTCCTGTTTTTCCTTCGCGGCTAGTCGTACTCATTTCGCTGTGAGGGCTAAAAGCCTAGAGTCCACACTGGGTAACTCAGACGTCAGGCGTCTGCCCATAATAATGACGTTATCCTTGTGTCGCTCTGAACGGATAGAGTCGTAAATACGAGTATTAGCTACCCTGGCATAAGGCATTAACGGGCGTTATATTTAGTTAGAGTTTTAAACAAAAGAAAAATTGCTACTGTGGCCTGCCGACATTTGGATCGGTTCGAATGGAACGTTTAGTTGGGCTGAGGCAGATAGCTTTGAACTATGCTGCTTTTTCCATTTGTTACGGTGTCTCCTAGCGACGAAGCGCATCGCGGAGTGGGGGTGACATCAGTACGCATATTTGGAACCTCCGCGCAGACGCGTCAAAGGCTGCAGACTGTTTGGTCGACCTTAAGCGCTGCTCCACTGGTCACTTTTCGGTTAATCCTTTTTATTCCTCACTTCCTACAAATTTACTAACCTTTCATATTTTTATATACCCTCATGAGGTAGTCATTCTAAAATTAGTCGAAAATTTACGGCGTATCTATATAGTAAAACCAAGGAAATAACAAGAAAAGACTAAGGCAAAGGAAGACTAATATCCGGGTATATTACTGTTTATTTCTCTTTAGTCTTTTTATAGAATTTTTTTTAATTTTTTATAGAAACATTCACATAATATCTTGTTAAATCTACTCAAAAGTACTTACCATCTCCTGAATTATCGGGAAATTTTGAAAATAACCCTTTTTCTTCCGTAGCACATCGTCTTCTTTTTCTTTGTAAGGGGATTTGAATAATAAATCGCTACCTGGCGACGGTATAAGCCATGGCGAGGAAACACGCGGACCCTGGTGTCCCTGTGTCTTCTCACCGCAGCTGCCTGAGGTCGGCAGGAAATGCGGGGGAAGGTGAGGGGGAATTAGAGACGCTGTCCTCAGAGGGTGCCTCTATCAATGCGGACCTGGTCTGCTCGGGGGGAGTCTCTTCCCGTACATTAAATGCGGACCCAGTCTGCTATGGTGGTGATTCACCCCATTCCTTAATTGCAAACTCGCAAAACTTGAGCACGGGTCCCCGCATCCCAGATGCGGGCCCCGCCCCTCCTGAATCAAGAAAGATCCTACGTCCGACCGGACGTGGGTCGGGGTATGATCCGAGCAAAGTATTTTCTTTCCCGCAAAAGGGAGGAGCTGCGGGCCCTCGCGTACCTATCCTCCCTCCCCCGGAGATTGACCTCACTTACATGTTACCGCCCCCACTGCATAGCACAAAAAGGGACGGGCTGCACACATTAGAAACGCGGGAGGAGCAACTCTTCGCCCATGAAAATGAATTAAATGCCAAATGGCAAGAACTTGTTGAGCGTCAGGCAAAGGGGCTCGGTCCGTTGGCCACTGCCCCAGTTGCCTGTGACGCCGGCATTACTAACCAAATGCTAGATACCATTCAGCAGCAAAATGGGCGTTGCCCGTATTTTAATAATAACAGAAACGCGTCTAATGCATCCAATGGCAGAACGACTGCCAACATAACGCAATGTGGCCAAAGCGCCTATGGTTGCAATCAACGGGAGCCCGTGAATGTCGACTCCTATGCCACTTATCGTTTTACGAACGAGGAACAGGCCATTATCTGATCCAACCCCGTGATTCGCTGGGCTGTGATGGAGGCCTCGAATATAAACCCGGGGATTGGCGCCTCGGCTATGAGTCGGTCTATGCATTTGCGGGACTGCAATATTAGTGTACAGGAACAGTACCACCCCGCAAGGGTACGTGCTGTGGAGGTGCCTCCCTTTGATGGTATCCACCAAGAGTGGGATACCTGGTGGGAGAAATTCAGTAAGGCGATGTCCGTCAACCGGTGGAATGAAACCACCGCGCTGACACGCCTATTACATTTACTGCAGGACGGCCCTGGCCAACTAGCGGTAGACAGGTGGGAGCAAGACGACTTCTCCACCTTAGATGAGCTGGTTGAAGCTTTGGCTTGGCACATTAAGGGGTTGGACCCCCTGTCTAAATGGGAGCTCTGTGAGAAGCGATTCCAAAGGCCTTGCGACCCCGCGAATTCCATTTATTATGGTATGCTGCTCGAGTCGGAGGCCAAGAAAGCCGGGCTAGGGTGCGGCATGTCGCGAGACCTAATCGCTCGCAAAACTGTGGCCGTGTTCATTAATGGTCTGCGAGACCGCGAAGAACGCGACATGAGGATATATATCAAATGCTGCGAGACCATCCTGCGAAAGCACGCATTATCCCAGCTAGATGCGGGGTGGCCGGTATCACCAGCGCCGCATCTGAGCCTGACTATGGTGACTAAAACGCTGGCATAAGCGCTTTTCACGGACAGGGTGCGAGGCCCAATAACGATCGCGTTGCTAATTACCCCGGACAAGGGGACTGGCATGGCAAACGCCAACAATTCAATTCTGGGTACCAGGGAAGGTCCTCCGGGCCATTCCAAAGGAACCCCAATAATAGGCCTCGCGTAACAACACCAGATACCGAGTGCTATAGATGTAGAGGCTTTGGTCATATGGCATGCAAATTCCCTCATAACAAGACGCGTTCCATTGAACAGGCTATGCTGGAGGGGGACCGCAAAGGTCGTGATAACTCCAACCATGATGCAGCCTTACTGGCCAGATTAATTACGGCCAAAGGCAAAAATATTGCGGCCATGCCCACCCAACCGCCCTCTGAGGCAGAATTCATTGAGGATGGAGCATATTTAAATTAGAACCAGCTGCAACGCCGGGAGTGTCGCTAGCTATAGTATCACCGGGTAAGCTTCCGAGTGCAATGGTCGAAAGTTGTGCACAATCTCTCGACAGATTTGTGCCTATCCTTAGGCTCTACCTTAACATCCACCTGCTCAGCACTAAATGTCCGCCAGGTTTTCTTGGCGGGTATGCGGTCGTTATGCTCACAAAATGCGACCGAAAGCGAACCCGATGTGTGCATGGATTACATTTGAAAGAAAACCGGTCTGGACTTACACATAGTAGGTGAGCGAGACAGGTTTGTCACTGATATTTTCCCACTTAACGGAAAAAGATGGTATATCCCAATCAATATTAGAGGCTCAAAACGGTTTTTTCTTATCGATACGGGCGCCGCTATGTCCGTGATAGGGAAACGATTCTTTGATGACCTTAATTTAAACACCCGTAATTTGGTGTCAGACGTTAGACCATTGAGCGTTACCGGTCTGGTGATCCCGCAATTTGGTTGCACCGACATACCATTAGGTATCGCCAACCAGGTCTTTCACTCGTCGGTCTTAATAGTTGATATACCCGAAGATGGTATATTGGGGAGTGACTGGATGTCATTTTATGAAGCCAGCCTAACCCCGCATAATGGGCTCTTCGAGGTGTTGCAACCCTATAATTTAGTCACACATTGCCAACTCAGGACAGATTGCGGCCTCGCATATCTGGCGGTGGATGTGACGATAGCCGCTCACCAAACGGTCATGGCCTTAATTCCCACCAGGCAGATGGACGGGGAAGGTCAGTGTTTAATTGAACCCGACCTGGAAATACTCGATCCCCTAGGGATCACGGCAGCACCATCCTTGATTATTAAATCAAAAGGTGCAGTCTCACGTCTCTGTAACACTACAGACTACTTGGTTCACTTGTCGCGAGGCCAAATCATTGGGAACGCGGCAGAGGCCAGATCCCATGGAGCCATTGACAGTCCGACGGCTGCCATGGTATTTGACCTACTGAAAAGAGACCGCGGGGTGGAGGGATTTGGAGGATCCCCTGAACTCGTGTTTTCAGTAGACCGGAATCAGTTTGACGGATTACCGCAAATCCCTGATTTCATACTGTCCATGGCCTAGGCCACTCATTTGGATCATAGGACAGATAAAATGAAAATTGCAGAATTCCTATTCGAATTTTGTGATATATTCACGAGGCCGGATGCTAAATTGGGCTGGACCGATGTGGTGCAACACCATATAGACATCGGTGACAATGCCCCATTTAGGATCCCGTACCGCCGGTTAATGGATTCCAAGAAGCAGGCCTTGGAAGAGGAGGTGGCCAAAATGCTGGCCGCCGGAATTATTACGGACAGCAAAAGTCCCTACAGTTCGCCTGTCCACTTGGTTACCAAGAAGGATGGAACGTGGCGGTTTTGCATCGACTACCGCAAATTAAACGCGATGACCCGCAAGAATGCGTACCCTTTGCCACGCATTGACGAGAGCCAGCCTTGGAGGAAATAAGTGGTTCTGCACATTGGACCTTCAATCTGGATACCATCAAGTTGCAATGTGGGACGATGACCGGGAGAAAACTGCCTTCACTACTCACATAGGACTCTACGAGTGGAAGGTAATGCCTTTCGGTCTTTGTAATGCACCTGCTACCTTTGAAAAAATGATGGCTGAAATGTTGAATGGTTTGTTATTTACACACTGTTTAGTATATTTAGACGACATCATTATATTTGGCGACACTGTCAGTAAGTGCCGCGACAATTTACGAGAAGTTTTCCTTAGGTTTCGTAAATATAAACTTAAACTTAAACTTAAACCATCTAAACGCAATTTGTTTCGCCGAGAAACAGAGTATTTGGGCCGTATCGTTTCAGGGCAAGGCATTAAAGGTGGAGGCCATTACAAATTGGCCTGCGCCTAAGTCTCCTAAAGAGACTAAAAGTTTGATTGGATTTGCCTCGTATTATCGAGATTTTATTCCTAAATTTGCTGAAGTAGTCGCCCCCATACAGGACATGGCTAATGTAACCACGCAAGCCTTTGACTGGGGCATACCTCAGGACAAGGCATTCATTGAGTTAAAACAGCTGTTTATAGATACACCCGTATTAGGTTACCCTAAGCCAGTCGGGCAATTTATCCTGGATACTGACGCAAGTGCATTTGCCATAGCCGGCGCGTTGAGTCAGCTACAGGATGAGGTGGAAGTGCCCATTACATTTGCCAGTAGGGGCAACTTAGTAATGTTGGTCGTCCAAGACCATTTTACGAAATATGTACAAGTCTACCCGTTATGTAATCAAACGGCAGCTGTGGCAGCACAAGCTTTAGTTGACAATTGGGTGCTGATCTTTGGTGCCCCGATTTCCTTACACTCGGACCAAGGTAGAGAGTTTGAGGCGGAGTTATTCCAGTCTATGCTTTTACTCATAGGCTGCCATAAAACCCGCACCAACCCCTACTGTCCCAGGTCAAATGGGTTAGTCGAACGATTTAATAGAACCCTAATTTCTGTTTTGGCTTGTATGGTGAATGAAGATCAAAGCGATTGGGATTTACAAGTCAAATATGTTGCACACGCGTACAACTGCACCGTACACGCGGCCACCAGGGTTACTCCTAATACCTTGGTGTTTAGAGAGGAGTTATGCCTGCCCTGTGACTTACAATTTGGAGTGTTACAAAAACCCTCTGCTGACCCCTGTACGCCAGCTTTCATCAGATGGCTGGAGTGTTGTTTCCACAATGCATATGGAAGGGTACGTAATAATACGGGGAAAAGCATTCGAAGAAACAAAAATTCATATGGTAATGCTGACTTCCCTAGATTTGAGGTAGGCGACATGGTGTTACGATATCATGAGCCAACCGCTAATATTAAATTGGCGCCAAACTGGGATTGGCCATGGGAAATCTGCGAAGTCGTATCAGATACGACGGTTGTAATCCGAACCGCCCAATTAAGGGCTCGTAAATCTAGCACGGGTCGCTTGAAACACTACACCGCCCGCATTCCCACGGAGGGCGGCAGTGGGGGATTAATTACTAAGGCCGATAAGGCTCAAACTTCTGAGGCGGCCCGACTGTTGACCCCTGCCCCCCTGGAGGAACCGATAGCAGGGCAGAGTGATGGTTGAAAGCAGTTTTAAAACAAAGAGCGTGGTTCATTTCCCACGCTTCACATATGTTTTTACCAAGCTATAGTATTAGTGTGAGTTTATATGAAAACCAAATACAAAACTGAAATATTATACCCACTAAGTACACTATTGGTAATACGAGGCCCCCCATTTCCACTTTAGACCTGCTGCAATGGCATCTTGTAGGTGGCGTACGGCAGAAATAGTTAAAAAGGTGTGGACGTTAGCAGTATAGCTAATGATTCTGCGTAATAACGCCAATACTAGACATATCCCACATAACTGCAGAGATTCTTAAAAGAAATAGACGTTAGACGTATAACTAACGATTCTGCCTAATAATGCCCACGCGAAACATATCCAGTTCTTAACGGTAGGTACGTGATTTTAAAATATCACTAGACTGGTTATCAACTAATACGAACACATATAAAATCAATAAAGAGAGGTGCATAATAAATTTATTTTACATTCTATGCTAGATTCTAAGCAAGTGGCCTAAATTAAGTCTCCCACCCGCATCGTCGGCAGGGGCAGGGGAGGTTAGTTATCAGGTGGTAAAAAGGCAAAGGCGTAATGCGTAATGCGTTATGCGTTACGCGTTATGCGTTATGCGAATGCCAGCATTCCATATACGCGTAATGCGTATTGCGTTATGCGTTATGCAGTGAAGTATATAAAAAGTATATAAAAAGTACACACACACAGCAACAGAGACACAAAGACACAGAGACACATACACACACAGATACACAGAGACACAACACAGAGACACACACACACACACAGACACAGAGACACACACACAGACACAGACACACACACACAGACACAGAGACACAACACAGAGACACACACACACACAGACACACACACAGACACACACACACACACACAGACACACACACATAGACACATATACACACATAGAAACACACACAGAGACACACACACAGAGAATGGGACGGTCCAAACATTGCTCAGTTTAGCTTGCTTGGAGGGATGTTAGGACCGTCCCAAATATGAAGACTGCTTCCTAACAGGTCCGCCGCATAAACCTACACGGATGTCAGTAATTATCAGTCGCCTCCTCCAGCCTTATATCAATGGACAAATGCGACTGATGCTTTTCTGTTGGCAGACACAGAGACACAACACAGAGACACAGACACAGAGACACACACACACACAGAGACACACACAGACACACACAGATACACACACAGAGACACAGAGACACAACACACAGAGACACACACAGACACAGAGACACACACACACACAACAGACACACACAGAAACAGAGACACACACAGAGATACACACACAGACAGACACACACACAACAACAGAGACACAAAGACACAGAGACAGACAGAGACACAGATACACAACACAGAGACACACACACACAGACACACACAGATACACACAGATACACACACAGAGACACAACACAGAGACACACACACAGATACACACACAGAGACACACACAGAGACACAACACAGAGACACACACACAGAGACACACTCACAGAGACACACACAGACATAGAGACACACACACACAGACACAGATACACACACAGAGACACACACACAGAATGGGACGGTCCAAACATGGCTCAGTTTAGCTTGCTTAGAGGGATGTTAGGACCGTCCCAAATATGAAGACTGCTTCCTCACAGGTCCGCCGCATAAACCTACATGTTTGCACCGGCTGTCCGTAATTATCAGTCGCCTCCTCCAGCCTTATATCAATGGACAAATGCGACTGATGCTTTTCTGTTCGCACCACCTTGTCCGGCTGTCCGTAATTATCAGTCGCCTCCTCCAACCTTATATCAATGGACAAATGCGACTGATGCTTTTCTATTCGCACAGCCTTTACGCATTACGCACCGATCGCTACATGGAGCGATCGGGATAATGAATTTCTGACGCATTCGCATTCGCATTACGCATTACGCGTGTATGGAATGTACCTCATAGGTTTCAAGGCATTTCGATTTTTTGTCGCATTCGCATTCGCATTACGCATTACGCGTATATGGAATGCGCCCTTTACTGGAGGCGCGTTAGGGAAAGCCGCATGGTCTCCACATATCCTCGTCTGGGATTACAGATCGCTGCAAACTCGTGTTCTGGTCCACGCCGATGTAGCTGGGTCCCCAGCCGTCGTCCGCATCATCATGCCAATGGTACCATTTTGTTGCCAATACTACAGGCCATAGATTCATATTTTGTTCTTGAATAAATTCTTTGTCTATCTATTTTAAATTTTAATTTTTAATTTACAACCATTTCTGAACCGAATAATGGATAACTTAGGTTTTTACATGAAAATAAAGATATTTCTTTTCTTAAAAAAAAAAAGTTTGTCATGATTCTTAGCAATGCACGGCATGAAGGCGCCAATGTGAGACAAAATACATGTTGGCTCTACTTAATAATTGAATGCTAAAGTTGTTATGCAATGTGCCAGTGTTGTCTGGTATTAATTAGTGTAAGGCTGACTGCTCCATAAACACACTGCCCACACACACACACAGGGTGTGAAAACTTTTTTTTTTTTTAAATTCACACCTATCAAATTGTATTGTATATAATGTAAACAGAACTATTGGTTCATGCAATTATCTTGTATAGGTGCTTTTTTGTACCAGTTTAAGCCTGCTCAAAGTTGGGTATTTCCCTTTACCGGATTTTATCACTTGTCAAATTGAGCTCTGGACCATTTTAAACCTATTTTTTAAAGCTTTTCCCAAGCATATGTAATCCTGAAAAGAAATAGCAGTGACAAGACTCATAAATAGGTTAAGGATAAATCAGAATAATTTAATAGAGGTGCCAATTTTTTCCACAAGCAAGCCCTCAAAAGTGGTCCAAAGCAAAATTAGGAAATTGGTGAAATTAAGGAAATTGTTATTTTGCGCATCTTTGAAGATATATATCTTGAAATGTAACCACATCCCAGATAGCACAGAGCCGTCGGGCCAACGTCGGCCGATGGTGGTTTGCCACCTTTGGCCCGACGTTGTTTTGTCCACTGACCCGCTGTCGGGCCAACGGTGGCAAGCCACCCATACCAGCATATGCCACTCAACTGTGGCCCAACAGTGGCTGTGCCGTCGGGCCAATGGTGGCAAGCCGCCGTCGGGCCAATGGTGGCAAGCCGGTGGTGGTCAGGCCGCTCGCATAACGTTTGCGCGCTGAGGGCATGCTGGCGCAACGCCTAAATGTGCTGGATTGTCATTGGACATGCATCGATTACGCGCTGGCACTAAGCTCTCATACGTTGTGCAACACGTCAGACGGTCGCTAGCGGTACATTGGGAGCATGCTAGGTCCACGCCGCGCGCGCGAGAGGCTCATTAGCCACACATTTTTGTGGTTTTTTTTCTCATGCTTCGACATACGTTACCACAACGTCAGGCGCACGCTATGCTTAGGCCCACTAGGTTGCGCTGACGTTGAACTTTTCCCCCCGTGGCGAAAAGTTTGACATATCTCGACGTAAAATAGTGATTTTCTGCATTGGCAGCGCGCTGGCGAGATACGTCGTAATGTGACAGCAGCATTATGGCCCTGTCACACTATGACAAAAATGTGTGCAAAAAGAATGGTAAAAAGCGACGGACCACTACCGACGGTGGAAAATGTGTGCAAAAAGAATGGCAAAGATCGGCGGACAGCCACCGACGGCCCGACGGTGGAAAATATGTGCAAAAAAAATGGCAAAAAGCGGCGGACCACCACCGACGGCCCGACGGTGGTAAATGTGTGCAAAAAAATAATGGTAAAGAGCGGCAGGCCACCACGGTCGTCCCGACGGTGGTCCGACAGTGGCAAATATGTAAAAAGAATGGCAAAAAGCGGTGCACCACCACCGTCGACCCGACGTTGGCAAATGTGTGCAAAAAAAATGGCAAAGAGCGGCTGATCATACCCCTGGATCTTTTTATTCTCATTGTATAGGCCATGGATTTGAAGGGAAAAAACACAGGAAGTCTGATAGGGTGGTTACTTTTAATTTTTGGGGCCATCAAAAATGCTATCTTTTTAGTTTTGGGTGGGACCAATTAAGTAACAACCTAAAAAAGTCCATATCTTCTTTAATATTAGGGTGATTTTCACAAATGAAGTGTCATTTTATTTCAAATTCAATATACTAACCGGTGAAATCCATTTAATCAAACTCAAAACTATTTTTGAAAATCACTTTGGATACCTATTACTACTACCTCGCATCAGCTATATATGTGAAATTGAATTAATTATTCTGATGACAGGGTTGCAATAATAGAAACTTGAATTGACCTTTAAATCGGGAATGGTTATCTTTGTTGAAATGTACGAGTAGAAAAACTAGAAACACCCAGAAAAAGAATCTGCTTGTACCCAATAAAAATGCCCTGTAATATCATAACAAGTGTTGTCTAACGTGGGGCGTCATGGGCGGGAGGTAAGAGCCAATTTATAACACAAGACGTGCGTGCACTTAGTCGAAAAAAAACGTTGTTTAAGCAGTTAATGTGACATTTTAAAGGATGGCAGTAAGGTTAATGAACGAACCCATCGTAATAAAAGAAACTAACTAAAATGGGGAGATACATTGCTGCAGTAAAAGTCTATGGTGTTTGAGTAGGGTGTGCACAGCCAGGTGTGAGCGGGATATAACCTAAAACCCTAGAGGAGACGCACAGTAAACACAAACCAACAAACCGCGCAGGCTGAGCGCTTCAGCCTTCAAGAGATTTGTATTGGAAGGTCAAGTTACAATACCAGTTCCACCCATATTAATAATGTTTAGTCAACAGTAATTAGAAATCAAACAATTTGCTAGTTCAGTTGTTTTAGTGGAATATTTAATTGTCTCATGCCTGTCATATTGTTCAAAACAAGAAGGTATTTCAGCCGTAGGCCCTACTGTTTGCTTTAACTCTTTCAGTCATCAGCAGTTATTTTTAAACAAAGGTTTCTATTTATGTCAGATGTGTCTCAGAGAAAAAGGGTCGGCAGAGCTATGCAGATAATGGGTTCCAACCCTGGTCGAGTCAAACCAATGACTTAAAAATGTATACTTGTCACTCAGCATTATTAGGATAGGGCAAGGACTGGTTGGGTCAGTGTCAGGATAATGTGACTGAGAGGGATATCAGGTCCTGGTGCTGGTGGTCTGTTCTCCCAATGGGGCAGTGCTATAAAGTCACCATGAGTGCACACCGTTACAAGTCGGTAGACCTACCCATCCTGATATGACCTTATATGTTGCTAGGACATAAAACAACAACAAACAAACAAACCAATGGAAATTACTGTTACTGTGTCAGTGTTAATTTTGAAGAAAAAGAATCAACTCCATTACATATACATAGAGTTCAAAAGGGACTGAACAGATCTCTACCTATAATAGCAGTCGAGTTTTGAGGTCAGTAGGCTCTTACAGAGCATCTCATGTGAAGATTCAGGAAGATGAGATTAATATTATAGGTAGTTCATATACACTTTGTAATATTTTCCTGAATGTAATTACGAAGGTGGAGACGGAATGGGTTAAATCGGTCTTTATCGAGCATAAAAACATTTGGTATCATTCACATGTCATTTCAGGTCAATCATTCACAGGTTATTTCAGGTCAATTGGTCACTTTCGGATCACTACCCCCCCCCCCACACACACACACAGTCATTTCTTGCAGTGTCCTTTTTCTGATGGGCCGGGCTCGAACCCTCAACCAAACAGGAGGCGAGGGTTCGAGGCCCGGTGCGGACATGGTCCCTAGGGACATATGCGCAGACTGCCTTGGAGGTCCAAGACCCCAGTTCCATTATGTCGTGAAGTGAATCCCCGGATGCCGCACAAGCTTGGGCTCCCCCCCCTCCTCAAGCTGTGGGGGGTGTAGGAGGCTGGATGGTCCACTCCCTCTGCTGCGAGAGCCATCCTGAGTGCTTCGGTGAGGGGCGCAGCCTGAAGTGGGGCGCCTCCGAGGAGGATGAAGGCGGGGCCGGATGGGAGTGGTCAGGCTTGTGATGAGTGTCTGATCCAGGCTGTCCTTGGGCAGCAGATGGAGCCGGGCTTGGCAGGGACCAGGACCTTGTAGGCCTGGTCAGGCCTCAAGCGCGTCTTAGTCGTCCAGATGGTTATGGAGAGGTTGCTTCGAGTGATGGCAATGTCTCGTGCTCGCAATGCATGGCCCGGGTCAGTGAGGGCCAGGCTGGCGAGCAGGTTCCCTTGTCGTAGGAGTGTGTGGTACCCTATTAAGAGGGCAGCCTTGAGGACCTGAGCTGACGGGCCGACCTTGGCAAGGAAGGCGATGACCGAGCGGAGGTGGGCCGGGGTGAGGGGTGGTGCCTGTATTGGGATGTGTGATGACATCCTCTGGACCCCTCGTTTCATCAGAGAGACTGAGTAGGAGTCGAAGGCTTGTGTGTTGGCACCCAGTAGCAGCACCCAGGTCTTTGCTCCGCTCAGGTAGTTCATCGCTGCCCACGGAGAAGCGAGTGATTCTTTAAGGTGAAGTAGGTATGCGAGCAGGTCATACGGCGAGGGGCTCAGGGGGTCGGCTTGGTGGTGTTGGCAGAACTGGAGGTAGCACTTCACTTGCACCGACTTGTTCCTCCATGTGCCCGCGGTGAGCCCTGCGAAGTAGACCTGCAGCGGTCGTTTGTGTTGAGCGTCTGAGTAACCTGGGGAGAGAGGAGCAGTTTTAAGTTTGAGCTTCCCAGGATACTCAAAGTCCTGGAGTGAAAACATTATCAAATGGTACATGAATTTCAGTTAGTGCCAGCTGTGAGCACAGGCTGGGCACCGACTGCGCAGGCATCCCTTTGGACATCTTTTATCGTGTACTGATCTGCCCATCCGTGCGGCAGGCATCCGTCATCAATCATCGAGAAGACTCTCTCTGACCAGAGACGCATGGTGTACCAGTCCCAGGTAGTGGCCATGGTTGCCATCTGGTGTAGGTGCTCCAGTATGGGGTCTTTCTATGTGTGTGGGATGGCCGGGTCTTTTCCCATTCTAAACAACTCCTCAAAGTACTCGGGATAGTAGCCTCTCCAAGTCCTACCCTATTATGCTTATCGCCATGGAATACATAAAGATGAGGAAGAAATGTAGCTTTACCTCGTTTCCGGACCAGTGCTGTTCCGGCCACAAGTAGTATGTCATTGATCGCCTTAGTATGTTCGTCTACTGCAATTGAGTCGGTGAATTCGACGGTTTGAAAGCGCCGGAAGTGTCCTGCCGTGCCTTCGCCGTCAGTGTAGAACTTTCGGAAGTGCATTCCATTAGCGGTCGTGGGCAGTGGATACAGTGCTGTCGGGTGTGGCGTCCTCATTTGTAAGGGTGCTGCCCGATTGATGGTGGTGTTGTTGTCGTAGCTGTAATCCGGCTGCACCTGACTGACGGTTGGGTAGCTGACAGTGTCGCACTCGCCGTCAACTACCTTCATGTAGTCCATGCCACTCACTACCATCCTCCGGTTTTGGTTGCTTACCTCAAATGCATCCATCCGAGCCTCCATATTCTCCATCAGATCCGTACGGAGACTTTGCAATTGGTTCCCCATCAATGACTGTATGGCTTCCAGTATGCCGTCGTTGAGGGCGGTGGGTGCTGTCGGTGTGCTTAGCGGCGGTGGTTCGGTCGTGACGGAGGCCGCCTCCGGTTCGGTCGTGACGGAAGCCGCCCCCAGTTCGTCATTATTTTCCTCCATTTGTTTTGTATGCTCAGCCTTTTTTTACTTCAGGTGTCCACGTTGTTTAGCAGTGTTACCCTGCTTTTGTTGAGTTGCATTGTGTGTTGATCTCCTTAGTGGCATTTTTGTGGCATATCGTGGCTTTACATGAAGAAGTGTGGAAGCAGTCCATGTAGATTGGATATTTGTGTTTGACACGGCCGTTAAGCTGAAATCATTAATGACAGCGTGATGCCTTCCTCCTCTGATCCAACATACACGAGCGCCACACCAGCAATGTTGCTAGCTGTAAAATCAGCTTAGTATCACCGTCAAGAAGATCATGTAGGGAATGTCACCATCACTTGCATGTAAAATTCAGGATTAAAATATGCATGCCAGAAATATGTATATTTGTGTGTGACACGGCCGGAGCTAAAACACAAGCACCACACCGGCAACGAAAGTGTGGAGGCAGTCCGTGTCGATCGGGAGCAGTAGTAGAAGTGCGGAGTGGAGGGGGGTTTGAGTTTGAATATTGGGCGCGTGCCCATGTTTTTGGCAGGAAGGCTGCAGCCAGATCTCTAAGGCTTGTGTGCTAGTTCAGGTTTTTTCCACAAGGTGGCTCCACCGTAGCATGCGCAGCAACAGCTTTAGTCCACGGGTTGTTGGCAGATGGCGCCAATGATGCTCAAGTTAGCCGAACGGTGAGGTACCCGTGCCTCCGCCCGAAATTACCCATGTTACGAATAACATGCACAATTCTTCAGGGGGAGAATTTGTGCACTGCCACATTTTTGATAAAAGCTAGTAAAAACTTGGTCCTCACTTCATGTCAAAACTATTATTGATATTGTGTATCATACTTTCAGAATATTCACTCTGTATATTCAATATTCATGTAATTGTACTTTTTCAACTTGAATTTTGATGTTTTAAGACAAATAAATTACTGTAAAAGTTTACATGCATTCGCTGAGTTGTGTTATTCCAATGTGAAAACAATGCTATTGCATGGGGAAAAGTGCACTGCTCATTGTGCTTTCTATGCTCTCACATATCCGTGGCATTCTCTGTGGCGGAGTGGTTAGAGTGTCTGACTTTTTTCTAGGTCAGACTCCTAATCTGAGGGTCGGTGGTTCAATTCCCCATGCCCCCAGCTCTGCCAATTTGGATTTCCACCACTGTGTGTAACTTACAGCGTCATCAAAGGCCGGTTGCTCTCATACCATGTCTATGTGATGTGGGAGGTTAAAAATCCCTTGGGTCGGTAAAAGTGTAGGCTTGGGCTTTCTATCGACCAGCAGTGGAGTGGGGAAGACCAGTCGTCTGTGACTGGGATTTCCCCTGCTTGGGACAACTAATGTACCAAAAACTAACAAAAATGAGAGACAAATAAGTGTTCAGACTTCCTGTCTACCATATCACTATATCACTATAAAAAAAATTAAAAACTGGGAATAGGAGGATTTGAAAAGCTTATTTTCCCAAGATACCGGAAAGTCCAAATTGACCCCTATTCTGAGAATTGCACATATGTGGTGGGATCCCTCTTCACAACAAGGTAGCCCTATTTACAACTGAGATAGATGTTGATATGCACATGTATTTAATGACATGTTCTATTTAAATTGATTTAATGATATGATTAAATAGACTGAACATATTGTAAAATATTTGGGAATTGTTGAAATGGATTTTATCATATGATAAAATCGATTTAAACATATCATTAAATATTTCTGGAACTAACAAAAACTGATGCTCCCTATTACTGGAAGTATTTGAATAGATGAGAGGGAGAGGTATGGAGAGGGGAAGGGGAGAGGGGGCGAAGGAGGGAAGGGGGGAGAGGGGGGAAATGATGGGGAGGTGAAGGAAGAGGGGAAGAGGGAGATATGGGAGAGTGGGCGATACGGGAGAGTGAACGGAGAGGGAGAGGAGGATAGGCACGGGGAGGGAATAGGGGAGGTAGGAGAGAGGGGGGCCAGGGGAGAGGGGGGAGGAAGAGGGACAGAGGTGGGTGCGGGCGGTGCGGGCAATGCGAGGGATGCGGAGAGGAGGGAAGGAGAGAGGAGAGAAAATGAGAGGAGAGAAGGAGAGAAGGGGAGAAGGCAGATACGGCATATACAGGGATATGGCAGAGAGGGGGGTACAGCAGAGAGGGGGATACAGAAGATATGGCAGAGAGGGGGATGCAGTAGAGAGGGGGGTACGGCAGAGAGGGGGATACAGCAAAGAGGGGGATATGGCAGAGAGGGGGGGTGGGTGGGACGGTGAGAGAGAGAGGGAGAGAGGAAGCGGGAGGGGGGAGGGAGAGAGGGGGATTAAATATAGTACATTTAGACATGTTTAAATGTATTCAGACAGATCATCAAATCGATTTAATGATATGATTAATTATGTGCGTGTTTTAACATATCATCAAATCGATTTGATGATCTGTCTACATATATTTAAACATGTACTATATTTAATCATATCATGAAATTGATTTAATGATATGATAAAATACATTTAGTCATATGTTCAAATGGATTTGATCAAAAGTACCCTGATTTAACCGTATGTTCAAATACATTTCATGATATTATCAAATCGAATTAACGATATCATTAAATATTTAATGATATGTCTCAATCGAATTAATGATCTCATTTAATGAATGTCTAAATACTGAATAAAACAAGAAATGGTTTTCCATATGCATGGGTCTTGCAAGACTGCGCAGTAGCCATAAATAACATACAGTATTAAACATATTGTTGTGGGGGGTGATGATTGTGATGTCAAGAGACTAAGTCAAAGTAAAGAGCCACTGATGACAACGCAAGACCAGTGTATATGATCCTTGGAAGAGAGTAGTAGTGGATATATGTACATTCAAAGAAAGAGATTTTCTGATTGTAGTAGCTAGATTAGTATTCAAGATTAATCGAAATATTATATGTAAGGAATGATGACAGTATCAGATTGTATCAACAACTTCAAACACACATTTGACTGATTTGGTATCCCGATTAAGTCAATCTCCGACACCGATCCTAAATTCGTGCCATCAGATTTTACAGTATTACCAAAGAAGTATGGACTTGCACATGCAATGACAAGTACATATCATCTGAATGCAAATGGTGAAGCTGATAGGGCTGTGCAGACTGCTAAGTGTATTCGCATCTAAGGTCATCTCAGGACGGGTACCGACTTGTGACAGTGCGCACTCATGTCGCTTTATAGTACTGCCCCACTGGGAGACCAGACCACCTACACCATGACCTGATATCCCACTAAGTCACATTATCCTGACACTGAGCCAACCAGTCCTTTCCCTATATCCTAATAATGCCAAGCTTGGTCAATCTATACACATGTAGTTATGTTTGTGAGGGGTTTTGTTCTTTTTCTTAGACAATTTTAGATATAGAGGGTTCTAGACCTATGACTGCAATGCCAAAGACATTCTGTAACCAAGGACAGTTGAGAAGGATTTAGAAATGGGGGGGAAGCTAAAATGAATAACACTATCAGAGATATAATAAGTTAAAGAAAATACTTATATAATGTAGACAAGAGTATGGGCGATCCCGAGCCGTCCGCCGGCACATACGCTGCGGAACGGCTGCTGCCATCATAACGTTAAGGACAGAACCTGGCGCATTTGCGATGGATCCCGTCCAAACGATAACGTATAGGCACGACCAGAACAGTTGCTGCCATCATAGTTTAATATTTACTGGAATGCCCGGCCGTCAGAGCCCCAGAAATACCACTTACTCTTCCCAGGTGCGTTCTGACAACTGTCTGTCAGTTCACACCTGATGCCCCTCTCCAACAAACTCATAAGGAAGAAAGGGAAGACAAGTCGTGCAAGATTGACAGTGAAGAAGTTGTGCTTTATTGGCATCAACTCCTGTTCACCTACTAGCGACCTATCACCCTGACTCCTTACCTTCTGTCCACACAGAGCCTCATTACTCTCTTTAGTATGTATAGTAATCAGTGCCTACAGCCAATTGAACCGGAGTCCCATGGTTGTTGCACACCCGCCGTGTTTGGATAGGGATTTGTTTGTTTGTTGTTGTTTTATGTTCTAGCAAAATCTAGGGTCATATCAGGACGGGTACCGACTTGTGACAGTGCGCACTCTTGGCAAATTTATAGTGCTGTCCCACTGGGAAACCAGGCCATCGGCACCATGACCTGGTATCCCACTCAGTCACATTATCCTGACACTGAGCACACCAGTCCTTGCCCTGTCCTAATAATGCCGAGCGCCTGGCTTGGAAGCAACAAGTATCAATTTTTAAGTCATTGGTTTGACTCAACCAGGGTTCGAACCCACGACCCCACGATCTACCATCACGGGAGACGGACGGTCTAACTCATTCGGCCATCCCGTCTGGTTTTTGGATAGGGAAGCTGGAGCCTCAGACAGAGTGTCTGGGTTCCTGGCCAAGAGAAGAGTGTGTCGCCCTCAAGAGTCAAGAGCAGAGTGCATAGAATAATCAATATCAAAATGAGGCTTGCGTGGTCAGGTGGGGTTTGTAGCTGGCTGGTCATCGGTCCGGTAGTGCTGATTGTGTGTAGAGTGGTCAGATCATAGTGATCTATTCTCCTCCTCCTTCCGAATGCCCGACAGGCACGCTCCCCATTGTAGATCCTTGATCGCATGTTCGTCACGCCAACCCCTAGGGGGGCGACCATCGTCAATCATGGGGAAGACCTTCTCCGACCATGCCAGACACGTGTCCCACTGCCATTCCGCCGCCATCTCGAACATCTGGTCCTGGTGCTCCAGAATGGGTTTCACCCAGGACTGCGGCATTTTCGGGTCTTTGCGCATGCGCAAGAGTGCCGCCAGATACTCGTGCCAGTTACTCTCGCCAAAGCCCACTTTGCCCTTCCTTTCGTCGCGGATGGCGTATATGTGAGGTATCAAGTGACTCCTACCTCACTTCTTTGATCTTCCGTTGGCATTGAAGTCAATGATTGCCTCCACCAGGTCCCGGTGTCGCAAGTCGTTGTCGGTAGATGATGATGATATTGTGCATCACGTCTCCTTGCTCCTCCTGTGTCTGCTCCGCTCGTCGGAGGTGGATCTGTTATGGTGTGTCCTGCTGGTGCGGTGCTTGCGGCGCCAGGAGTCGGTGGACATAGGTCATGCTGTGTGGCCATGTCAGCGGTGAGTCTGCGCCGGCGCGTCTCCTCCGTTTCGGAACGGACCTGTCGTTGGACGAGTCGCTTTTAGAATGCTTACTATGTTTAGCTGTCTCAAGTGCGTCCACCCATTCGGACATAGCTTTTGCAAACTGGGCCTGCTGTGTGATGGAGTCCATCAGACTGCCGCAAGAGGGTGAGCTGTGCCACCGCGGACCCATCTACGCTGATGGAGTTGTTGTTTATGGCTGGCGTGGTGGCCATTTTTGGTACTACGGATCATGGTCGGCCACATTGCGCGGTGTGTGTGTGGCATCGGCGTATTTGGTGGCGGCTGCAGTCATGGCCACTATGGTGTGTCGGATAGTCTTGCGGGGCAGCATGGCGCGTGTGTGGTGCATTGGAGAACAGCCAGCGAGAGGCAAGAAAAGGAGGTAGTGCTGGTCCGGCGTCTGGGGGAGAAGTGCCAATGGGGCGGAGGCAGGGGCGGAAGTGACATCAGAGAAGGGTCACTGGTTACAGGCAGCGGCTGCCGGCACGCGTGCTGGTGACGCCACCTGGAGTTAATGGACATTGGCCGCCTCTGGATAAGAGAGGTGGGGGGGGGGGGGGTAGCGTTAAGTTGGATGTGGTATAGGGGAGGGGTATCTCTCCCGTCTCAGTCCCGAATCACCCACATTGCCAAAGCAATATGACCATTTCCTTTGTGAAATTAAAAATCTATTGCATTAAAATGTTGTCGCCATGAACACCAGGCGGAAGCACATACCACCCAAAAGCTGTTGGAACACTAAATATATAAATATATATAAGCAGTGACATATATATGTGCACCTTTTTTCTATGGAGTATTTGACACCTTTTGATTGTTGATCAGGGATACAAGTAACCCTAATACGTTTAACAGTGCTGATGGGTGGCTTAATTCCTATGTGATTGTGATACTGAAAATAATTCATGGTTCTAGTTTGTTATAATATATATCACATCATGGATAGGCCTACTAATGAAAATATATTTACCCTAGATGTGAAGGTGATCTTGAAAAGAATTCAAGGTTTTATATTGTTGTAGGCCTACTATAGCTAGTAGGGTGAGCTACATAGTTTGTGTGGTGGTAATCATATAAATGAAATAACAGTACTTTATTTTCTTTTATTAACTAACTATGCATCAGATTGTTTACTAGAAATAGTAACAGGATATATTGTGGGATACTCAAGGTTTTAAAAGTAGGCCTACCCTATTCATAATCGTCAAAAGCAAATGAATATAATTGGGGGAAGTGGGATTGGTCTGGGGCTTTCATATATGGTAGCTAAGAATCATTATTTGCAAAGGTGAGGAGGAAGCAGAAAATTCAAGAATGTACTAAGCTTTCATGTTAACAAAAATATATTAATGCACTTGATTAAAGAGGGAACATAATTACATAGGCTTAAACTGCAGAGATTTGGTCTTCAATTATTTCACTGCTCATATTAATATCCTATTAATGCTGAGTACCAGGCCTAGCTGGTATGATTTTTGTTACAGTAATTAATTTAGGATATTATGGTTATTTCCAGCTGTTAAATTAGCCTTAGTAATCCAGTAGAAGATGGGACATTACATAATTATTCAGGAGGAAAGCTCATAGCAAAATAGACAATAGGTAGGACTCAACAATCAAAGTATGCAAGTCTTTAATACTCCCAGATAGCACACAGCCGTCGGGCCGACGTTGGCTATTGGTCACACCATCGCCACATATTTTCCACCGTCGGGCCGACGGTGGTAGTCCGCCGCTCTTTGCCATTTTTTCTCACACATTTGCCAATGTCGGGCCACCGTTGGGCCTTCGGTGGTGGTCCACCGCCATTTTTTTTGCCACACCTTTTCCACCGTCGGGACACCGTCGGTGGTGGTCCGCCGCTCTTTGCCATTCTTTTTGCACACATTTTCCACCGTCGGTGGGCATCCGCCGCTCTTTGCCATTCTTTTTACTAGATTTGCCATCGTCGGGCCGACCATGGTGGCCCGCCGCTCTTTGCCATTTTTTTTGCACACATTTGCCACCGTTGGGCCATCGTCGGTGGTCCGCCGCTTTTTGCCATTCTTTTTGCACACATTTTCCACCGTCGGGGAGTCGGTGGTGGTCCGGCGCTCTTTGCCATTCTTTTTGCACACATTTTCCACCATCGGGCTGTCGATGGTGGTCCGCCGCTAATTGCCATTCTTTTTACATATTTGCCACTGTCGGGCCACCGTCGGGCCGACCGTGGTGGCCTGCCGCTCTTTGCCATTTTTGTGCACACATTTGCCACCGTTGGACCACCGTCGGTGGTGGTCCGCCGCTCTGTGCCATTCTTTTTGCACACATTTTCCACCGTCGGGCCACCGTCGGTGGTGGTCCGCCGCTCTTTGCCATTCTTTTTACATATTTGCCACCGCCGGGCCGACCATGGTGGCCCGCCGCTCTTTGCCATTTTTTTTGCACACATTTGCCACCGTCGGGCCATCGTCGGTGGTCCGCCGCTCTTTGCCATTCTTTTTGCACACAATTTCCACCGTCGGACCACCGTCAGGCCGTCGGCGGTGGTCTGCCGCTTTTTGCCATTCTTTTTGAACACATTTTCCACCGTCGGTGGTGATCTGCCGCCCTTTGCCATTCTTTTTACATATTTGTCAGTTGTGGTCCACCACTTTTTGCCATTCTTTTTACATATTTGCCACCGTCGGGCCGTCGGTGGTGGTTCGCCGCTCTTTAGCCCCAGTCACACCTTACCGGACTGAGTACCGGACACCACCGGACAAATAATTGTCTAGTCCGGCGGCCATTGCAACAGTTTGACACATTTCAATACTGAACACCACCGGACTAGACAATTCTTTGTCCGGTGGTGTCCGGTACTCAGTCCGGTAAGGTGTGACTGGGGCAAAAGTGTGGTGGACCACCACCGACGGCGGCAAATATGTAAAAAGAATGGCAAAAAGTTGTGGACCACCACCGACAGCCTGACGGTCGAAAATGTGTGAAAAAAGAATGGCAAAAAGCAGCGGACCACCACCGTCGGCCCGACGGTGGCAAATATGTAAAAAGAATGGCAAAGAGCGGCGGACCACTACCGACGGCCAGACGGTGGTCCCACGGTGGAAATTGTGTATCTCGACGTAGACTTAACGAACAAGTAACGTATCTCGACGTAATGGCCAAATTTCACCTACGTCGGCTTACGCTACCGCGTTACGTCGTAGTCTGACAGGGCCATAAGGTGTGACTGGGGCTAGTTTAAGCGTAGTAAGGTATGTCGACGCATGGGGCATGCCAATAGACAGGCAAGTACAGAGCCTTCCCCATCCATTAAGCGGTAAATAGATATGGTTGAGAAGGATGTTAAAATGTGCCTAACTAACAACCAGAGGTGAGGTCTCATACGGTTGCTTTCGGAACAGGTCACTAGAGAGTTTGAAGTTACAAATGCCTACCAGAGCTAATGAAACACCATTTTCATTGCAAAAGTGTTTTAGTGAGGAGTGCTGGGTTTTGTTTAGCAGTCATCACTTCTTAGCTTATCTTTTTAGCTAAGATTAGTGTCTTATCATCTTAATATCTAATATGAGGCGCATCCGCGTTTATAATATTAAACTGATATTTTTTAATTGGGGTTTACTCCACCAGTGCCATCTGTGGTAACTGCTTTGTGATTCTGGATACCACATCTTCTCCATGTGGTATCCACAGATTCCTGTTTGGGCCCCACAATAACCCATATGGGCTCTGTGCTTTGGGCCAATGGTGGCATATGCTGGTATGGGTGGCTTGCCACTGTTGGCCCGACGGCAGGTCAGTGGACAAAACAACGTCGGCCCGGCTGTGGCTTGCCACCATTGGCCTGACGCGGCTTGCCACTGTTGGCCCGACGGCGGCTTGCCACCGTTGGCCCGACGGCGCCGCCGCTGTTGAGCCAGCGTTGGGCCAACGGTGGCATATGCTGGTATGGGTGGTTTGCCACCGTTGGCCCGACGCGCGGCCACCGTCGCGCCAACATCGGCTCTGTGCTATCTGTGCTATTGCTATTTCTTGCATTCAGGTCCAGATAATGCTAGACAAATATATTTATATCTAGAATTGCTACCTGTGTTCATAGTAATTCTTGGGTTTTCATATTTTATTCGGGGACGCTGGCGACAATGTCCTGGTGCGGTGTCGGTCTGTTGACCTGTGCCAGCGCTGCATCGGTGGGGTGCAGGGCACAGATGGTGACCGGGTGGCTTTGCGGAGGTGTGTGTTGGCTGTGGCGTCCGCCAGCGTGGTGGTGGTGGCTTCCACGAGCACTTTGCTCTGAGGCGCCATTTCCTTCCTATGCTGGGCGGCGTGCGTCTCCAGCACTTCTTGATGGCGTCGATGGAGGCCTGCATCCTTTGCATCCTGTTGGCCTGCTTCGCCCTGGCCGAAATCTTCCTCGCGCGGACCGACTGCTTAGCCAGCGGCGAGGGTGGCTGTGGGGATGGGCCACCATCTTGCGAATTGATGGAATCGCTCGGATCGGCCTGTGGTGTCGCCATCACCCTCCTGGTGGCGCGCTTCGCCGGTCAGCCTCTCGGAAGTGTGGCACGGCAGGTTCGCTGCATCCTGCTATGTGACTTTTTTATTTGCTTCCACAAGCTTTGTGACTTGGGAGTGCGTGGGTGGAAGCAGGCGTGTCGGAATAAAACAATCCGCCTTTGAAATTGGAGCCCGAATGTGGGTCAAGAGGTGTAGGTGGAGGAGGGGGGGGGGCGCATGCACCGCTTAGTGATGTGAGCATCTCGGGCTTCCTCCACCGGATTGACCACAATTCAAAATTATGGGCCAATTTATTTCCATTAATGGCATTCAGCTATGTCACTGCAATTGGAAGTATATACTAGTTGATTTAGAAATGTTGAGCCTTAATAGAGCTATTTGACTAATTGGATGTCTAATTTGAAATGCAGGGAAGCTGTTCATGTCATCAAAAGGAAGGGCTTTGTTCCAATCCACCTGCATTTTCCCAGATTTGTAAAGTTTCTAATTCCAAATCATTTAGGTGTTGGTGTCAGTATATTTACTTAATAAAGTAGATTTGTCACCCCTTTTTATTGTTGTTTGTTTGTTGTTGTTTTACGTCCTAGCAACATCTAAGGTCATATCAGGACGGGTACCGACTTGTGACAGTGCGCACTCATGGCGACTTTATAGTGCTGTCCCACTGGGAAACCAGGCCGCCGGCACCATGACCTGGTATCCCACTCAGTCACATTATCCTGACACTGAGCACACCAGTCCTTGCCCTATCCTAATAATGCCGAGCGCCTGGCTAGGAAGCGACAAGTATCAATTTAAAAGTCATTGGTTTGATTCGACCGGGACTCGAACCCACGACCCCACGATCTACCAGCACGGGGGACGGACGCTCTAACTTATTCGGCCATCCCGTCTGGTCCACCCCTTTTTAAGTTGTGTAAGTGTATTATAATTAACATACATGACTTGATTTGGAATCATTGTTTCTTTAAAGTTGCATGGTCCGATGGCCTTTGAATTTTTGGCATATTTTTTAAATAAATATATCAAATTGATCGTTACAAGCTACTAATCATTACTCCGGAGTGATTTTGATTAAAGATGATTAGTTTTGAAGTAATCTGAGCTGAAAGAACCAAAAATAATTTCGACAAGCTTGCCAAAAGTCCTGTGGCTATGACCCAGATGGTCATCTCGATGTGACCACATGATGTGAGATGACCTGGGACCTTACAGGACTGTAGGTAGGTATTTCTGTTTGGGTGTGACATTCTGGGAACGGATTAGTGTCATAGGCCCATGGCACTAGGGTTTTTAACAAAATATAATGTGTGTGTGTTGTCTGCTTGTGTTTGTCTGTCTATGTATGTATATGTGTGTGTGTATGTCTGTGTGTGTCTATCTGTGTATTTCTGTGTATGTGTGGGTATGTATGTGTGTATGTGTCTGTGTGTGTCTATCTGTGTATTTCTGTGTATGTGTGGGTATGTATGTGTGTATGTGTCTGTGTGTGTCTGTCTCTGTCTGTGGCTGTCTGTTTCTGTGTCTGTGTGTATGTGTATGTATGTATGTGTATGTCTGTATGTGTGTAGGTATGTGTATGTATGTGTGTGTGTCTGCCTCTGTCTGTGTGCATGTGTCTCTGGCTGTGTGTGTCTCTCTCTCTGCAAAGGCATGTCGGGTGTATGTGTGTCTGTATATGTCGGGTGTGTGCATGTCTGTGTGTTTCTGTGTCTGTGTGTGCTGTCTGTCTGTGTCTGTCTGTGTGTGTATGTATATAGTATAGTTAGACGAATCTTACCTTGGAACAGATGATGGATAACTCTTGTTTTCCCGAGGTACAAGCCTCGGGTAGTCGTGGACTAGGGAGAAGGAAGCAACATCCGGTACAGCAATCTTCAACTAATTATTCAGGATAAAAATGAGCTTAATGATTGGAATTCCTCATGTTTTCTTTTTGGCACAAGCAAAACATAATAGTCGTGGCATGGTGTGGTGGGTGGGCCCTAGTCCACGACTACCCGAGGCTTGTACCTGGGGAAAACAAGAGTTATCCATCATCTGTACCAAGGTAAGATTCATCTAACTATACTATTTTACCTCGGTACAACGCCTCGGCTACTCGAGGCCGAGGGAGACTTTACGTAGCCTCATTTTTATCCTCTATTATCTGATAAACATAGTAAATTTTGCAGTTGTAAATTCCAATTTTTGTAAATTCTCACCCATCTTCTTAGTTGGTGAGTAGGCGGGTTGCAACCCCGCTCGTCTTTTCTAGTCGTTTGTTGCAATATTTAGCCAACAAACTTGCCGTCTTGCAGCCGGCATATGCTAGGATTCTCTTCACTGAGATTCCCAATTGCCTCGCCTTCGAGACCATAGCACCTCTTGTAAAGTGTGAAGCGTAGCGTCGTATGTCAAAGCCTGCTGACTTGATCACGTGAATCGTCCACATGGCGATCGTGTCTCTGAATAAAGCCTTATGTGGCTTTATGAAGCTTACCAAAAGCTGTCTGGAATTAAGTATTCCTTTTATCTTGGATATATAAGCTCTAATGGCTGACACTGCACACAGTTTCCTGCATGTGGAAACTATTAAAATGAATCAAGGAGAGGGGATCTCCTGTACTGTTTGATTTGAATAAATTGTCCAAATCAAACGTGGCCTCCTTGTCATCAATGTCTAGACCAGTAAGTAAAAAAGGGGCTACAATTACTTGGGCCCTATGACCGGTTACCCAAAGTAACATTACAGCTAATTTGTAGCCTAGCTGTTTAATCAATAGATGTCCATAACTAGACCATTTTTAAGAACGCTTAATATACCCCTGAGATATCCCAAAACCTATTATACTATGGTTTAGGAGGGTTTCTTTCATATAATGACATCCTGACACACTGAAGAACTTTGTGTTTCCCAATTAATTCTCCATTAATCCTTGGTAGAATGACCGAAAGAGCTCATCGAGCTGCATTAATGGCTCCATAACCTAATCCATCATCCTGCATCATTTGTAAGAGGCGGACTACCTCACAAAGGGATGGTTCCATTGGCTTAAATTTATGTATTTTAAACAAAAAATGCCCCATTTATTTTGTAGATGGCATAACAATTATTTATGTAAGTTATTCTTTCTTGATTCTAACAAATCAATTTGTTGAACCAATATCGTCATTTAATGATCAGTACAAATGATCGTGCTGAGTAACTTTATCTAATCCAAACTGTCGTGTAGGAAAAGTATAAAATCCTTGGCTCCTAAGCCTAATACTTCCAACCATGGCTGCGTGTCCCCATCAGGGACTATCAAAGCACTTCTTGCTACTCTGCCGATTAGGCTGAATATCTAGGAAAATGTAATAAAAATTTAATTTCCCCAATCAAAGAGAAAACATCCACTTGCCAAAAATATAGGCTGTGGATGCCATGACACCAATTTTATAATATGTTATTAATTCATGATGCCAACGAAATTATATGTGGCTTTCCCAATTCCCAATTAATTTCACTCACTTATTATATGGGTTGGACACTGTCCCTCCCATGTTGCGAATGTAAGCCATTGGTGTAGTACTGTCTGTCAACATTTTGACATAGCCTTTGGGCATGCAGACTAAACTACATAACCCTAACTACACAGCTCTCAACTCTAGAAATTACTATGATCTAAACTTCTTCATCAAGCCATTGGCCTTCAAAATTTTCCTTTAGTTCAATCTTATGCTAAACCATTTGGTAAACAGGTAAATTCATATAGTTGTTCATTCCAACAAACCTTACAAATGTTTGGTTTGTTTCATAAATTGGTCGGTAACTGCCTGTGAGCAGCTCGACTGTGACTGGGCCATAATGAATAAATTATCAATGTATGGAAACAATACAGTTATTTTTACCTCCTGGGAAAAACTGTTTCCGTGGCCATGTGAGTTTGCGTTGCACCCTCTACTTGTTCTCTTCTGAGATTTTAGCTGAGGGCATTTGCTCCAGCTTCATGAGCCACTTTTCTAGTCCAGCAGAGCCAGAAACTGGCTTGCTTTCCTCCCCTAACACTGTGTGTACCAGGGAGGCTTAAATCCTCACCCCCGGTGACGAGTAATTATCATCAGAAATGGGAGCCTCGGTCTTACTGCCCTTGATAGGCAACTAACCCTTAAATCCAAGATCTGTAACAATCAATGAAATTTAGAATGCTCAACCAACTATTTGTTTGTTGTTTTCGTCCTAGAAAATCTATAATCATATCCAGACAGGTACCGTTTGTAACAGTACATACCCATGGTTAATAATGGCCAAAGTACCTCTCAAGCCAGAGACCCTGTAACCATCACCTGAAAGTTTTAGTGTGGCCAACCAACTAATTGTTTTTATTTACATCCTAGAACATTTAAGCTTGTATCAGGACGGACATGATGTGGCTTCAGCCAACATCTGTCTCCACTCGGCCACGGGCGGTTTAAACGTAATGTGGCTTCAGCCAACAATGCTCTCTGTTTGTCAACGAGCGGCATAACGTGATGTGGCTTCAGCCAACATTGCTCTCCGCTCGGCTTAAACGTGATGTGGCTTCAGCCAACAGCACCCTCTGTTTGGTAACGGACAGCCTAAACGGGAAGTGGCTCTCAAAAAATGTTGTGTGACTTCAGACAACCTCAGCCTCCGTTTGATAACGGACAGCCTAAACGTGATGTAGCTTCAGCCAACATCATTCACCGTTTGGTAACAAACAGCCTAACCGGGATGTGGCCTCAGCCAACATCGCCCTCCATTTGGTAACGGGCGGCCTAAACGGGATGTAACTTCAACCCACACCACTCCCCATTTTTAATGGGCTACAAACATGATGTATTCACAAACATCATCACTCTCCGCTCGATCATAGGCGGGCTACCGTGATGAGGCATCAGCCAACATCACCCTCCAAATAGTAAGGAACAGCCTAAACAGGATGTGGCTTCAGACAACATCGCTTTCCATTTGGTAGCAGGCGGCCAAAATGGGATGTGGCTTCAGCCAACATCACTCTCCGTTTGGTAACAGACGGCCTAAACGGGATGTAGCTTCAGCCAACATCACTTTCCGTTTGATAACAGGTGACATAACCTGATGGGGTCACAACCCTCATTGCTCTAGGCAACGGGAGGCATAATGTAATGTTGCTTCAGCCAACATCGCTCTCCGTTCTGGAACGGGCGACACAACGAGATGTGGCTACAGCCATCATCGCTTACCGCTCGGCCACAGGCGGGTAAAATATTGATGAGGCTTTCCCAACATGGCTCTCCATTAGCCAATGGTGGCATAACTGTGATGCCCTCATCGCTCTCCGTTGTACAACGGCGGATTAAACGTGATGTGGCTTCCGCCAACATCGCTCTCCATTCTGCCACTGGCGGCAACACCACAGGCGGCAACTACTGGTGTTGGAGAACGTATTTACACTGTTCCAACACAGGCGTGTAAGCTAATGTGTCATGTCGTAGGGTAACGGTATGGAAGCCGAAACCAAACGAGGGGTAGGGACCAGTATATCGGTACCCTCCCACACTCTCTGTTCCGTACACTTCTCCCTCCTGCGGCTACTGCGCCAGCAAGTTGGAGAAAATGCTACGAAACTCGGAGGTACGCCTTAAAAAAGGTGGGGAATCCATAAAAGAAACCCAGGATTAATTTCCAACGTGAATCCATAAAAGAAACCGAGGAAAAATCCAAACGTGATGAGGCTCCAGCCAACATCGCTCTCCGTTCGCCAACGGGCGGCTTGTTGAACCAAAACTCTTACCTGTGATGTGGCAACCACCAACATCTACATACACAATATTAATTATATAATAATTCCATAAAACTCGAAAAAACCACTAGATGTTCAATTCATTCGATTAATAATGTAATAACATATCTACACAAGAAATACGTATCCTCCTGTATTCTTGGGTTTACCTCATCAGAATAACCGCTAACACAATAGCGATAATCCGGTCGAGCAACCGACCAGAAATAAACAAACACGGCGATGTCAACTCTACCGTACCGGCTCCCGAATCGGTTTAACTCCAATAAATTCTTTAATATATTCATCAATATTCATAGAATATTGTTCTCCACAAGCAATACATATCCTCCTGTATTATTGGGTTTAAAGTCATAAAAACGCTACGAAACAATAGCGAATATCGAGTCGGAAATCCGACCAGAAGTAAACCACACGGCGATGTCAACGCCGGCACCCGAATCGGTTTTTCGCCAATATATTCTTTAATATATTCACCAATATTCTAATATCCATAGAGAATATTGATGTACACCAGAAATACGTTATTCTTGGGCTTAAAGTCATAAAAACGCTACAAAACAGTAGCGAAAAACGAGTCGGGAACTCCGACAAGAAAGTAAACAAAATGGCGCTGTCACTGTAGTGTCAACTAGCGTACCGGCACACAAGTCGGTTGTACGCTTATATTTCTTTAAATGCAGGCGCCATAATCGACAAAATCGTACAAACTAATCTTCATATGTTCATAATGAAATATGGAAAAAATATCCATAAACTCACTGCGAATTCTGTACTTATTCTATAAAAAAGACTGCTGCATCTCTCGCAAACGTCCACCGTTCACGAGTGGAATATGCTAATTGCTGTACCGGATGTTGCTTCCTTCTCCCTCGGCCTCGAGTAGCCGAGGCGTTGTACCGAGGTAAAATATATATATGTGTGCATGTATGTCTGTGTGTGTCTGTCTGTGTATGTATGTATGTGTGTGTGTATGTATGTGTGTGCATGTATGTGCATGTATGTGTGTGTATCTGCCTCTGTATGTGTGTGGCTGTCTATGTATCTCTGTCTGCGTGTCTCTCTCTCTGCAAAGTCAGGTCGGGTGTATGTGTGTCTGTGTATGTCGGGTGTGTGCATGTATGTATGTATGTATGTGTGTGTCTGTCTGTGTGTGTCTGTATGTGTATGTCTGTCTGTGTATGTATGTGTGTGTATGTATGTGTGGGCATGTATGTGTGTGTCTGCCTCTGTCTGTGTGTGGCTGTCTATGTGTCTGTGTCTCTCTCTCTGCAAAGTCAGGTCGGGTGTATGTGTGTCTGTGTATGTTGGGTGTGTGCATGTCTGTGTATTTCTGTGACTGTGTGTGCATGTCTGTTTGTGTGTGTCTATCTATGTGTGTATGTCTGTCTGTGTATGTGTGTGTATGTTTGTGTGTACGTCTGTCTCTGTGTCTCTGTAAAGTCAGGCCAGGAAACACAGACACATACACACACACCTCATTTCCCCTTCCCCTCTATGGCCATGCACAGTAGGCCTATTTGGTTGGGGGGGCTAATGAGGTCATGAGATTGGCCTAGTTGGTTAATGGCCTCCCTGCATAATGGGTGTTTCAAAGTGAGTGTCTAAAGGGGTGAGTTTATATATTCACTGGTTATTCTGTATATGCTGTCCCAAATCATTAGCTAATACACCAGTATCTAAGTTGGATATATAGGATCAAATGTAAGTAGTTGTTTTAATTATATTTCATCGGACCATGCAACTTTAATCCTGAACATGTTTTTTGATACATTAACAATCTCCCAGACCTATCGCTCTAACAACAAAAGCCTTTAAACTAGTATTACCTTCCTTTTTTGATTAAAGAGGGAACATAATTACGTAGCAACTGTGAGGCTGGTCTGGCTGGGGATAGAGCTTGACACGGAGGCCCTGGTCCTCCACATTCCCAACCAGAAGCTCGAGGTCATCAGTGACTGCGAGCGCTGGCTCGCCGGCCAACCATCACGAGGAAGGCCCTCCAGAGGCTCGTGGGCCGCCTCACACACATAAGTACCAGCGTGCCGGCGGCCAGGAAATTCATGTGCCGTATCCTCCGCAGCTTACGGGTGGCCCCCACGACCACGGCCCCCACGACCGGCCCTGCCGGTGTGGACTTCGACCTTAGGTGTGACGTCCGTTGGTTCCGCGACTTCGTTGCTAGAGGAAACGGTGTCTACCTCCTCCCGCCCCCATGGCACCCTCGGTGGGTAATAGTGTGCGACGCTTGCCTCACTTGCATGGGCGCATTCTCCCGGAACCAGTGTTTCTCTGCGTACCCCACCATTCCACAAACTCGAGGCCGTGAACCTTGTCCTGGCGGTGCAGACCCTCAGACCGGAGGCCCCGGGCGGGTACGAGGTCGTCGTCAACACCGACAACCCAGTTTCGGCCCTGGCCCTTGAGTCAGGGCGTGCTTCGGACCCCACCCTCAGCACGTGCGCCCATGAGATCTGGCTCATCACGTCGCTCGGCTCCTTCACGATTACAGTCCGCCACAACCCGGGGATCGAGCTGGTCCTCGCGGATGCCCTCAGCCGCATGCATTACTTCCGGGTCGCCCTCGATATTGTTCGCGAACAGTGCCGCGTAAGGGGGATCGTACGCATAAGGGCCACACACTCCCCCCAACATTTTTACACATGAACTGTAATTCTCTTCCCCAGATTACGACCGGAACGCCCATGAGCACCTCATGACCATCCACCATGCCGCCCTCACCCCGGGGACTTGGCGCAACCGTGATCGCCACGCGAGCAGGTACCTGAAATTCATGCTCGAGCGGGGCATCGATTATCCGATCATCTGGCCCCTGCTGCATATGACGTCGGGTATTTCATCGCCCACCTTCATCGTGAGCTTCCCTCCCCCGTCTCGGTCGTGAACGCCCTCTCCGGGGCCCGGACTTGGATCCGGGAGGTGGGAGGGGACGTCGCCCCTTCGATGCATCATTCACGGAGCAGGTCAGAAAGGGCGGCGAGAAGTTCTTCGCCGTCTCAGTGAGAAGGGCCCTCGCCATCACCACCGAGATGATCCCCGGAATCTACGTCCACATGCACCCCGGCGCAGGCGGTGTCGCTCTTCGTCCCCACACTTCCCGGGTCACCCATGTGCCCCGTCCACGCGTGCGAGAGGGCGGTCTCCCTGGTGCCTGCTTCGGGTGACACCCGGTGTTCCTTGCCCGTGTGGGGATGCCTCTAACCCCCCGCGACGTCACCCCCCCCTGTTCTCGGCCGCCCTCGAGGCTGCTGGAATCCCAGAGGCCACCAGGTACACCCTCCACGGCCTTCGCAGGGGTGCTGCCCAGGCCTGCTCCTCCAGGGGGTGGACCTCTCCGCCATTATGGCCCAGGGGACCTGGGAGTCGGACGCAGTTTACGCATACATTCCCAGGGTTGTAGCCGTGGACAACCCGAGAGCCTTGGCTTTATGCTTTGGGTCGGCTCCCGGGCCTACCTCCTCGGGCTCCCAGGTCCTCTCTCTACCATCGGCTGACATTGACCAGGTGGACTGAACCCACACCTCAAAAGACATATAATATTTAACATTGAAATTAAACCTGTGTACCATTTATATTCTTGTGTTTGAATAAACCCCCCTTTCTCCCACATCAGTCTCGGGCTTCCTCTGTCAGAATCGGCCCATAATTTTGAATTGTGGTTGATCCGGTGGAGGAAGCCCGAAATGCTCACATCACTAAGTGGCGCATGCGCCCCCCCCTCCTCCACCTACACCGCTTGACCCACATTCGGGCTCCAATTTCAAAGGCGGATTGTTTTACCACGCTCACTCACCCTCTATTTTACTCGCCACTTCATGTGGGTCGGCTCCCGGGCCTACCTTCTCGGGCTCCCAGGTCCTCCCTCTACCATCAGCTGACATTGACCCGGTAGGCTGAACCCACACCTCAAACGACATTTAATATTCAACATTGAAATTAAACCGGTGTACCATTTATATTCTTGTATTTGAATACATCATGCTGTCTTTGTCGCATCACGACCGACAGCATCATGATGATGATGATTTGAATAAACCCCCCTTTCTCCCACACCAGTCTCGGGCTTCCTCTGTCCGAATCAAGACCAATGAAAAGATGCAAACTTGGTAAAATTCAACAGCCAATCAAGCTGCTGAAGGGTATATGGGTCGTTCTCAGAAGTTGTGTACCAATACTGCGACATTAGTACCACAAAATCAAAAGGCTGTCAAAGACCTATATACGAGCTTCCTCAATGTGTATGTCTGAATAATTGAAAATAAACATATTCTGACATTTTCAAGTAGGTCAAATGATGCTCACACCCAATAAATAACACTATATCATAGGACTTGCAAGTGGAAACGAAATGTTACGATGTTAATGACTCCAGAAAAGGTTAACTATTTCATAATTTTTATAGAAATAAATGTCTTCAACTTAATGAAGACATTCTATATGACCATTTGAAGTAAACTGTGCTGTTGTTCAGAGGTTTTCATTAAGTTTGTGGCACTTTATTTTCAATGCTGTTGACAATGTCACAAATTAGTGATGTAATTTTCTAATTATTTAGCTACATCCATCCCAATAAGACACATAATACACAATATTAACATTTACTTTTGATCTAAAATATCTCCCACATTATTGGGCTAAATGATGAAATCTAAATATTGACACTCCAATAATGGGTTTCTTTGAAATACACATTTCAAGTAGACTACCTCAAGTGGTACACAGTTTCTGAGAACGACCCATACATCTTTGAAACAAGTTTTTGTTGACACATTTAACATTTTAATATTTAGAACAAGAATGACTAATCAATGGTGATGTAAACATCAAGTATCAGCCTGTAAAGTGACTGAAATTGTATGTTTCTTAGCTCAAAATGCTTAATTATGGAGAGTTGTGTCTTAAACATATTCATTATATTATTATATTGCATGCACCCATCCATGTTTGTGCCAGATTTTTCTGTATTCCTATTAATTTTGAATAAAATCCAAGCAAACTCAATGGCCGGACGCCTTTGCTTTGCTCTTGGCGCCGTTTTCAGCGCATGCGCAGTCGGAATGGCGAATAGTCCATACATGATATTCACATGCATGTGGTGTGGCAATGATCCCACAACCGTAGTGTTCGTCGTCACCGTCAGATGCCGCATGTGTTGTGAATATTGTGTATTAATAGTGACTGACTAGTTTGGTACACTCCTAAAATTTTCAAAAGGGTCCAAACATGACAATTTTTCTTGGCAGCTCCAATGACCCAAAAGCAATATACTTTTGGAATTTTCAAAATATCCCAAAATTTGATTGACATACGTGCATTTGAAAGTTAGTAATTTCCATAGCTTTTGTATGCAGTGTGGCAACAGTCCCACAACCGTAGTGTTCATCGTCGCCGTCAGATGTTGCATGCGTTGTGAATATTGTGCATTGCACGGCCAGTTCTGACGTCAGAGTGTAGCAGAGGTGCAGTAGCGCTAGGCTAAGATTGTCCTCACTACATCACTACCCAAACTTCTCGATACTCGAATATCTGGTTCCTGTGGAATCATTCTCATCACAGTCTATCTTTCACAAAAAACAAATAAAAGATGTGAATGTGAACTACCGAGATAGAAACCCAAGCCAAGACATTACAATCTTATTATTGTTAGAATGTATTTTCGTATATACAGTAGGCACATAACTCGTTCAATTACATCACACATTCTTTATTAGATGGTTTGGTTTAAAATACACCCTTGAATACAAACACCACATTAAGCATTATTTGTGTTGCAGCAATAGTCTAAACTAGACACGCTGAGTGTTGTTGCTTACATCATAGAATTCCCACACATGTGCATTGTCTGGTTGACAGAAAAACTGGTAACCATAGCCGATAGTACCAAAAGCTGGGTTATGGTTATATATAGTATAGTTATACGAATCTTACCTGGGTATAGATGATGGATAACTGTTGTTTTCCCGAGGTATAAGCCTCGGGTAGACGTGGGCTAGGGAGAAGGAAGCACGTGAGGTACCAGCAATTTTAACCTACTTATTCAGGATAAAAATGATCTTTCAATACAATGGATACTATGATTTTCCCGTAATGGTACACCAACGGGATAGACGTGGCAGGGCGTGGTGGGTGGGCCCTAGCCCACGTCTACCCGAGGCTTATACCTCGGGAAAACAACAGTTATCCATCATCTATACCCAGGTAAGATTCGTATAACTATACTATTTTACCTCGGTATACAGCCTCAGGCTAGCCTCAGGCTAGGGAGACCTTTACATAATTCATTTTTATCCTTAATATCATCCATTCTTATATAATATTCAACGTTTTTGTTCTCACCTATTCTTGTTAGTTGGCGAGCAGGCGCTTTGCAATGCCGGTAGGCTTTTCTAGTCGCTTGTTGTAATGTTTTGCAAACGACTTAGCCGTCTTCCAGCCTGCATGCGCTAGTATTCTTTTCACAGAAACACCTAGCAACCGTGCCTTGGAGACCATGGCACCTCTAGTTGAGTGGGATGAGTATTTGCTCGTATCCACTCCAGCCAATTTCAACACCGTAATTGTCCATCTGGCAAGGGTGTCTCGTGAAATTGCCTTATGTGGCTTTATAAAGCTCACTAATAGTTGTTGTGTGTTGTGATGCACGTAAATCCTTTTGTTTTAGATATATAAGCCCGTATGGCTGACACAACACATAATTTCCGATCACTCGGAAAACAGTCTAAATGAACCGTAGATAAAGGGTCACCTAACGTGTTCGACTTAAGCAATTGTGCTAAATCAAACGTAGCTTGTTTCTTGTCTATTTCTAATCCAGTTAAAGACAAAGCAACAATGGTCTGTCCTCTGTGTCCGGTTACTAATAATAACAGGACCGCGACCTTAAAACCTAATTGTTTTAAATCTAACCACGAGTTGTGAGGCCAAGCCTGAAACAACTTAAATACTACAGACACATCCCCAAACCGACTATACTTTGGTTTTGGAGGATTCCTTTGATAAATTGAACGAAGTAGATATCCAAGAACATAATGTTTTCCAACTGTTTCGCCATCAATTCTCGGTAATATGATTGATAACGCACATCTTGCCGCATTAATCGACCCAAAAGATAGTCCCTCATCCTCTAGAGAACGAAGAAAATGAGCTACTTGTGAAATTGTTGGATTTGTTGGCTTAACTTTCATTAACAAACAATGTACACCCCATTTCTTTAAATAGGATGTGTACATTTTAACAGTTCCTGGCCTCCAGGCATCAGCTACTATCCTATTCTCAGTAATTTTGTCCAATCCAAATTGCCGCAGCTGGTTCCTTAGAAAAGGAATGCCAATAGGGGCGTCGTTGACACGTCGCCGTGAACCACTTGCGGTCCGTGGTGTGTCAGATTCCCGAGTTTTCTTGGGAATCGTATATGTTCTTTTGCCAGTTGTGAAACTGCTGGCAGCCAAGGTTGCGTGTTCCAATTCGTGGCACCACTGTATGCATGTGTCCTTCCAAACCTATTTTCCCTGACAACTTCGGTTGATAATGCTAAACGGTGGGAAATATAAAAATAATTATTTTCCCTAGTAATAGCAAAATGCATCTACTTTCCCGCCTCCAGTCAGGATGCCAAGAAACATAACAAGGTAATTTGTTATTATTTCGTGATGCTAACAAGGTCAACTGCTAGGATGTTACCCATTTTTCACAAAATGAAGTTAACAGATGGGTGTAGAGAGAGAAATTCTAAATGGTCTTGGAAAATTTTATTTTATGGTCTGCAAAGTGTATTTTGTGACCCCTGAGACCTATGCGCCTTACAGACCACCAGAGCTTGTTGAGCTGTGGCCAGCCCTGTTCCAAATCAGTTTAGACAACTGATTGCAATGGCTATTGTTTTTGGGTCCACCCATGTTATGAATATATGCCTATCGGCAGTAGGTATTATCAGTTAGTATTCTAACTTGTGATTTATGTATCTTTACTAAACTACATAAGCCCAGATAAATAGCACGCAGTTCTAGTGCATTAATATAGTCTGATTTTTCATCATCAAGCCATCTACCTCCTGTTGTGACCCAATCTCGATGAGCTCCCCAACCTTCTAACGAAGCATCAGTAGTAATTACCGTATTAGGTTCCGCCATGCGGATTGGATTTGGTGAACTTGCTATGTGTTGCATCCACCATGCAATATCCTGTAGCCCTTCTTGCGAAATAAACATCTTTCGCTCAAAATTCCCTTTAGTTCGTGTTAACGCTAATTTTTTTATCTATTTCTAGAGATTTAATATGGGCCTTCCCGTATAGAATAGCGGGTGCATACGATATCATTATCCCAATAAGGACTGCGACCTGTCTAATTTTAGGTTTTGGTAACTTAATAAGCTGGGTCGCTGTATTCATAAACTTACTTAGTTTTTGTTCTGTTATCGACACTGTAAGAGACTGTGTATCCAGAATAAACCCTAAACATTTGAGTTGTTTTGTTGGTTTAAACACTGACTTTTGTGGATGTACATAAAACCCCAATTTAGTAAGTAATGCACATAAATCCAAAACTGCATTCCCACAATCAATTTGTATTGATGCTATAATAAAGGAATCATCTACGTATGGAAACATTATATGACCCTTCCACGCCATTACTGAGAAAACAGGTTTAAGCAGTTTAGTGAATAAACGAGGGGCACAAGCTAAACCATTCGGCATGCAGGTAAACTCATAGAGTTGGTTATCCCAAAGAAACCGAAGAAATTTCCGGTCTTTTTCTCTTATGGAAAGCGTATAATATGCATCTTGTAAATCAACACTAGCCATCCACGCATCTGGCGTAATCAGATCGCGTGCTGTATCTAGCGAGAACATTTTTAAAAAGTTGATATTCAACCATTTTATTAAGGATTGTTAAATCCAGGATCATTCGAACCTCGCCATTAGGCTTTGGTCTCGAGAAGATGTTTGAAATAAACTCTCCTGAACAGTATGTCACTTTTTGTATAATTCCTTTGTCAAAGAATTTTTGTACCTGTTTAGTTAATGCCTCTCGTTCAACCCGTTCAATGTTATAAGGAAAAGGTATCCTGCCCTGTCCCGGAATTTGTGTGAAGGGAATGTGAACACCCCTAACTATTTGTAAAATTTCTTGGTCACTAGTAATTTTGCGCCACTCAGAAATATGATTATTGATATTACCAGCCACAAAGTTGCTTACAGTTTGTAGGGGTTTTAGAGGCTGGAAGGACTTGTAACGTTTTGTGTTTCAACCTCTTGGACCCGCCCCTGGGGAAGGGTCTCGGCGAGTTGACACTCGGCCAGTGGCCGGGCGGTGGATGTCGGTCCAGACTGATAGCGAGGCCCGGCCCGAAAAAAAAAAAATAATAAAAGCTTGGACGAAGTTGAGCCCGGTCTGGTCCCCTGCGTGAAACCGCCGTGGACGGAAAATCCCCTCGTGAACTTTTGAATGACCTTTTGAAACGATGAGTTTCCTGTTTCTTTCTAACATAAGAAAATTCCTGTTTTTTGCCTCACTCTGGCTGCAGTTTCCTACCTTCATTATAGCAGGTGGGTATTGTAGTTGACCGCCCAAACATTATTCGATGTTATCTAAAAAAGCGTTTCCCATTAATCGGACTCTGGAGCAAGACAAGACGGGGGTAAACACTCTTTTTCCCATCATTAGAGTAACTCTTTGAGCGAGCCACGTCTTTGCCAGCATCTGTGCAAACTGACTTGAAAACATTTTCATATCTTCGATACGACAGGTTATTACCTGCCGCCGCCAACAATGCAATACCTTTGTCCATCGTCTTAGCCAAAGACGAGAACTTGTTTTCTCGTTGCATTCTGTTTGCTACAGGAGCAATAGCTGTTAGGGTACCAAGCAACGCCTTATGCACTATGTGCAACACACCCTCAAATCTCTTACGGTCCTCCGTCATATTGACATCTCGATCCATCTCCTTAATGATGGAGTTGGGAACACCTTTAATGCCTGTTAACTCATCTGATAACTTAGAAATAATCTCCGCCGGCTTAAACGTGCGGAAATGGCCATCAATGTTCTCACGCATAAGCGTAGTGGTTTTCACGCGCTTAGCCCTTGGCTTCTCGAATTTCTTAGCCACTTTGCCCCCAATGGCAGAATAGACACCTTCATATTGCGTGTCTGAGTCCGATTCCGTGGAAGTGGAATCCGTGGACGAGTCAGAAGAAGAAGAATCTTTCCTCTTCTTCTTCTTCTTCTTGGACTTGGTCTTGCGCTTTTTGCGAAGCCCAGTCCTCCCCCTTTCCTTGGTGAAATCATCACCCGAAGAAACAATATGTTTCTTTTTCTTCCTCCGTTTAGGAGAAGGAGGAGGAGCCCTAAGCTCCATCTCTGAGTCTGTCTCCGAGAAATCCTCCAAAGAAGACTCCTCTTGAACACTCGGCATTTGCCGTTTACGAGACACTGGTGGTTTGAGAGCCATTATATGACTCTCCATCGCCGCAAACCGCGACTCCCAATTTTGAGCCGCGGTGCCGTCAGGCACTATGTCCTCATCGGAGAGAATATGCGCCCCGGGCTGTGTCGAAGGCACTGCCGACAACACGGGTGAGGAGTCGTACTCCTCGTCCCCTCCACTCGGAACACGCCCCTCGGCTGCTGCTGCACCGCGCTTACTCCGCTTCGTGGCCATCGGGAGCTGAAACAAAGATTTTTGGTCAGTCCCGGTATATATATATGTCACAATATGGTTGTTTCAAACTCATTTGGACATCTATTGGTGTTAGAGAACGTGTTTATACCGTTATAACACAGGCGTAATAAGCTAAATTTGTGCGTGGGTTGTGGGTCAAGCCCAAACCTTACGCGGGGTCGGGACCAGTGTATCGGCCCGCCCATCCCTCTGTTCCGCACACTTCTCCCACCTGTGACTACTACGTCAACAAGTTGGAGAAAATGCTACGAAACTCGGAGAAACGCCTGAAAAAGTTTTGTCTAGGGGAGTCTATAAAAGAAACCCAGGAGCATCTCCAACATTACTCTCTATTAGAGTACGAGAGAATTTCCACATGAGATAGGGCGAAACCCACATCTCTACCCATAGTCACACGGTGACCCGGGTGTTGACATAACCGCTAATGACCGGTTTGGTTCCTTCGCGAAACCCACTCGAGTGTTCTATCCTTGGTTGTTTATAACCAAATAACTCGTCCAAATTGGACCAACGAAAGTCTAAACTTTCCATATTGATGCTCTAATGCATCATAATTAAGCTAACCACAGTTTTTATTATACTTACTGCGTATTTGCTTGTATGTAGACTAATTTTGCCGGAGCAACCCAACGACACGTTATCCAGTCGTGAGTTGTATATGCTAATTGCTGGTACCGGACGTGCTTACCTCTCCCTAGCCTGAGGCTAGCCTGAGGCTGTTTACCGAGGTAAAATAATATATATATTTATACATTTCTGTTTTCATATTTATTTATTCTTTACAATATTTTGGAAGCATTGGACAGGAACACCCAAAGACAAAAGCACAGTGAACTGAGATTCAGAATATTCAGTGTTTGCCACTTTGTTAGTCTGTCAATTTTTCCCAATCTGTTTGTTTTTCTGGATATACCAATAGTAAATTAGATAAATTAAATATAGAGAAATGTTATTTGGAATTCACCAGTATGCATATTTAATACTTATACACTCCTTTCATATATTTGGTCTATGTGTAATCAGTGTAGTGTGATTACCATACAGAGCTCGTCGTTGAGAAAGCCATCGGTTATCCTCCGACTCAAGGAACTGAGGAAGTCTGGGACACATCCACTCAAGTACCAAGGACTGCATGCAGAAATTCAAGGTCAGTTTGCAGACCACCTCTCCATATACACTGATGGTTCGAAAGACCAAAGCCGGGTAGCTGCTGCGGCAGTCTGCCGATGGGAAAAATGTTGTGTATGTTTGCCCGATCAGAGCTCGATTTTCACTGCAGAAGCCCGAGCACTCCTTCTCGCGTTGGAGTGTATCGAGGTATCCAACCACACTAACTATGTTATATACAGTGATTCATTCTCTTGCCTCCTGGTTGTTGTTGGACTGAAAATGAATCACCCTATTCTAGCAACGGTCATTTATAAAATGAACCAACTGACAACGGATGGGTATGACATCCACCTGTGCTGGGTGCCTGGCCATGCCGGCATACAAGGAAACGAACGAGCTGATCGGGCTGCGAAGAAGGCCCTGAACTGTGATCTTGAACCGTGTCTGATCCCTCACTCTGATCTGAAACCACTAATAGCCACCCACATAAAATCCAAATGGCAACATGAGTGGGATGAAAACATTAATAAACTTAAAGAAATTGAACCATCTGTGGGAAAGCCACCACAGACTCATGCGGGAGGTCGGCGGGACCAAGTGGTCCTTAGCCGCTGCCGTATTGGCCACTCGTGGCTTACACATGCTTTTCTGCTCAAGGGGGAACCTCCCCCTGAATGTATTGGGTGTCAGTCCCCGCTGACACTCAAACACATTTTACTAAGTTGCGTTGATTTTTTGGCCCTGCGCCAACAGTTCTACATTGCAGACAGTATGCATGACACTTTTTACTAAGGTAAAACAGGAAAACATTTTAGCCTTTTTGAGGGCACCTGGACTGTACCACCTCATATAGTTTACTAAATAGATTCTATCAATTATTAATAAAACTTTTCTTTTTCTATGGGAATTTGTTTCCCTTGACCACAAATATACGATTGTTAGCTTTCTAATTTAATGAGTGTCTATTGGCACATAATTGATTGTCTGCTTTTACATGTAAAAGCAATGGTTTGAACAAAAAACAAACATTTCTCGCCATGAATATGGCCTATGCTGCCGACGTGGCGTAAAGCAACCACCAATCAATCAATCAATCAATCTAAGTTGTAGTTGAGAATACATAGTCTAGGTGTATTAATTCGTAATGCTTTGGAAGCACTGTAAACACATCTTTTTTTTTTAAACACCATAATGAACTGAAATTGAATGCATTTGAGTTGTTCAGAGTTTGAACATTATAAAAATGATCAATTGAAGCATTGTTCTATTGGTTTCTATGTAAAATGGTCTCCATCTGCTTTGTTTTGTCAACGAGGGTTATTCCAAGTGCAAATCACGTGATAGTGACATCACCCGTCAACGTGTATACATGTAGCTGAGGAAATGACGGCGCATGATTATTGACATCGTACACACTAATTTACCAATTACAAGAACTCACATACACATATATATAACATGGTGCTTAGTTCTGATGCTCTACAAACTACACACTACACATAAATGGTCTTGCCCTTGTGACTCGCGATTCCCAAGAGAACTTAACAATTATCACAAATTATGTTATAGGCCTATCAATTTGATGTTTAACAGAAAGCCGCAGTGCTCATTAAAGTCACCCGTTATAGTCCACTGATATGACAAGCAAACTTTGAATGTAATGTATGAATGCCATCATAGATGGCTCTCATCACATGACCCAAATATGGTTGCCGACATGGAAAAAATATGGTTCCACACAGAGAGGGGAAACGCCGGGAAATCCATTGAGGTCGCACACTTGAACTTGCAAACTAGCCATTGTGGACACTGAATTCTCCATCCACATATTCAGTTATAAACTGAAAAGGAGTGCTTGGAGAGCATTTGTCAGAGTACAGTTACAGTCTCTGCAGGCTATACCGAATCCGTTTAAGGGAAATGGGTAAATTGGAAATAGTAAACCACAACTGCAGAGGTCATTAAGTAAACAGTTGTTCGCAATTAGTATAACTGCAAAATATTTCCTGGTATGTAAAATAAATTGAACTTGTCAAAAGAAAACATGAACCGCCCAATACACTATATGTAGTTATTACATACAATAATTATTCATATCCTTAATACTTTCATTTGCTGTCAAAGATTACCTCGATAGAAAATGATTGTCAGAATATAGACCGATCTAATTTACCTATAAATCCTGCTAAGTAATATACATTTATGTGGAAGTTGGAGCACCTGTACGAGAATTAATATCTTGTCTATTTGATTTACCATGAATCTTGTTCTACAATAAACTTTATAGCATTAAAGGAAAAAGAACCTGCACCCAGTTGATACAAACCATAGAATTCTGAACTGCCATTTTCAGAGAATGAATAACAGTAACTTAACAGAATATAATATTACATTCACTTATTTCACAACCCGGAAACAACTGCAGCGTTGTCAGATACGTAACAGCTATCTAGATCACATAAAATATGTACATTATGAAGAAATCTATTAAATATTACGAATCAGCGAATGAAAAAAAAAACCACAACAGTCTACAAGTTAATACATAATTTGTAGTATACAAGCATACACATCCATATAAAACTCACCTCATTATATATAGGCTACATTAGCCAACTGAATTCAGGACCAATCTCCCTGGTGTTTGAACAGAAATTTAGAAGTGCTAAGCGTAACTTTGCTAAAGACCAAAGTTTGGGATTCTTCAAAGTCTGACTTTTCAACATCAAATATACAATAGTTCCCATCTCGACGAAAACCTTGTGTCCACAGTGTGCATGTGATGTCTGGGCAATAATATCATCAAAACATGACCATGATGTCAGACACATTTTCCTTCGTGCAAACTGCATTTAAAGGGATGTGCATTAAATAATACCCATACATTGTGCATACCTACTTCATTTTTCATTAACCATCCTAACCACTGTAGTGACATATATTATAGTTAAACTAGACTTACCTCTAAGTGATGTATTACTTAGATTCTTACGAATATGAAGTAAATGATCAGGGGAGATATAAATAGACTGCACTAAACCAGTCCAGTCAGCATTTGTAGTATGAGGACTAAAAAAGCTCAAAATAAAAATAGATAATTAGTACAAACCAACCCTCAACCTAGTCATACTCAACTCAACTCTTGTAAGTAATCTTTTATCAATCATGCATCTAGCTCCTGGATCTTTATTTAGAGTAATACCAAGCCTAGGTGGGGGTGGGTGGGCCCCTGATAGTTGACTTTGTATTCGTAAGATTTGTAAGAATCTAAGTAATACGTAAACTTACAGGTAAGTCCAATCTAACTGAAATGTTCTTACATCATCTTCCGAATACCAGAAGTCAACAAGCAGGGGAGAGATTTCGTATATCTTTAATTTTTTAGTCCGAATCAATCTGATATTAATTTAATATCCACCTTTCCTCTTTTCTTTTTCTTATTAAACTGCCATGAAACCCATTATAATTTCCAATTTCAAACAAATTTGTGTACCCTAATTATATTAAGAATTGCTCTTTGAACCAAATCACTAACAGTTTATAGTATTGCAACCCACTGAACATTCTGCATGATGACAGACTTGCATCATAAGAGTAACACAAGTTTAAATGATAGGTATGACATAAGTATCACCCTTGGCTGAGAGGTTGTTGGGGTATAACATAGGTAATTGGCAATCAGAATATAGGCATTATGAGCATGATGAACTTTCACCACCTTAGGGAGTGTACATAACTCTTGTCCTGAAAATGACAGAACATTATTAGTCTGAGTTTTAACCATACCTTTGGATTGATTGATTGATTGGTGGTTTCTTTACGCCGTGTCGGCAGCATAGGCCATATTCATGGAGAGCCATACCGTTGGAGAATATGCAGCCTAGGCCCAGAATAGCATGAGTGAGCAGAAGGCTATCATTAGTTATTTTCATTCCAACCATACCATGGATGTGTGCTCAGCCTAGTTTCATAATGCCAAGTACAAGCAGGAGGCTATCGTTTGGTATTTTCATTTACACAGTACCATGTGAGACTACATGGCCTGGGTGCATTACACCATGTACAAGCAGAAACTGGTTGTCTGTATTTTCACCATCCCATAGGAGATACCAAAGTCTGGATTCATTTCACACTGCACAAGCAGGAGGTTGTCATGTCATTTGGTATTTGCATTTCAACCGTACAATGGGAGAATACACAGCCTGTGTTCATTACAGTGTGCACTAGAAGATGGCTGTCATTTGGTATTTGCATTTCAACCGTACCATGGGAGACTACATGGCCTGGGTTCATTACACCATGCACAAGCAGAAGGCTTACATTTGATGTTTGATGTTTGTATTTCAACCATACCATGGGAGAGGACACAGCCTGGGTTCAGTACAGTATGCACTAGCCATTGGCTGTCATTTGGTGTTTGCATTTCATCTGTACCATGAGATATTACACAGGCTAGATTTATTAGACAGTGCACAATCAGAAAACTTGCATTTCACCCATGCCATGGGAGTGTCAGGGCTATTTTTTATATCTAATATTCCACGGTGATTAAAATGGTTCTGGACGTAACTGTCGTGTCCCCTGCTTGTTTCCTGATTGTTTTGTCTGTGAATACCAGAGCTTCAACAAGAAAACCATTGGTACTGTTGCATGTGCAAGCATATTTTGGAGTATCATGACTAGTAATATAATTTTCCTACTAAGCTGTATGAACAAAAAAAGAAAAGAAATTGAAGTCCCATATTATTGTTGGTGTCCGCTTCTATTCTGCTACATCCCCAACTCAAAATTGTGAAGGAAATAATCATCATATACAGATTTCTCTACAGTGCTTAGGGGATCACAACATAAAAATGAATTGTTTAATGCAATACATTTTGCAGGAGCTACTCCACAAACGTCCTCTCGTTGTGAGTAGATTATGCTAATTGCTGGACCCAGATGTGCTTCCTTCTCCCTGGGCTACGAGTATAAGTATAATATACACTAACAATAAATAATGTATGACCTTTCTAGAATATACAACTTGCCCAAAGGGAAATGTAACTAATATAACAAATATAGGTGACAGTAGAAGTTCCCCGCCAAATTTAGACCTATCAAGGGATGTCACCAATAACACCAATGACAACCATTCTATCAATGTAGTGACCATACAACTGTACAATATCAGTAATTAAATAGCACTTTCTAAAATGCATTAGCTATGCCCCAAATGCAAATGCAAATATAAATAACATGCAACAGTAGCAGTCTTATTAAAACCTAAGAACTGTCAAGGACTGTCCACAATAACACCAGTGACAGTATATTTCCACAATAACACCAGTGTCAGTATAAGTTCTGGTCTGACAGAAACAACCCATGTTGTTGTATAGAAGTAATTTCCCAAAGGGATTGAATAAAGTAGGCAGTAATGTGCATGTGTAATAGGATAATCACCTGAGTTATTCCCACATGTATATGTATGGGCCTAGTCAGTCTCCTACATAAGAGACCCTAATAATAGTAGACCAGTCTACCTGTCAACAGTGTACATATACTACACATACCTCTACCACCAGCCCTAACACTTTCTCAAAGTAATATAACTTTGTTATAGAATAAATTGTGTCCAATGTGTCTAATATATCCAATATAAATCCAATGTGCATGTACCACCTGTAAAGTGTAATGTGTATCCACTCTAGAAAGTTCCACTTACCTGGTGTCCCCACACTAGAGCTGCTGCCTGTCTGGCAGCCGGCTTCGAACTGAATGGACTGGTTTAGTGCGGTCTATTTATACCCCCCCCCCCCATTTTCTGGTATTCGGAAGATGATGTAAGAATTCAGATACAACCTGTGCTATGCATCTATGAACCAGCCACATCACAAACACTTGGTTCTAAGACTCAGAAGACAGTTTTACAAGGAACATAACGATTATAGCCACAGCCCCCACCCCCTGGTGGATGCTTAATGCACTACCTGGTCCATTTTTGTGCCAGCCTGCTGGGCACGTCAAGATGTTTTGCAGTGGTCTGGGGTGTAGCATCGCTCTAATAAAGCTTGAAGGATATTACCAGGTATCCGCTGATGTTGACGGATTAAGTTCTCTATTTCTTCTTGAACCTGCAATTATGAAATGTACCTAAAATATTATTACATATATATATCAAAACATGTACTAAAATCATTCACTTGTCCTTGGACCCACAACTACCTGTGTTGAAGAGACTTGACCTGGTGAGCTGAGTAGGCCTACAGTTCATTGACCTAATTATTACTAGGTGCTCATATATTCCATGATAAAAAAAGGAGGAATATGTGTGACTACTACGAGATAGTGCAGATGGGTGAGGGCGCGGTGTGTGTGTGTGTAGGTGTGTGTGTGTGTAGGTGTGTGTGTGCGTGTGTGTGTGTGTGTGTGTGAAAAAATGTGCACATCAGGAAACCTTACCTATAATGCTGGTAAAATATATTCCTAATTAAAGTGTACCTTTTCCTTGAGTTGTTCAGACGACAGACTTGGGTTGTATGGTATAGGGTCCCCGATAAATGTCCTATGAATAACATAAAAAAATAAAGAAACACATACAAGAATATATTAGAACATTTTTCCTATCGAAACAATGTGAATTATTAATTAGCATGATCAATAAATGTCATCGAAAGAGCATGCTTATCATTTAAACCTCATTTCATAAAAATATACCCGTATTGATTTTAATTAATAAATGTTGTCGTAGCAAAGAAACTATTAGTCAAGTAGTGAACTGAAGTACCTTATTTTAACTGGAAACCCTCCGTAAATCGGTATGACCGGCAAACGAGTTCGCTCATACAATCGTTGCAACCATGCTGCAAACAAAAATCATCACATAAAAACAGTATACATGATGGGTGAGAAGCAAATAATACTGTACTAAATAGCGGTCGTTATAAGACGTAAATTGAATACCTGTCAAGTCTCCCGATTTGGGTGGGAGCCTCCCAATTTTAAGTACCTCTCCCGACCTCCCGATCGTGTATTCAATTTAAGCCCAATCTCCCGCTTTTAGAAAACTGATGAGCCTGTGTCATGAATTTGATTTATTTGGCAAGTGATCCTGCTCAGTGCACCCATTTGCAGTTTGGGCTATTTTCTGTTCCAACCAGTGGTCCACAACTGGTTCATCAAAGGTTGTGGTGTGTAGCATCCTGTCTGTGGAAAAGTGCATATAAAATTACCCCTTGCTGTTTATCGGAAAGAGTAGCCTATGTGGCGGGAGCAGGTTTCCTCCAAAGAATGTCAGAATGACCATATGTTTGATGTCCAATAGCCGATGATAAAAGTCAATGTGCTCTTGAGGCAACGTTAAATAAAACAAAATTTTGTAAGCATATGCACAGTCTCCCCCATGAGAATTTTCAAATGTTGATAGGTATGAAGTTGCTGCTGATGAAATTACATCCCCGCTATTCATGCCAACCCACGTTGGACTTAAAAAGGTTTATATATCGTTTTCTTGATTGCACATTTATTAAACCCAGGGATGAAAGTGCGGACATCCGGCTGAGAACTTGGCGTCACTAATCGGGTTCCAGCTGTGGTTATTACACTAAGCTGTGGTTATTACACGAATGGCGAATTTCCGAGAAAATGTGGACCCCCCAAAAGAAATAGGATTAACACTGTCAGGGAATCAGTAAGGTCTGGTACAGTACTCTCCTTACTCATCCTATCACCATTATAATCATCAATGCAGACTATCCTTGGAGAGCACTCCACTGTCCTTGTTGCGCATGGCAAACTGTACGTTGGGGTTTTATGTTCTAGCAACATCTAAGATCGCATAAGAATGCCATAATATTGGCATTTTGTGAAGCTAATCGATGAATATCGAAAATCGCGGAAATCCGCGGAGATCATTCATCCCTGTAAACGTAGGTTCTACGTCAATCCAACTAGAAATGAGGCACAAACTGAAGGACCATACAGACTGCAGAAGTTAAACAGACGCAGCAAATGCCTTACGTACATCGTTTTCCGAGGGAGAGTGCGCGGTACGCTTCTCGGCAGTTCTGTGTAAATATCGGGATGACTGGCTGAAAGGAGAATGACAAAGAAAATCTCAACTGTGCAATCAGTGAGGGAGTGGTAGTAGAGTGTCCACCTGTGAAGGTGTGGGTCATCCGATCGATCCTGCTCAGTGGACCCATTTGCGGTTTGGGCTATTTTCTGTTCCAACCAGTGGTCCACAACTGGTTCATCAAAGGCTGTGGTATGTACTGTCCTGTCTGTGGGAAAGTGCATATAAAAGACCCCTTGCTGCTTATCGGTAAAAGTAGCTAATGTGGTGGCAGCAATTTCCTTTAAAAAAAGAAAAGGCAGAATGACCAATAGCTGAAGATAAAAATCAATGCGCTCTAGAGGCGTCGTTAAATAAAACAAGCTTTTTTTGTGTGTGCAATTAGTGCTGCCACTGGATTTTGCAAAAGAAAAAGGATATATTTTGTTTAAAGTATCAACATTGAACACTCACTATGGAGTCACCATGAGTGCACACTGTCATTTGCATGTAGATAGCCATTACAATATGGTTTCAGGTGTGACCAGGACAGAAAGCCCACTGAGACATAAACAGACAAAGAGTAGAAGGGGTGAAAAAAGCCATTTTCAAACCATGCCACATCCGGTATCATCCGATATTGCCCACATTGCAGTGACTAGCAAGTGTAGTGAGGTGCACTCATCTCCACAGGTGAAAAACTACATACACAGGAAGGATGGAAAGTTGATTGCACCAGGGAACCAAATAGACTAATGGTGAGGACACTAGCCCTTGAATGGCAGAAGTGTGGGTTGGCACACCACTCCTGCAAAGAGACTAACAAAGCCATATCTCAATCTCATCAAATTCCTAATTCTAATTCTGAAGAGTTTTCAATTATCAGATTGACAATTTTTTTTCCAGAAAACTGTATTAAGAAAGTATTTACAGCCGAAACAAGTATAAAAATAGTTTTTCTTTGAAAAAAGTACAACACTTTGAAGTTGCACTGCCACAGTATGTCTGCAGGATGGAATAACCGTAACTACATTTCCAACCAAAACTGACATTAAGTAGCGATTGCCTGGTTAGGGGCTTGAGAACCGATAAGTATATTACCAACTATTAAAAATAAGGGTTCATCGCTGAACAAATCAGGAAAATGGATAAATCCAGATTGATAGGCGGTTGTCTGGACTAAACAGTGGAAACCTAAATATCAATACTGAACGAAATAGCAGACCTACACACCTTTAAGTTGGCTCTCATGTAAGACTTTAATGTTAATATAGCCGAGCAAAACTCAGTCCAAATGTTACGAAAGAATTATCCAGTACTCCACAAAACATGAAGTGAATTTCAGTAAATTCCAACTACAATGATATCAAACCAATAAATCTATGAAATAGTAGGTAACTTATCCATATGCAAATAATTTGGCACTAGTAAGTTCAGCTCCGTCTAATACATTATTATATTTACCAGTGGAAAATAAAGTTAACCGTAAAGATACATATATTCAAGTGGCATATAGAAGTGGCAACTAAAGAAAAGGCCATACAAATTAAGCTTTCGTCTAAGTACAAATCATGAACAATTAAAGACGTCGGATGAATGCAAATTTGTATTTAAATAAATGTTTGAGAAATCGTATATTATTATTAAATAAAACAAATCATCTGGTCTAGTACGGATAATAGCTAATATAATTCAATGTAACCGTTTTATTTATTATTTTTAATAGGTTCAACTTCTGTTAGAGTTATGACTTATTTAGCAAAGATGTTTTTATATCCTACCTATGAACTAGGTAAACGAGTATACTCGGTTACAGTTATGTTAACTGGTTACAGGTACCTGGTATATATGCGGTACGTTCAATAAAAGTTGACAGTATCATCAGGTTAAGAATTTGTAATTCAAGTAGATTCAATATGACTATGTCAACGTTAGTTTACCACCACAATAATATCCTACCTATTAGAATTGTACATGTTACGCGTAACGTGGGTAATTCTCGGGGATGGAGACCCGATGACTTTCTCATAAGGCTGAGCACTGACACCACCATTGGTGCCCCCTAACCATTGGTGCCCCCTATTCTAAACCGAGAACACTATGGCCACCACTGAGCCTACCCGATCAGCGGCCGCTTAAGTACAGTGGTGCCACCTGGTGGGTACTGTCCGAACATGAGTTGACACAGACTCAGTAACTCAATTCTTTCCCGCCAAACGCCAACAGTCACGTGACCAACACATCGCCGCTAGCTTGAGAGCTCACTTAAGCTGGAGCAGCCAAATGACCAACACCACACCAGGGCGTCGATAGGCTTCATAGCGAAACAACACCAGACGACACGCGACACAACAAGCAATGGCACCAACCAGGAAATCAACTAGCAACACCCCGGTGGCTGTGGCAGCGACGGACAGGGCCCTGGCAAAACCCTGGCAGTCGACGAACAAGGACCGCGCTGTGGCTGGCAGGTGCCCAAGTGGACCAAACACCAAATGCTTGATGTGCTCGCCGGGCCCCGAGGAGGTCGGCTCCAGAGCGGGGCAAGCCAGAGGTGACGGCCATAACACTGGAGCCGATGACACCAGAGTCCACCGCTGAGCCGGAGGACCACAGGTACAACACCATGTTAGACACCATGTAAAATGTCATGGCGTCCCAATTCCGTGACTTTCTCTCTGCCATTGTAGAGTGAAGCCAACACCAGACGAGGCCCCCACATGGCGCGTGAACAGGCGACAGCAGTGCAGCCGGTGGCCCTGCCACGGAACGCAGCACCACGTGCAGTGACAGCGATCGACTCCCACTACCTGCCGATGATCAGGACGCCAGCCCCGTGGCACCCTCGGACCGACTACAGCGAAGTGACCATGACAATCGACACGGATGAGGCGATGGGCAGAGCACACCGCTATGAACGAATCGCCACATATTATTTATATTCTTGCGGACAGACAATGACACAACAGATAATAGTTGGATGAGAATATCTCTGGCTGAACCTCGAAAGGCCCCTCCGTTTATTAACATAGCTTAAGAATAACAATATAATGTCAAATTTCCAGCCGAATGGATACCTGATAGCGACCGCGCCACCCAAAGTTGCCTCACCCGGGCACCCGGTACCTGATTGGATGCTGTCCTGTGGCACGGGGCACCCCAGCCAGGTGAGTACAGGCAGCACAGCGCCCACCAGCCCTATGCGGGCAGGTGATATTAAAGCCCTGCAGCCTAAATAATATGGGCATAACTCGTTATACAATACATTGCCATGATTGAATCGCCACATCAGGTCCTGCCAAACAGTACCCGTTTTGCCACTCCACCGATGACGAGCAAGACTGAGAGCCGAACGATGTATTCACTGAACTGATGTATTCGCTGGCGGCAGCAGGCATCGCCCTGGGCTGCAAATGAGATAAAAGCTCAGTTACCCCATAACTCTGTAATCAGAGGACACAGGCGGAGAGGCCACATGGTCAGAGTATGTGTCGGCTCTGTGCAGGATGAGGAAAGATGTGACAATTCCCGCCAACTGGAAGCCACAAATGATCAAGTACATTGACCAGCTAGCCACCATGGCTCAGACCTGGGACTGGCCAACCCGCAAGTGGTGGTCCAAATGCGTGTTCGCAATGATTAATGATGGCAGACTGCTGCTCATCTGGTCCGATACCTATGCAATCAAGGTTGTGCAGCGAGATGCAATTTCAGTACACCGTTGGCTCAGCCCAACCGTCACTGACAAGTTTCACACCCCGACGAAACAGACCGGGGGGCTGGGGGCCAGCTACCAGAACCACAACAGCAACAAAGCTCAACGTGTACAAAACAGACTAAAACAGGGAAGTAGACGGGAAGTCATGCCACCCATGGAACTGGGGGAATCACTGCAGTTTCCCCAGCTCCCACGGCGAAATGCCCAACAAAAAACTCCACATCTCTGCCTAGTGCACAAACAAGTACCATCGGACCAACCCCCACCAAGAAAAGGTCTGTCTCAACAAAAAACGGTTTCTTGAGAGGAAGGCAGCCCAGGCTGGTGCTGCCAACACCGCCACCCAACAAGAGCAGGAGCAGGATTTTTAATCTGCAGCTCCGAGGGACGCATCACCGGAACGGGAGCGGCTGGGAAAATAAAAGATGCAACAACCCGAGCACCATGTCGTGAGCAGCTCACTACTGCACGCATTACAAATAGGAACAAAAACCAACACAAGCAGGCAAGGCAGCTGCCTGAGCCGCACCAACGGCCTCACGACGCTGTCAGACGATGGTAGCGAAACCGACTTTACAACGGCCCACGGATCGGGCCGACAAGTGGTCGGACACCGACAACAGTACACCTTCAAACCCATTCAAGCACGCAAACTGACGGCCGGGAGGGGACAGACCAGCAGTGAACAATATGCACACCAGATAACGGAGCCATGCCAAAACAACGGCTCTGTGGCTTCACTCAACCAACACCAGGCGGTGGCAAGGGCACCGGCACCGGCACTGAAAAACCAACATAGCTGGCCCAACACACGCAGAGGGGGCCGCCATCTTGGATGCTGGTGACGTCACACGGCGGGAATCTCACTCGCCGTGAGATGTCTCAGGGCCGAACGAAATTGTAAACTATGACAAACCGTCCACCAGCTAAGCGTCGAGGCGAACCGCAGCAACGAAGCAAACCAAACTGGCAAAGAGCACCCAGACCAGACTGTAATAACACAACCAGGCGAACACAATGAAACCACACACAGCGAAACAACAACCAGCAAAAAAGACACCGATGCAACCGACACTGAGGAGGCGGACCTGGGTGAGACACGACACCCACCCCCACTGACAGAATATGCAGCGACCCTCGACACGATCTAGCCACACCCAGTTGAGGCCCAGTGAGGAAAATACAATCAACAAATGAAAGCATGCAACACCATCAGAGGCACCGCGCTCCCCAACTACATCCAGGCCCGTATACCGGTGGAGTATGGACTCAACATAGCACAGTGGAGACTGATACTGAATGGCTACCACGACCATCAGGTGGTAGACTTCTTGGAGTATGGATGGTCGGCAGACTACACCACACAGCAACCACCACAGCAGACCATGATGAACCACACAATCGATCTAGATCAGTTAAGTGCAATAAGAAAATATGTTAACATCGAACTGCAGCATGGGGCTCTTCTTGGCCCGTTCACTGAACCACCATTTGAGCCCTGGACGCAATTGAGCCCGATAATGACGAGGCCCAAGAAAGACTCAACCGAAAGACATGTCATAATAAACCTGTCATGGCCCCCTGGTCAGAGTGTGAACTCCGGAATAAAGAAAGGCCACTACATGGGTGCACCCTGCACCTACAGCCTACCATCGGTGATGGATGCGGTGGACGAAGTGGCAAGACTGGGAACTACATGCTACATATGGACAGCCGACCTGGCCAGAGCATATCGCCAACTGAGGCCGTGCCCACTTACAACCCGCTGTATGGCATACAACTGGATGGGCACTAACTACTATGTCGATCTGGCCCCACCCTTTGTCCCTGGCCTGTGCAAGGACCACAAATGCAGTGCCAAACCAGAGGACATTTCGTGCACTGTTACTTTGACGACTTTGTCAGGGTTGAAGCAAGCTTGGAGAGGGCGAATGAAGCATATGGGGACCTACTGGACACGGCAGACCAGCTGGGTCTGGCCCTCTGGCCCCAGAAGTGTGTGCCACCGACAAAGACCCTGGAGTGGCTAGGTTTTGAAATATTGGCAGACAACATGAGTCGTAATACCAGAGCAGAAGCTGCAAGAAACACTCGATGAGTGCCAGGGATGGATGAGCCAAACGGTGGCTTCCAAAAAAGATCTCCAGAGGCTGACCGGAAAGCTACAACACATCGCGAAATGCATAACACCAGCACGCCGATTCATGTTGAAAATTGTCGGCGCCATACGGGAAGCACCAAGGAAAAGACAAGCTAAAAATGGATGTGACCTGGTTCCTACACTACGCAAGACTCAAAAGGCATCGTCCTCCTCCCCACCAAACCGAGAGAGGAGTGGATGATCGAATGCGACTCGAGCCTCCAGGGGGGCGGGGCCCACTCCGGTACCCACTACTATGGCCAGGCGTACCCAGACCACATCAAAAACAACATGACCAACATCGCACACCTTTAGGCAACAAATATGATTGTCACAGCCCATGCTCTACAGAATCGTAATCAACACCGACAACGAGTTGAGCCAGATGGCGCTGTCATCTGGAGCAGGTAGAGACAAAGTACACACGAGATGTGTACATGAGATATGGTTTGTTTGTTTGTTGTTGTTTTACATCCTAGCAACATATAAGGTCATCAGGACAGGAGATATGGCGGTACGCCACCGACATGCCACGTTGACATCATCCACAAGTCGGGAAGAGAGCTGGTGCTCGCCGATGCACTGAGCCGACACTGCTTTGACCACACAGCCAGGGAGAGGGCCAAAAAACTATGCGAGAGTAGAGGGCTGATAGAAATAACCATCGATTTTGACATAGCATTTACCAACAACCTATAAACCGTAGCCTGGGTACAACGCCTAATAATTGCACCTCTGTCCACAGGTTACTCAGACGAACAACATGCTGACGTTCTGAGGATATACAATGCTGGCCTTACCAAAGGCACCTGGAAAAACAAGGCAGTGCAGTTGAGAAGGTACCAACAATTCGCCGTCGAAAACATGAATGCGAGAAAGCCTTCAACATATGACCTGGTGGCCTATATTGCAGAACTGAACAACGAGCTCACATCCCCAGGGCAGTGCTAAGCTACCTCAGTGGAGCACGAACATGGCTACAGCTAATGGGTGGGGGCCACCGCAACCATTGACTTGTGTCAATTCGCATTAATGAAGAGGGGAGTCCCGAGACTCTCCACACACCGACCAAGGCAGGCACCACCAATCACACTGACACAGCTAAAGAGAGTGGTGGCGGTCCTGAGGGGCTCGGGCCCATTGGCCCGAGTCCTGGTGGCAGCACTGCTTGTGGCCTATAACACCCTCCTCCGCCAGGGCAACCTGCTGCGGCTGGATCGGCAGACCGACCCGGGCCACTCCCTGAGGCCACAGACATTATACAACACCACTACGGTCTCCGCATCAGGGTGAACTCAACCAAAACAAGATGGCGACATGACTAGGCTCTCATCATCACCATACCCCCCGTCGGGAACTCTGCGATGCTACATCTGCTCCATTCCCCCACCACCGACAGGCCCGGTGTTCATCCTGCCGGGCGGCCAACCATTCCAGCCAGCTCCTGGCGGCCCTCCGTCTAGCACAGACCATCACAGGAGTGTAAAGGAACGTGTCGACACTGTGTGCTTTGTGATGGAACTGGTCTATTTACCTCGTCTGTTCCCGGAATGCCCTAGTCATGACTCACCATGACAACTCCCCAGGATACATAACATCTCCTTTCCATACACGGCTTAAATAGTATAATGTTTAAACTCTGATCAAATCGATCCTAACAATGGATACATCCAACTGAATGGTACTAAGTGACATCATATATTAATTAGACCTTAACTTCTTATTCCTATATAACTACCAATATTAGATACATCTTCCATTTGTCCTATATTTGTTTTGGAACACGTGTATCTGACTCAGTGACATTAAGATTGGTACCTTGCTGGTACCTTAGTGCATGACATATATCTATGTATATTGATACAGACACCCTTCTTGTAAATGTAACAAGTGACATCATATATTACTTAAGGCTCCAACGGTTTATAAATTTAACAACAATAGAAATGGGTTTCATATGTCACACATGGTTATCGAACATTTGTCACCGATCCAGGTACGTTCTGACAGGTATAATACTTGCACATGAATGTCCGACATAACAAATCCTTCTGTGATAAATACATAATTGTCGTAAAGGTAACAACTGACATAAAATTAGTATATATTACATTTGAATTCTACTTAAGTTTATTCCTAATCCATAACAACTGTGAAATACAACTTACATGGGTCTACTTACATGTAATAGTCCTTATTTTTAAGTGTTTATTCTGTAACACGACTAACTACGTTCGCTCTTTTATGGCATGTAACCCAACAGGGTACGTAACGTCTTGTAAGGCCATTGTGTCATTCTTAAACACTATTATCTTGGATTCAGGAATATCCCAACCTGCACGGTGGCTTAATGGGCCTCCCATATCGCGATACGTATGTCTTAGGCACTACGTTATTTCTAGAAGCCGCCGTTACATTACAGTCTGTACGTGTGGTATTTTGTGTATGTCTGCCTTCTTGACGTGCCAGAACTTTGGGGCATCTATAAATGTATTTTCTGTTTCGGCGCAAGATATTGTGTTCTTTGTTAAGTATTTTATAATCCCTTGGACCAGGTGTGTGGGTTTCAATGATTGTACCGGCTTTCCATTCGTTGTTATGATTTCTATACTTAATGCTATCTCCCGTACTAAGAGGTGGCAGGGTTCCCCCTGCATGCTTGTCAAAGTCATGTTTTTGTCGTTGCTGATTTTGTTGCATTATGTGTAATTTTGAACTTTGCACGCGAGGCATGAGACCAGAATCAAGCGAAAGTAACCTGGTTCGTAATTTCCTGGACATCAATAATTGGGCTGGCGAGGCACCCATACCCGGTAAGGTTGTATTTCTATAAGTCAGTAGGCCTAGCTGTATGTCGCCCCCATCCCGCATGGCCTTTTTTACCATTAGTTTAATTGTTTGCACGAATCTCTCTGCTTGACCATTGCTTTGCGCGTGCATGGGATTAGTATACACAGGTGAGAAGTCATACTTCTCAGCGAAATTTGTGTACTCTACGCTTTTGAACTGTGGTCCATTGTCTGACACTACGTACCGTGGAATACCATACCGTGCAAAGGTCTGTTTCAGCTGATTTATGATGTATTTGCTTGTCGTTTGGTGCAATTCAATAACCTCTGGGAACTTAGTGTAGTAGTCAATTATAAGAATATAATCTGTTCTATTGACATGAAACAAATCTACACCTATCTTGTAAAATGGTATGTCTACAATTTCATGATTTATTAAGGGTTCTTTGTGTTGTTGATTCCTGAATTCCTGGCAAATTGGGCATCTTGATATAGTATCCTCTAACTGTTTGTTTATGCCAGGCCAGAACACGGTGTCACGTGCTAACTGTTTACATCGGACTATTCCATAATGTGACTCATGTAGTTTACTCAATAACTCTGATTGCATAGAATGTGGAATTACTATTTGATCGCCTTTCAGCACCAAACGTCCATTGGTTGTAATGTCTTGACTGTAAGTGCAATATGGTTTTACATTAGGTTGTACATTTTTGTTGTTATCTGGCCATCCATTAACAGTATAACCCACTATTTCCTGGAGTGTTCTGTCAGTATAAGTCGCATCTTTTATGCGTTGTACGATATCGGTGTCCATACCCACAGCGGCTACGGACACGTCTCGATCGAACAGATCATTCGGTTCGACATTGTTGGTATGCGCCCTTGACAGTGTATCTGCAAAATAGAGTGTGGCGCCCTTAGCATACGTCACTGTTAAATCATAATTTTGTAATCGCATCCGCATGCGTTGCATTCTAGCCGAAAGGTTGTGGATGGGCTTCAGCATAATAGACACCAGTGGTTTATGGTCTGTTTGTACTACTATTTCATTACCATAAATGTACTCATGAAATTTGTTACACCCGAAACAAATGGCTAGCTCTTTTTCTATCACAGCGTAACTAATTTGAGTTGTATCTAGTGCTTTTGATGCCATGGCAACAGGATGACCATTTTGTAATATAGTTGCCCCTAGACCGTATTTGGACGCGTCAACTTGTAATATAATTTGTTCCATACGATTGAAAAATTTCAGAATGGGTGCATTGGTCAATAACGACTTAAGTTCCCGAAATGCATTAATTTGGGGCTCATCCCAATGCCATGCTACGTCTTTCTTTAATACCGTCCGTAACGGTTTAGTTATGTTGGCCATGTTTGGTATGAATTTGTTGACGTACCCCATCATGCCTAAAAACCCTCTGAAGAGCAGGTTTATCAGTCGGGTCTGGCATTTCTACAATTGCTTGTACTCTGTCTTTATTGGGTCTAAGACCCTCTGCAGTAATGACATGACCCACATAATTCACACTGGATTGACATATCTTGGACTTTTTCGGGTTTAATTTAAGATGCATTTCCCTAGCACGAGACAGGACCCCCTCTAAACGATTGCTATGTTCAGTCAATGTCCTGCCATGAATTAGAATATCGTCAGATATGACATGAACCCCTGGTAAAGTGTTGCAACATATCGTTCATTTCTTGTATAAATATGTCCCCTGCCGTTTTGATTCCAAATGGTAATCTAGTGTACCTGAAACGGCCCCAAGGAGTATTGAATGTACATAATTTTGAACTGGCTTCATCCAATTGGATTTGCCAGTACCCGCTGTTAGCGTCCAGCACCGAAAAATACTTGGCTCCATGGATTCGAGCCACAACCTCTTCCACTGTGCGCACGGGATACGGGCCACGTAAGATTGCCTTATTTAATTTTGTTGGATCTAAACACACTCTGATTTTCCCTGGCTTTCTTACGATTGTTATCGAACTGACCCATGGTGTCGGTTCAGTTTCCTTAACAATAACACCTAATTGTAGCATACGGTCCAATTCATTCTTAACATCATCACTAACTGCCAAAGGAATCAGGCGTGGAGGGTCAATCACTGGGTATACATTATGATCAATATGAATGGTAGCATTGACTTTTATTAATCCCAACCCAGAAAATACATCAGAATATCTATTTACCACATCCTTGGCCGTAGCTGCAGCTGTGACTGAGTCACGTCCGATTGTCTCGACTCGGGCCAACAGCCCTAGAGTCACACACGCTCTCTTCCCCAGGATCGCACTCCCAGCATCTGTGACTTGAAATAGGAGGTCGATCCCATTCACGTCGAGATGTACTTCCCCTTTTGGTTTGATTCGTTGTCCGTTGTACGTCACTAAGTGGCATCTCGACGGTCTGTCAGCTTGTCGAACACTTCCAGCGCAGTATGTTCGCCTCTGACCATGTGTCCATTTTGAACGAGACTTCACCACTCCCAATTGGTACAGTCGTATACCAAAGTCCGTCAGATGCGTCATTTTTACAGTAAACAGCACCAACAAACAAATCGTAGTCATGACTCCTGTCACCATGGTCACTTTCGTTGTTATATGTGTCAACAGTCACTTCGTTGACTGTCGTATTTCGTGCTTACTTTGCCCTACAAACTCTGACGAAATGTCCTACCTTTCGACATCCTATACACTCTTTCCCTCGTGCAGGGCAGTTACCTCGCATGTGATTATATCCACAATTTCCACACGTGAATCCTTGGGTATTTGTCTGTCGAAAAGGCGTTGCTACCGTCTTCTTCCAATGCGGCTGACGCGTCATTGGCCCACTTCGCCGCTCAGCAGCTGTTGAGACACTGTTGACACTATCTTCATATCTTGTCCCGTTATTCGACAGTTGTATCCCTTTGTTTTCACTCAATCTGCACATCTGGATGCAATCGTCCAAGGACAATTTAGGTGTTTGCAACAACTTATCCCGTAATGAATTATCCTTAACTCCGCATACGATTCTGTCACAAAGTAGAGTCTTCGATGACGTCATATCGGCAATGCGCGATACGTGACTTTAGTTCACGAATGTATACGTCCATCGTCTCATTAGATTGATTGTACGAATTAAACTTATATCGTATCACTGTTATATTACACTTGCCCTCACAGTATTGTTGGAATGCCGCAATCAACGGTCCTATCTTGTCTTTGTCGGAATCCTATATTTTTAAAGTCTTGTGTATCTTCTGCGCTTCCGTGCCAGCGACATGCAGGAAGATGCAGCATTGCACCTTTTCTGACTTGGATGCGGCACCCGATGCAGTCGCATCAATCTCGTAAGAAGTTATCCACGCCCTCCAGTTAACAGCCATGTTGTCCTCGACATTCAGTGGACAGGGGGGCTTTAATCCAGTTAAAGCCATGTCTGGGTTCTTCCTTATGTATCTGACACCATGTAAAGGAACGTGTCGACACTGTGAGCTTTGTGATGGAACTGGTTTATTTACCTCGTCTGTTCCCGGCATGCCCTAGTCATGACTCACCATGACAACTCCCCAGGATACATAACAAGGAGTGCCAGATCCAAATGCCTACACCCTCCGCAGGGGTGGGGCCCAGGCCTGTGATGGAACTGGGGACGTGGTCCTTGAAGGAAGTGCATACTTATGTTCCCAAAAGTCACATCCGTGCTGGACCCTGAACCCTCTCCCGTTGTTTGGTTGAGGGTTTGGGACCCTCACACCCCACCTGGAATTGATCCGGGCTGGGGGGGGGGGGGGGGGGGGGGGGGGGGGGGGGGGGGGGGCGGAGCCTGCCTGAAAAACAACTAGCTCGGGGTAGGCAGGGGGGGGGGGAAGGTCAGGTACCTAATGACTCGAACACAAAAAAGCTGAATATTGAACTCTCGAAAGCACTAACTACTAAACATGCCACTTAATGAAATAGAACAAATTTAATTAAAAATCCACACTATGACGTTCGGTTTCCCATCTCGTGAAGACACGATATTCACACGCATGCACTGTGGCAACGGTCCCAAAAGCGTAGTGTTCATCGTCGCCGTCAGATGTTGCATGCGTTGTGAATATTGTGATTTATTAGTGACTGACTAGTTTGGTACCCTCCTAAAATTTTCAAAATGGTCAAAACATGAAAATTATATTTTTCTTGGAAGCTCCAATGACCCAAAAGCAATATACTTTTTGAATCTTCAAAATATCCCAAAATTTGACTGAGATACGTGCATTTGAAATTTAGTAATTTCCATACTTTTGTATGCGTAGAGTCATAGCTAGAGGTGAATATTTTTTATCTAGTTTCAACTGTCCTTGTTGTGACTATAGTATCGACCATACCTAACCCTTTCTTGTTCGGGTTTTATGTTCTAGGAACAACTAAAGTCATAATAGAACGGGGTGAAAAAAATAACGGTTTAATTAGAATACTTTTATTTCTTAAACAAAAAAAAACCCACCTTTGATCAGCATAATTTGAAATGTCCGCGTATTTCATCACAATAAAATACTAATTGTGAAATCCAGCCGAGGCCATTCAATCAGAATGGTCATTCATGTTGCCATGCATGGCAATGGTGAATTGATTTCAATATAAGTAATTCGGACAGGAAAGCCAGAGACAGCAATATAAGGAAATGGAGGTTTCATTCACATAACTCTGATACAATCTCAGTCAATTTTAGGGTAGTTTAGGTCATAGTTAGTTAGTTCATTCAGGCAACCTCCAACATCTCTGCAGAGGGCAGTGCAGGTCGTGGGTTCGAAGCCACCAAGGGGGAGCCCTGAGCCGAGCCTATTTAAAAAGAGGGCGGGTGGGCATGGTCAAGCAAACTTTCCAGGTTGGAGGAAACGGGCCAAATGCCCGAGTGGCGGGAAACAGCGTGCCCCTCTAGGTGTGTGGAGTAGAACCCAGGGGTCAGCACTCGCTTTCCCACCTGAATTAACCACAATTGGAAATTATGTGCCAATTCGGACAGGAAAGCCAGAGACAGCAATGTAAGTTTTTGGGAAATGGAGGTTTTATTCACATAACACTCTTATACAATCTTAGTCAATTTTAGGGTAGTTTAGGTCATAGTTAATTCATTCATTCAGGCAACATCCTACATCTCTGCAGAGGGCAGCGCAGGCCGCGGGTTCGAAGCCACCGAGGGGGAGCCGAGGAGGGAAATACGAGTGAATCGTGTCCGACTCCCAACTCCCCAGGCCATTAGCCCCCTGAGGCCCATCCCACGGGCTGTGCACACCCACAACGCCCTCTGCGAGACCGTGCAGTTTGAACTGGCCCCGGGACCACCACAGCCTCCAGGGCTTCCCTGAGCAGCATGGTTATCCTCTGCAGGGTCAATAGGATATCAGAGTGGTGATGACTGCTGGGGTGCCTGAGGGCACCAGCACCACAACCAGGGCCCTACACTACAAGTGCCAGGCCCGGTCTGGTCACGGCAGTGTGCTGGGTGTCGCCGGTACAACACGGGGGTCGCCTGAGCTCCTGCTCAATCGTCTTCGGAGGGGATCGTAGTTCCTTTGGCATGGCCGCCGTGGGTGACGCTTTTGACATGGCTGATGTCATGGACGATGTTGTTGACATGGGTGACGTCATGAACATGGGTGACGTCATGAACATGGTGATGTTATGGACGTGGGTGGCGTTGTGGACGATGTCATTGACATGGGTGACATGGGTAACATCATGGATGTGAGTGACATCATGGACATGGGTGATGTCGTTGATTGATTGATTGGTGGTTGCTTTATGCCATGTCGGCAGCATCGGCCATATTCACGGCGAGAAATGTTTGTTTTTGTTCAAACAGGGTGATGTCGTTGATGAGAGTTTTGTTTTGTTGTTGTTTTACGTCCTAGCAAAATCTAAGGTCATATCAGGACAGGTACCGACTTGTGACAGTGCACACTCATGGTGACTTCATAGTGCTGTCCCACTGGGAAACCAGGAAACATTATCCTGACACTGAGCCAACCAGTCCTTGCCCTAGCCTATTAATACCGAGCGCCTAGCTAGGAGGCGACAAGTATACATTTTTAAGTCATTGGTTTGACTCGACCAGGGTTCGAACCCATGACCCCACGATCTACCAGTGCGGGAGACAGACTTTCTAACTCATTCGGCCATCCCGTCTGGTCTCATTGATGAGAGTGATGTGGGTGATGTCATGGACATGGGTGATGTCTTGGACATGGGTGACGTCATGGATGTGGGTTACATAGTGGACGTGGTGACCTCATCGACGTGGGTGACATCGTGGATGTGGTGACCTCATGGACATGAGTGACGTGTGTGATGTCGTTGGCATGGTGACATCGTGGACGTTGTAAGTATATGTGGGTGACTGGGGCGACGTGACTGTTTGTTACAGCACGCGTTGATGGCCTGGGTGAGTGTTGACAAGAGGGTGGTCAGTGACATGTTTGATGTGGTTTGACCTGGGTGATGTTGCTATCGTGACATCAATGTCAATGTTCACACAGAAATCGCATTGCTGATGTTTATGGAATCGGTGTCAGCATGTGTGTTGCAAACATCAAGTCGTCCATGTTTACACAGATATCAGATCGCTGATGTTTATAGACTCAGTGTCAGGATGCATTGGCCTAGCGGACATAAAACGCTGATGTTTATAGACTCAGTGTCAGTATGCATTGGCCTAGCGGACATCAAGTCATCGATGTCTACACAGGTATCAAATCACCGTTGCTTACACAACTATCAGATCACCGATGTTTACACAGATTTCAAATCATGAATGTTTACACAGCAGAAGGCTAGCTCCCCCTGCTGGTGGTCAGTGCCCATGCAAAGACCATGTGTTGGGCCCCGGGAACCAGCTTCAACAGTAAGTGGGGGCAAACCTGCGGAAGTGACGCAATGGGTGGGGTTTCCCCATGCAGGGGAATCCTTGGGTACAACGCCCATGCAAAGGCCACGTCTTGGACCTCGGGAACCAGCTTCAGCAGCAGTTGGGGGTATCGCCGTGGAAGTGATGCCACGAGTGGGATCTCCCATTTAGGGTAATCCTTGCATCCAGGAGGCAGCCGAGTAGCAGGAAGCCGGGTGGCTTCGCTGTCACGAGGATGGCGGGGTGCCCATGGCGCCACAGGCGCACAGCCGGCCCAAGGCTGCCTACACCTCCACAGCAACAATGTGTCACTGATGTTTATGTTAATGTTTCCTTAAGTGGATGTTGCAGGCAGAGTCAGTGTTAGTAGGGCATCACCTCTGTGGTTTGTCTGATGCCACTTGGCCATACGAGCCAACAGGCATCAAATCACCAAGGTTTACAGGTTTTTATGCACTAGGTTAGTTGTGTGATGCTGCTCATTCCAACGGCCTAGCAGAGATAAAATCACCAGTGTTTACAACTGACATCAATTTGCTACTGTTTACAGCATCAGCGTCAGTATGTGTGTGGGCATCACCTCTGTCATCTGTTGGGTGTTTGTGTGATGGAAACAGATATTAAATCGCCGATGTTTATGTTTTCAGTTTCAGCAATATTAGCACTGTGCCCGCTGTCAGCGTGCACAGGTGCCTCACATTGAGTCCGGGGGTGGAGGAGTCAGTCAGTGTTGTCGGGAGGAGGGTTACTAGCTGGTGGGTAGCTGCTGGCTTTCGGTCTAACCATCCATATCCGCCTTGGTGGAAACCGTTTTCCTCACATTAACACAGGTTCCAGGTCGCTTGGCCAAGTAGTAGGGAGCGAGCTGGCACCTAAGGTGTGTCACATCAGTGGGAGTCAGGTTTGAATACTTATAGTTCTCCCGCCGTAGCGTAGTTGCCTTGGGTGGTGTCAGCATGATGCTGTCAACACCCGGAGATGAGCTGCATACTAGATAAAAGATTCACCCCCCCACGTTTATCAAAGGGCAAATGGCAACGTAGTCTAAATACAGGCGAAACTGCTTTAGTATAGAACCGGAAGTGGAACCTCTGGTTCCAGAATCAAATGGCTACTTCTGCCGCCACAGAGTTGGTGAATTGAGAGAGAATACAAAGTGACATGATGGCAGCGATAAAACACCATTGATTTTACTTTTAAATTGCATTCAAGTATATGTTTTATCAGCTCAGTTCATTTCCCCACCATATCGAAATTCTTCGCCAGCTTTTATATAGGCTTGTTTTTCACCCCTGTACTGAACGCACGGGGCGAATCCCCCATCCAGCTGCATCCGTGCTGTCACTTTTGAGATTGCCGTTATGAGTGGGGTTTGCCATCCCCTCACATCTCAGGCAACAATTCAGGTTAAAGGTGTTTACAGACCTTCTGTCATAATGTGGGTGCCTCAGGTGGTATCACTAATGCGCTGTCACTCAGGTGGTACCACTAACGCGCTGTCACTATGTGGAGCAGGTGGCATCACATCGGTGCATGCCGGACTGGTCGTTAGCAACACATATGGTGTTAAATGCACAGTCACTATTAAATTTCCCCATTGTGTATGGAGTTTACCAACCCACACATCTGAGGTAATAATTGATGTTTGAAGCTTTGTAACTACAAAGCTTCAAACATCAATCATTGTTGTAGTGTAGGTAGATCTCGGATGACAGAAGAACTCGCAGAGGACGGGAGATGCGCCGCGCGAACGAGAGACACCGCGATGGGAGAGAGGTGCCCGTGATGAAGAGTGACACGCCTGTGACGATGACAGACGCGCTGCTGGTGACGAGAGATGCACTCCTGGTGACGAACGATGCACAACTTGTCACCGATGGCCAGGTAACGTCCTGTTTCGTTTTATTGCTTGTTTTGGGCGCTGAGACAAGGTGAGACACTACTGTACCACTATTTGTAACTTATTTAAGGGTTAAAGTAATGGGAAAAGGGTAACAAAATGAGAAATATGGGAAAGTTAAGTCAAATGTGCTGGTCAGTAGGAGTGGCGAGGGGGCAGTGGCTAATAGGGTATTAGTAGCTCACACTCCTTTGACCAGGCTACTAAGTGAGGATCGACAGGGTGCTGGGATGCACGCATGGGTGTCTCCATTCACCTTTTATGACGGCCTGGGGGCGGTGAAGGCTGGCTGAGCTCTGTGTGTGTGGGTGTGGGTGTGGGTGTAAGTGTGAATAGAGGGAGGTGAACTTGACCTGAGGCGACCTAGGCAGGGTCGGTCAGCATTGTGGGTGTATAAGTGTTTGTAGTATATATGTGTTTTGTGTATATGTATGTGAACAGAGGTACACACAGGCTGCACAACACACACGGCATACACACTGCATGCACACACACAACACACAATATACATGTAATTGCATATAGGTGAGTTTGTATATCTGTGTGAATGAATAGAGCCAAGTTGGGTTGTATAGGAGAAGGTGAAGGGAGTGAATTGGTAAACTGGATAGGCGGACCCATAGTGGGAACGATAGGTCTGTCAGAGGCAGGAGCAGGTCCAATTCTAGATCCTCCAGGTCCTGTGATGTGAACAGGAGGAGGGGAATTGTGCCTCGGGACAGCACCAGCATCGCTATGCCGGAAGCGGAGTTCAATAGGGGGTTTGCAGAATGGTTCACGGCTGGGGTCATGGCAGGTCAGATACCGGGAGATAAGTTGTTGTATTTGACCAAAATATGCGCCCGGGCAGCTGGAGTCACAGTCGAAACTGTGGGAGACAAGGGAGTTTCGGGTCGGTCTCAAACAAGAGAAAGACAAGGAGATGGCGGAATTTCATTTACAGGTCTCATCGATACTGGCTAGTAAGAGCATGGCGAAAAGCTCTTAAATTAAGTGAAGCCTCGAACTCCGGCAGGGTTTGAGGCTTCACTCACTCTCGGGACATTTGATCCCTACAAGGGGAGTGGGGAAAGTCACCCTGGTGGGAGTCGAGTGGGAGCTTTGTTGGGACGGATATCAAGCAGCGGATATGAGTATTATCCTGAATGGTGTGGAGCACAGGTGGTTGGGCACAGAAGCTACATGTGCCAGTGTGTCGGGGGTAGTCTCGAAGGTGGATTACTGGAGGGAGAAATTCCCCAGTGTTCCCCATTCAGGGGGCTCCCCTGAATACTGCAGATGTGGTAGAAATGACCATAGACACTGGGGATGCCGACCCAATCAATCAAAGACCATACAGAATTCCACTCTCAAAAAGGAGACTGGTAGAGGAAGAATTGGAGAAGATGTTGAAAGAGGACATAATAGAACCAAGTCGCAGTGTATGGGCGAGTACTGTAACGGTTGTTCCGAAAAAGGATGGTTCTATTAGATTATGTGTGGATTATAGGCGTCTAAATGAGGTGACTCATAAGGATGTGTATCCACTACCCAGAATCCAAGACATCTTTGAACAACTCACAGGTGCAAAGGTTTTCACCGCAATAGACCTAAAGTCGAACTATTGGCAGGTGAGAATGCACCCAGACAGCAGGGAAAAGACTGCAATCAGTACCCACAGGGGACTGTTTCAGTTTAAACGAATGCAGTTTGGGCTGACTAATGCACCTGCGGTGTTCCAACGCATGATGAACTCGGTGCTGGCCAAGTTCCTGGGGAAATCATGCTTAACCTACCTAGATGACATAGTCATCTATTCCCGGAATGAGACACAACACAGGGCTCATGTGGCCGAGGTCCTTGCCACCCTAGCGGAGGCCGGCCTGGTCATTAAAGAGTCCAAGTGTTCATTTGGCCTGAGAGAGGTCAAGCTACTAGGTTTTGTGGTGTGCACAGAGGGTCTGAAGGCAGACCCCGTTAAAGTTGCTGCAATCCGGGACATGGCCCCTCCTACTGACAAAAAGGGAGTGCGTCGTGTGTTGAGATCTGCCAACTATTATCGGCAGCTGATGGTCAGTGATGCGGATGTGGTGGCACCACTGACCCATCTGACGAAGCAATCCGTGAAATTTGAGTGGGGGCCTGAGTGCCAAAAGGCTTGGAGTGAGTTGAAGCAGCTTCTTTTGGAGTGTGTGATACTCAAATTTCCGAATCCCACAAAACCATACAAGCTATACGGACGCCTCAGATTATAGTATCGGAACGATATTGGTGCAAGAGGATGAGAATGGGAGAGAGGCCGGTGCACTTAATTAGTGGGAGGTTAAATTCAGCACAGCTGAATTACCCAACCATTGAGAAGGAGACATATGCTATGATCTTTGTGCTCATAAAGTTGAGGCCATATCTATATGGTGCTGACTTTGTGATGTATTTTGCCGGGGCGTCCAATGTATGGTCAAACATGCGGTCTAGGCTGAGACCAGTTGAGGTAGCTGAAGAGCCAGAACAGATGTCAGTAGTAGAGATGGCCGGTATTGAGGAAATGGTCCCTTTTGAGTATTATAAGTTGGACAGGGAATCCACCGCCGGGCTGCAGGCTGACAGTGCACAGGCAGTCATTGAGAGGGAGGATCAGGATGATTATATCCTGATGGATGCATTAATATATTCCCTGATTCCACCACCAGGTGGAAAAAACTATTCTGGTATAGATTTTGGGCCTGTTCTTGTCTAAACAATTACTGTTAAACAAGTAGATGGGAATGGGTACTCAAGGTGGTGGAGAACTGGAAAAAGATAGAAAAATTGTGAAGAAACGCCTTGACAGTGACTAATGGAGCAGTCACACTACGACGTGTATTCCGGCCTGCCGCCAACGCGCTTAAATATATTCAACACGTCGAGAAACGTCAAACTTTTCGGCGATTTTTTAGAAAACTTGACGTGTTGGGAGCGTGTTGCTGGCGCGTTATTGGCGCGGCACCAATGTGTTCCGGCGGTGGAAAAACAATGCCGCTTGACCCAATTTCCAATTTTGCCAGGTTCCCACGTTGTGGTATCGGCGCATTCTCTCTGTGTCTGCTGTGTCTCTGTCTGTGTCTCTGTTTGTGCGTATGTATATGGCTGTGTCTCTGTCTGTGTCTCTGTTTGTGCGTATGTATATGTCTCTGTCTGTGTCTCTGTCTGTGTCTCTGTATCTGTCTCTGTCTGTGTCTTTGTATGTGTCTCTGTATATGTCTCTGTTTGTGTCTCTATCTGTATCTGTGTCTCTGTATGTGTCTCTGTCTCTGTCTGTGTCTGTGTCTCTCTCTCTGAGACACAGAGACATAGACACACAGAGACACACACACAGACACACAGACACACACAGAGACACACACAGACAAATACATAGACACAGACACAGACAGAGACACATACATAGACACAGACAGAGACATATACAGAGACAGAGACAAAGACAGAGACACACACACAGACACACACACATACCCACACAGACACACAGTGACACACACAGACACAGATACAGAGAGACATACACACACAGACAGAGACACACACAGAGACACAGACAGAGACACATACATAGACACAAACAGAGACAGAGACACAGACACACATTCAGAGACACAGACAGAGACACATTCAGAGACACAGACAGAGCCAGAGACAGAGACACATTCAGAGACAGAGACACAGAGACACATACAGAGACACATACATAGACAGAGACAGAGACAGAGACAGAGGCAGAAACAAATTCAGAGACAGAGACACAGACAGAGACAGAGACACATACATAGACACAGACAGAGACACATACAGAGACAGAGACACAGACAGAGACAGACACAGACACACACACACACATACCCACAGACACACAGTGACACACACACAGATACACAGAGACATACACACACAGACAGAGACACATACATAGACACAGACAGAGACACAGACACATACAGAGACACATACAGAGACACATTCAGAGACACAGGCAGAGACAGAGACAGTGACAGAGACACAGACAGAGACACAGACAGAGACACAGACAGAGACAGAGACACATTCAGAGACAGAGACACACACAGAGACACAGTGACACACACACCGAGACACAGATACACAGACAGAGACACATACATAGACACAGACAGAGACACATTCAGAGACAGAGACACAGACAGAGACACACAGTGACACACACACCGAGACACAGATACACAGACAGAGACACACACAGAGACACAGACAGAGACACATACATAGACACAGATAGAGACACAGACAGAGACACAGACAGTGACACATACATAGACACATACATAGACACAGACAGCGACACAGACATAGACACAGACAGAGACACATTCAGAGACACAGACAGAGACACAGACACATTCAGAGACAGAAACACAGACAGAGACAGAGACACACACAGAGACACACACACACACAGACAGACACACACATAGACAGAGACACATACATAGACACAGACAGAGACAAATACAGTGACACATACATAGACACAGACATAGACACAGACAGAGACACACACACAGAGACACACACACAGACACAGAGACACACACACAGACACAGAGACACACACACAGACACAGCAACGTGCGAGCAACGTTCCTCCAACGCACTTGTACGTCCTGCAAACGCGCCCGTAACGTGCTACGCAACACGTCGGCGCGCATCGCCCAGCGCCGAAAGTTTTGTGCTTGCACAAAACTTTCGGCGCTGGGCGACGCGCGCCGACGCGTTGGTTCAGACCTACCTGTCACTCAAAGTGTACCGACGCGCCGGTAACGCATTTGTAACGCGTTTGTAACGCATCCCGACGCTTCGCCCAAAAACCCAACACGTTGCCACGCGTTGTCCAACGCCGGGCCAACACGTCGTAGTGTGACTGCTCCATAAGGGAGGAGTGGCCAATACAGTGGAGATTGTACATAAAGCAACATACAATGCGTGGGCATTTCGGACAGGAAGGTTCCACAAATTTATGAAATTCTATTAAAAATCATATTGGCTCCACTGTATAGCACTCGCTCTGACCCGACCGAAAAGACGTAATGTTTCCGGGCTTCCACTTTCCTTGGCCGTTTGCGCAAGTAGAGTGGAAGAGGGACGTTGTAAAAATATACGGATTTTCGGTTCGGATTTATATATTGACAAAGAGCATTACTATTCTTGGGCGACGGAGTGGGGATCAGGATTATGTAACAGAGAAGCAATGGGTGCCCCACTCGCTGTGTGATATAAGAGCCCATGTGGAAAATGTGATAACACATAGCGACCGAGATTGTGATATGATGTTCATATTTAAAAGACAGTTAATGATTAGTGAAATGTTCCCTCCATGCACCAGAAAGAATGCATGTGAAGGGGAAGGACATTTTTAATATATGTTTATTGTAACTGTCTGCAACTACCTGTTACCACGGGGCCGATGGGCAAGCACACCCAGCCATCCTGCATACATTATGGACACCACCTGCAGCTGGGGGTTGAGTGACAGCTGCCCCCTATTAGGGCATCGCCCCCCCAGGCTGTAGAGGGTGTTTGGCTGGCTGTGGGAGTCCAGTCACCTGCATTCCTTATACCTGACACACAGACCCCACTCTGGACACTCTTGTCCAGGACTCCAGACACTCTGTCTGAGACTTCACTTTCTGTACACAAACTAGAGCAGCCATTCAAAAGGCACAGAGCTGTGTGCAACAACCATGGGACTCAGGTTCAATGGGCTGTAGGCACTGATTCTTATACACACTAGCAAGAGACATGAGGATTGTGTGGGCAGTTGGTAAGGAGTGATGGTGATAGGTCGCCAGTAGGTGAACAGGAGTTGATGCCAATAAAGCACAACTTCTTCACTGTCAATCTTGCACGACTTGTCTTCGCTTTTCTTATTTATGAGTTTGTTGAGAGGGACACCAGGTGGGAACTGACAGACACCTGGGGAGAGTAGTGGTATCCGGGGCTCTGATGGCCGAGTCACGCAGATATTACACTTGTACAGTCCTCCCATAGTGGTGTAGTTACATCTTTGTGATCGGCCCGAAGACGTGGGTTCAAATCCTGTTGGATTGAAGGTGCTCAAGCAAACTTTACAGGTTGGAGGAAATGGGTCGAATGCCCGAGTGGCGGGAAACAGCGCATCCCTCTAGGTTTGTGGAGTAGAACCCAGGGGTCAACACTGGCTTTCCTGGCCGAATTAACCACAATTAGAAATTATGCGCCAATGTGTATTCAACACCATAGAGGTATTAAATATACAAAAATAACTAATAAAAGATCAACATTATACGAATGTCAACAACTAATTTGATATGCAATTTTCACATGAAAACAAATGTCTTACCACTTTAGCCTCAGTTGCAATCTTGGCAAATCCTATCCTCGATCCCCAGATGAGTTCATAATAATGATCACTGAAGTAGGCCTCACGTGTGCCACCTGTTATGAAAATAATAAAACTGTTGAGAATGTCGCAGTAGAGCAGATAGGGAAGAGGGGTGACCACCATTTCTGTGCCTTCATCAGTCTATTTTGACGGATTCCCCTACTTCAATCATACAGATGATGCAGTTCACATGCTCCCCATCCACCTTGTTTTCAAATTGTTGATGTTGGAGAGAAATTAAGAAAGTCGTGAGGTTTCGAAGTTGAGCATAATTTTCAACACCAAAAGTCTTCTTGAAGGTAATGGGGTCATTCTCTAAAACTGGGCACAAAAGTGTGACATGGAAACCAAAAGTGAAAACCTTCCAAATAATAGCAAAAAACCTTCCAAATAATATCCTAATCCAATGTCCTATGAAGGTTTGCATATTGTGCATATGTCAGAGTTGAAAAAAATGAATTTCACTTTTTGAATTAGATCTTATACAAATTGGGCAATACATTAATATCACTCGTGTAACATGAAAATTAAAGACACATCCAGGACCTCATTTTAACATATCCCAGATAGCACACAGCCGTCGGCCCGACGGCGGCCCGATGGTGGAAAACGCCGTCGGGCCGACGTTGTTTTGTCCAACCTCCCGCCGTCGACTCGACGGCGGCTGCCGCCGTCGCCCCGACGACGGAAACCGACGACGAGCCGAGAAGACACTGTCACTCTAGTGTCAATACGTACAGGTGAAAGATTATTAGTTTTATTCCAAATTAATAGAAATCTAGAACCCTAACCTTATAAATTTAATATAGTCTGTACGTATTGACACTATAGTGACAGTGTCTTCTCGGAAAAAACCAAGATGGCGGTTCTTCGTCAACATTCCGTACAGGGTAATTCAAATCGTATTAACACGAATAATTCCATTAATACTTCGTAATAAATTACAAAACTTTCACAAAATAATCTAAACATAATGATAAACAAACCTGTTAAATAATTCCTTAAAATTCCTCTGATTTTTGGAGTTATTTGTAGAAAAAGAACGCTGGTCAACGATCGCACGTGCTCCGCTGGCGAATCGAAGTCAACAAACCGTACCGGATAATTCAAATCGTATTAACACGAATAATTCCATTAATACTTCGTAATAAATTACAAAACTTTTACAAAATAATCTAAACATATTAATAAACATACCTGTTAAATAATTCCTTAAAATTCCTGGGATTTCTGGAGTTATTGGTAGAAAAAGAACACTGATCAACGATTGCACGTGTTGCGCTGGCGACTCGAGCCGGAATCCAAATTTAAAGAACTGCGCATGCGCGGCCCACCACCGTCGGCTCGACGGTGGACCAGACGTGGAAAATGAATGCAAACCTGCGGCGGCCCACCACCGTTGGCTCGACGGTGGCCCAGACGTGGAAAATGAATGCAAACCTGCGGCTGCCCACCACCGTCGGGCCGACGATGGCCCGACGGTGACTCAAAAGTGGAAAGGGATTGAACCCTAACGTCGGAACACCACCGCCGGCCCGACGGTGGCTCAAAAGTGGAAAGGGATTGATACCCAACGTCGGAACACCACCGTCAGGCCGACGGTGGCCCGACGGTGGAAAGTGGGTGCCGACGGACCGACCAATAGCCGACGTCGGGCCGACGGCTGTGTGCTATCTGGGATACAGCATAGTCAAACAAGATTTTATTAATTACTGTTAAGCAGACAAGTTTAACTTACAAGAAACTTAGTTACTGACAAGACTTACAAGAAAAAAGTTGAAAAATAAGTAGAAAAAAAGTTTGGCTACATGCATAGTGTAAATGTGTAAATTTTCACTTTTTCACATTAGCACAAAATCAGTAAACTTTGAATTTCTTTCTTGGGACAGCTTCAATAAAAGTGCTAACATACTGTAGTAGTCTGCACTGACCTCTCAGGCAAGTAACCACATAGACAGAGAGGCGTGGGTACTGTGGTGATATCAGGGACCCTAGGTGGTGTAATGGTTAGTACACTGGCTCGGAATGCAAAGAGATGTGGGTTCAAGTCCCGCTCTGGGAGCAATATTTCCCATTTTCATCACACCAACAACAATACTTAACACACAGAGGATACAATAATTATTTGTCTTGCAATCAATAAAAAAAAGAACAAATTATCAGCATCGTAATGTGGAAACCAAATATGTGGTGCCCAGTTATATAGAATAACCCTAATACTATGAAACTTTAAAACTTAATAATACACATTTAATATGTATATATTTATGTACATATCGGCCAAGTTTTGGGAAAATCCACGACAGCGAAGTATTTGTTATTAGCCAAGGAACAAAGTATATATGACAAACTCGACCTCTGCTGCAGAGCGCTTAGGGAAGAGGGTCACACATTCATACCGTTTTCCATAGAATGGCATAGCAAAACGTGCCCAAAAATGGGTAGTTTTTATCAGTTTAAAAAGGTCATAACTTTCTTGATATTGATCACATAAAATAAATGTGGAGCCATATTAATATTCATGCTATGACATTTTCACTGATGTCAACAAAACAGGAATCCCTTAACTTAACATTTTTACCACATACCTATATGATATGCAAGTATTCGTATTGTGCTAAACTTGTTTAGTTAGCCTCAAAATAGCAGATGCATTAACATTTTACGGGTAGGAAATTAGCTTTGTTTAGGAAATCGTTTAAATTTGCAACCATATAACAGAAGTAGTCATTGTTAATTTAGCAGTGGGTTTAAAAAAAAAATTTTTTCGTGATCTAGTAGTTTAAAACTATTAACAATTATTGCCTGAAGCTGGCTTCATGCTTGCTGATGTTCGTGAGCTGTTTCCAGTACTCATTGAGTATTAGGTATACTTAGTAGCCACCCTACGTGTTCTGTTCATATGCACACATAAAGTTTGAAACTGAATGTGAACCAGTTAGCAGGAAGCTGAACCGCCATCCTTCAGAATACGTTAACACCACCCTACACCTGCTTCCTTTTTACGCGAACGACGGAGAATTATGTTTTATTTAAATGATATACACATGCATAGGTAAGAGAGTTGAGAACACAAAAGAAAGAAGACAATCATTGTTCTTATTCGGTGGCTGCAATACTGAAAATATCGTGAAATTGAGAATTATTTTACAGATAATTTTGGGTCAAGGAATATTATTGAACAATATGATCATATTTGAAATATAGCTTCAAAACCAAATGGTCAGCTTTGTAATGACAATTGTTATAACATTCATAGTAATATGTGAGTTTCAAGCAAACATGTTGAGATTTGTTGGGAACTGTCAGTGAGAAAATGGTGTGACAACACGAAAATTAATAATCCATTGGATTTGGGGAGATATTTAAATTAAATTAACAGAAACTAAAATTTTTTTTAAAGAATGGATGGAAATTAAGAAGCCAATGACAAATCAAATATTGTGATCTATTGTGCGTTCGTAGAAAGGTGGGTTTGACTTTAATAATTTTGGGTTTGACTTTAATAATATAATAGTTTAATAAATAAAATAAAGCAAGTAAATCAAAGTTCTTTTCAGATAACCTGTCTTGGTGGCTCAACATACCCGGTGCTATAGCAAGAAGGTGGCCCTGCCTCATAAGTTCCACGCCCTTGGAGACTGTGCCGGGGAGCACATTAAAAACCTCCATCAACAGCTTCAAACCTGAAACAGGGATACCGTATTACTGCTTGTTAGTGCCGAATATGTATTGGAAAGAAGTAAAACAAGGTGTTTGTGTCATGCCGCTTAATGTGAAAGTATGTCGGTTACAAAAACAAAACTGCCACTCAATTAAAAGTGAAATTGGGTTATTAAAAATATACATAGTCATAGAGTAGTTCTTAAATAACAATTCAGATTCCCGTTATATGAATGCTACGATTCAAGTGTACTTTTCTCAAATCAGATTGGCAAATGCTGAATATTATTATGCTTAATTTACAAACGCGGCAACGTACACAACAATGCAATTACCAGGTGGAAATATTTGCTACGTTATAAAACAGTGGCATATCACAACAGTTGTCTACATTTGTCACTGAAACGAGCGGTTTTCTCATAATTATTATTGCATCACCTCAAAATTTAATGCAGCTGAATAGGGCAGCTTCCGCAATATATATATGTCAACATGATTATAATTGCATCACATCAAAATTGAATGTAGCTGAATAGGGCAGCTTCCACACCATACATACATATATGTATCATTTCATGGTAAATGGGACCAAAGTGTGACATGAAGGTAAAAAATGAATATTGTATATTTTCCTAATTTTTTCACTGAGTAGCTAACTCTTGTCCCTATATATACTGGTACCTTGATGGAAAAGATAGTTGAGGTTACCATTTTGTCAGAAAACCAAGAACTAATTGAGTAGCCAGCTGCAAGTGCGGACTTATTAATCACCAAGTGTAGATGTATTATTATATTAATCAAAACAATTGTTCAATAACATTTATTCATTAAACAATTAATTTGTATGGTGTGATCCCCTAAGTATTGAAATGCACTGTAAAGAAATCTGCATAGGATGAGTATCTTCTTCCCAATTTTGAGTTGTGGACGTAACAGAATGGAAAGGGACACCAAAAATAATATGGGAATTCAATTTCAATTATTGTTTGTACAGCTTAGTAGGAAAATGATATTACTAGTCATGGTACTCCAAAATATGCTTGCACATGCCAAGGGTTTTCTTGTTGAGCCTCTAGTATTCACAGAATAGCATATTCCCTAACAAAACAATTAGGAAATAAGCAGAGGACACAACAGTTACATCCAGAACCAGCTTAATCACCATGGAATATTCGATATAAAAAATATATATATATGCATGCAAAATGAACATTTATTTCAAGTAAGGGTCTCCTTATATTATTTCATTGACTAACAGGTAATATTCTATCCAAACGAAAGGTCTAGTAGGCTGTAGGAAAGTCCACATTCTCCATGTAATAAATTCATCCCTTTAAAAGACCATGTTTTTGGAATGAAAATGTTGGTTTTTTTTAACTATGTCACATTAGGCCTTAATTTTGTTCATATCTATCCCTCCAAAGTGTAAGAATACCAATTCTATAAAGAAAATACCTCCTCTACTCTTTCCATAATTGTTTTGACCATTACATACAGGAAAATACATTGGCCCCATTTACCATGAAACGACCCACATATATAAACTTATACGAGACTTACCTGGATATATTTGAAGGATAACTTATACGAGACTTACCTGGATATAGTTGCAGGATAACTTCTATTTTACCGAGGGGTTAGCCCCTGGATAGTCGCAGTACATGGAGATGAAGCGGTTCCGGTCTCAAGTCAATTTTTACCTAGTTAATTTGTGGAGGGTATAATTTGGGCTAATTTGCCTTATTAGCTATTTTTATGTACATACATACATACATATATATATATGTATGTATGTATGTACATAAAAATAGCTAATAAGGCAAATTAGCCCAAATTATACCCTCGGTAAAACAATTATGTGTTAACTGTACCACAGGTAAGTCTCACATAATTATTTTATATATATATATATATATATATATATATATTTATAATATATATATACATAATTATAATACATAATTATTTTATATATATATATTTATATATATATATATATATATAAAATAATTATGTGAGACTTACCTGTGGTACAGTTAACACATAATTGTTTTACCGAGTCCTTAGCCTCGGCTTGTTTTAGTACAGGGAGAGGTAGCACTTCCGTTCGAATCAATCTTTTACTAACTAATTACTGAAATTATGCAAGTTTCACTTATGTAGTCACTTTCTTTTTACTTTCCTTCTTTTCCTCCCTTTGGCAGTCCAAAGTCCCTTAATTCACCATGGGTAAGGGTGGGCGGGAACTGTACTAAAACAAGCTGAGGCTAAGGACTCTGTAAAACAATGATTATGTGTTAACTGTACCACAGGTAAGTGTCACATAATTATTCTATTTCAGCTCACCCATGAGCCTCCTGGCTAACTATAGTACAGTGAGATGTTTACGTAATCATAATTTTGGTTAATTTCTTTTTTAGTCAACTTTTATTAACCAACAATATCTTATGTACTCAGTAGGCTAGATGCCATGTTTTTTAGTCCTACAATCTTTTTGTTGTAGTGCTTCGCAAAAGCAATGGATGTCTTCCACACCACATTATTTAGAATTTTGACAAAAGTACCCCTGCAGTGGGCTGCTAATCGCTTTAATTACACATAGATTTCTGTTGTCATCAAACACAGTTAATGTTACCGAGGAAAGAGGATCTCCTAGCCTATTTGACTTTAAAAGTTTGTCTAGATCAAACGTTGCCTCCTCTTTAGAAATTTCTAATTTACTTAATTTTAATAACACTGTTTGGCCCCAATAGCCCGTAATGAGCACAGAGCAGAGGAAACGTAACACCTGAGTTAATGATGGCTTTAAACAATTAATATTAGCTATTAGGCAGAACAATTGCCATTTCTTTAAATAATGCTCGTATAACTTTACCGTGCCCTTTCTTCAGGTCCCTGAGAGGGGGTCAAACTGACATCGCCCCTTTGCTCTACGGGTCTGTTGTGGTGGAGATTTTTTTCGCCCTGCTGAATGTGATCTACTCTCTGGACCAGCGCTTCAGTGCAGCAAGCTACGGTTGTGATGTCCACAGTGGTGACACCAGCACCGTCGATGCCCATTCCAGGTGAAGCTTCCGGGCCACTCTGCCCACCATGCTGAATGGTGGAAATGCATAGAAAAAATGTTTATCCCATTTGAATGAGAAACAATCTATTCTCCAGGAGTCTGGCTCCGGATGACAAGTTACGTATTTAGGTAATTTGTGATTTTTACGCGAGGCGGAAAGATAAAATTCTGGCAGACCCCAGTACAAACAGATATTGTCAAAAAATTTTATCAGTCCCCATTCCAAGTGACCATGGAACACTTTGCTATACTTATCCACTAATGTATTACTCTTGCCTGGTATGTGTTCACTATTTAGCCAAATCTGTCTATTTTCGGCCCACCTCCAAACTTCTTTAGCTAGGTCATTGCACCTCGGTGATCTGGTGCCTCCCATTTTACAGATAAATGCCATCGCTGTGCTGTTGTCTGAAAGGTTTTACATGTGTATTACTTTCCCTTCCTAGACTAAGTAGGTCTAATAGTAAAGCCTTTAACTCCAGTACATTAATGTGATCATCTGCCTCATCTGGTAGCCACCTGCTTCCTGTCTCTCTCTCTTTCCATCTTGAGCACCACATCTATCTATAGACGCATTTGTGGTTATCTCCACTTCTGGCTCATCTATTCATATTTGGTGAGGAGACCCCTTAATGTTAGCTACCCACCAATCTATTTCTTCTAGGCTCTCTTTTGATAATCTCATATTCCTATCAAAATTGCCCCTCATTCTTTAAGCGTGAGAGTTTTGTCTATTTCCAAATAGTTAATGTGTGCTGCTGCATACTGCAAGCCTTGCACATAAGCTATCATGATACCAATCAGGGCTGCTACTTTACAAATTTCTATTTTCCTGGGTCCTTTCCTAATTTTATCCACAAAATTTAGGAGATGTCTACCTTTTCAGGCGTTAGCGAGACCTGCATAGCGATGGTGTCTATGTAAAAGCCCAATTTCATCAAACTTTTGTTGGTTTGAGAACAGATTTCTCAATGTGAACACAGAAACCTGCTTTGATGAGTTCTGCACATAAAGCTTGCACCACTACTAAACAATTTGATTCATAATTTGACACTTGTTGATTGATTAGTGGTTGAGAAATGTTAGTTTTTTTGTTCAAATTTGACACTGCAAACGAATCATCAATGTAAGGGAATAACACATACCCCATTTCACCTTCAACAGTTTGGTAAAGTACCTCGGGCAAACCGCCAAACCATTTGGCATAATAACGATTATTCAAACAATCGGTCTTATCAATTAAACATCAGGAATTTCCTGAACTCTTCTGCTACTGAAACTGAGTAATACGCATGTTTTAGGTCTACACTGACCATTCAGGCATGCGGTGTGATCAAATCCAGAGCTGTTTTTAAAGTAAGCATTTTTTTAAAGTTCCTATTTTACTAGCTTATTCAGCTCTGTTAAATCAAGAATTACTCGGAATTCCCCATTCGGCTTCTTTCTTAGAAAAATGTTAGAGATGAACTCGCCCTCTACAGAGTTGACTTCGTTAATAATGCCATCACCCAATAATTTAGCTAATTCATTATTCGCTTTAATCGTTTGAGAGTCCGAAAACTTATACGGTTTTGGAGTGTGCTCCTATGTCAGCCTCTTTATAAATGGGATTTCAATCCGCCTTAATGCATCTAAGACTTCTTCCGAATGAGTAATTTGCGCCCAATAATTAAAGCAATTAGCAACATTTCCAGCAATGAACTTTGTATTTACCAGTTCTGAGTTCTAAGGAGAAGCCATGGCTGGCTCTACTTCACTCCTCCCCTGGGGAAACCCTGTGGTGTTCCTTGAGCCGTAGTTGGCCTGTTGAAGTTTGCTCTGTTAAACTCATTCCAACCAAATAAGTTGCGTTGAGAGCGACCTCTGAATGCCTGGCTGTTGGTCCGAACGCACCTTTGCCACCCCTGAACGTGCCACGTCTTGCTCGATCGAATCTCATTCGCTTCGCCTTCTGTTATCCCATGTCTTACCTTTGATAGGTTTAGGGGCCATGAAGAGTAACTCTTTACTGTCCTTATCCTTCACCTTCTTAGATCTGGCTACTTACTGTACACATTGTGAAACCTCCGGAATGTGGCATAACAGCTGGCTGATGCAAACAGCTCCAGTCCCGCATTCATACCAGACGCCAGAGTAGTACTCTTGGTACGATCGCTGCCAAGGCCGAGTGTACTGCCGTTTGCATGGTGTGCAGCACTATATCAAACCTCTTCATTTGATATATAAGTCATGATCACATCATTGTCCATCACTCCCTTAATTCCGGTGTACTTCTCTGCAGGCTTGAAGGTATCAAAATGTCCCTCCAGGGCGGTTCTGAGCAAAGACCTGACCCTGACTGAATTGTGAGGATCATGTCTCTTCTTTTTAGAAGCCTTAGCCAACTCCTTCACCATTACACACTCCACTCCGACATTGGAGTCAGATGATGGGAAAGACGATTCAGAGGAGCTAGAAGAGGAGTGGTTACTTTTCTTGCTCTTTTTTGATTTCTTCACTTTTTTCGAAAACATTTTCGACCTCATATACCTGTCACCCTCCGACAGGCCGGATTCTGAACCAGAGGAAACGTCAGACTTACATTTCTTGTTCTTTTTCTTTGTGGTTTTGGTTGGTACACACTGACGTACAAATTGCTCTGACATCACTGATACTTTGCCATCTGATTCACTAACTGATAGCTCATGAGGCCGATGGGTGCTGTCGGTGTGTTTAGCGGCGCGGTTCGGTCGGTTCGTCATTATTTTCCTCCATTTGTTTTGTATGCTCAGCCATTTTTTACTTCGGGCATCCACGTTGTTTAGCAGTGTTACCCTGCTTTTGTTGTGTTGCATTGCGTGTTGATCTCCTTAGTGGCATTTTTGTGGCGTATCATGGCGTTACGTGAAGAAAGTGTGGAAGCAGTCCATGAAGATCAGATATTTGGCTGAAACCGTTGATGACAGTGTGATGCCTTCCCCATCTGATCCAACATACACGAGCAGCACACCGGCAATGTTGCTAGCTGTAAATCAACTTAATATCACCGTAAAAAAAAAACAATCATGTAGGGAATGTCACCATCACTTGCATGTAAAATTCAGGATTAAAATAGACATGCAAAATATATATATTTGTGTGTGATACGGCCGGTAAGCTAAAACACAAGCACCACACCGGCAATATTGCTAGCTGTAAAATCAGCTCAATATCACCATCAAAAAGATGTAGGCAATGTTACCATCACTGCCGTGTAAAGTCGATAATTAAAACAGACATGCCACAAATATGTATATGTGTGTGACATGGCCGGTAAGGTAAAACTGTTGATGGCAGAGTGATGCCTTCTTCCTCTGATACAACAGTCATGAGCGCCACGCCGGCAATGTTGCTAGCTGTCAAATCAGCTCAATGTCACCGTCAACAAGATCATGTAGGCAATGTCACCATCACTTGCGTGTAAGGTTCAGAATAAAATAGGCATACCAGAAATATGTATAATTGTATGTGACAGTCACAAGCCCCGCCGGCAATGTCACTAGCTGTCAAATCAGATCACTATCACTGTCAACAAGATCATGTAGGCAATGTCAGCATCACATGCGTGTAAGGTTCAGAATTACAATAGTCATGCAGAAATATGTATCTTTGTGTCTGACAGGGCTGGTAGCTGAAACCGTTGATGGCAGCGTGATGCCTTCCTCCTCTGCCACAACAGTCACGAGCGCCAGCCGGCAATGTCACTAGCTGTCAATATCAGAGTGTATAGTTAAAAGAGCTGTGTAAAGAGGTCCAAAAGTAATGTTCAACGATACCCGTATGCAATTCCTGTTACGTGGCGTTTCATGCGGATGTGACATTGACACTATAGTGACAGTATGAACTGTCTCCTTTGTGGGGTTACGTGGCATTACGTGAAGAAAGATAAAGTGTGGAGGCAGTCCGTGTTGATCGGGAGCAGTAGTAGAAATGCGGAGTGGACAGGGATTTGATTTCGAATCTTGGCGGGAAGTCTGCAGCCGGTGTGGCGGTTTCAGCATGTTCCCGTGCTCAGACGTGTACCTCGCTTCTGCGCATGCGTCAGAATCTAATAAACATGGCCGTAATCGATTAACACTACCCGGGCGACTCGGGTCATCCCAGTCGTCAGAATTTCAAATAGAACACGGCGAGTGGAGTCGACAAATACACGTGCCGTGTGCCAAAAAAGAATAACTTAGATTAATTAAATGGAAATATAGGTAAACTAGGCCATCATAAAATACTTTAAATCCTATTTTGCTGTATTTTTGATCGGTTATTAAAAAAAAAAAATAAAAAATTGTCCACCCGAGCGCGGAGAAGCGTATTCGATTATTCGACCTGAGTTTGTAGGATGTGCGCATGCGCCAATAAGTGTCTCGGGTGATCCGAGTTGATGCAAAATCCACGCATGCGCAGAAGCAACGGGACACGGCTGAGCACGGGAACACGCTGAAACCGCCACACCGGTGTCATGGTATAAAACCCCGGCCCGATCGCAGCCCCTGCCGTGAAGACAGTTGACAAAGTATTTATTTTTGTAAAATAAATTTAAAAGCTTTCATTGGATCGATTAAAAATATCTTAATGCGCGATTGAAGAGGAGGATCTGAAGTATTTAATGTAACCTAAGAGCAATTTATGCTGAAAGTATTAAAAACAGAGATAATAGTGAAAGTTGGGATATTCTGAGTGTCAGTGCAATCTTCATACAGAAAAAGTGAAATATCTCTAAAGCTACACCACTTAGAAACAAACTCCTTGGTACACATATAGAAAACATATTCGACGGATAGATTATATTAAATTTATATGGTTAGGATTGTGCATTTCTATTACACTTTAATAGACACTGGCAGTGTGTATTCGTTCTGCAGCCTGTTTACAACCTCTGCGCATGCGCAGAGGCCACGGCAGGGGCTGCGATCGGGCCGGGGTTTTAAACCGTGACACCTGGTCTCTAAGGCTAGTTCGGGTTTTTTCCACAAGGTGGCTCCACCATAGCTTACCCACGCCTCCGCCAGAAATTACTCATGTTACGAATAACATTCACAATGCAGAGTTTCTTGCCTTGCTTCAGCTGCTGTTGAATTTTCAACGCCAGCAGCTGATTCAGCGGGGCGTCTAAGGCTGGGTCCAGGCCCAGCTTGAGACGCCTCACTTGTGCCCTGCACTGGGTCACCATCGGCCATAATGTCTTCCGCATGTGACATAACACCCTCGGCCTGTGCATCTGACTGGAACTTAATTTTTCACCTTTGGCAAAACCCTGTGGTTTCAGCTGGCCAGCTTCTGCCTAAAGTGAGAGATTCGGTTGTATTCTATCCAACCGAAACAATTTATTCTGAACCTTTTCCCTCGGAAGTTTTTGTGGACTGGCTCTTGCTTTCTCTGTGTCTTTCTATGGCCGGATGGCCGATAAACCCTTCTGCGTTTAGCTGTGTTTGAGCAGTTTGAGGAAACTGACATCCGCAAGTTTGGTTTTTGTCAAAGGCCTTTCCTTTGATGGGCTTAGAAGCCAAAGTTCTTCCCGTTTTTTATCCTTTGTTTTCTTCGACTAATTGACCTCTTTTGCCCTTCGGCAATGACTACCTTACATACGTTTTCGTAACTTCTGTAGGTAAGGAAGGTGCTAGCGAGGGTTAGTAATTCGATGGCCTTGTTCAGGCCAGAGGGGTCTTTTCATGGTAAATGGGGCCAATGTGTGACATGAGGGTTAAAATGTAATATTCTGTATTTCCTCTTTTTTTTCACTGAGTAGCCATATGTATACTAGTAATGTGATGGAGAAAATAATTGAGGTTAGCCTCTTGTCACAATGATACAAAATAATGGAGTAGCCAACCCCAAGTCTGCATGTAACATATGAATGATTAATAACAATTATTTTTAACAACCTATTGCATGAAACAATTAATTGTTATGCTATGACCCCCTAATTTCACAACAACACCACGAAGAAATATGTACATGGAAGTTATATTCTTCCTAATAGGCAAGGGACAAGCAGGGGACATGACAGTTACTTCCAGAACCAGTTTAAAGGGACCAGCTATAGCTCGCTGGGACACTGAGCGTACTCCGACAAATGCTCTCCAAGCACAACTTTGTTTAGTTTTTATGTTTAAATGAACCAAGTATGTGTGGGGAGAGTAGGGGACCCACTTCACCACCAGAAGTGAGTCAGTTCTGAGGCTGGGAATAGCTGGCAGCTGTTGTTTTAAAAATGGCTGGGTGAGTGGAGATAAGGGAGAGTAAAACTGGGGTATTTTCAATCTTCTTTAGAGTAGTTCAATCAGGAAATATATTTGTGTAATGTAAAATATATGTTAGTACAATTACATTGCATAATTCAATGAGAAACAGATATAGATGAAAAACATTTTTTTGTTGATGAATGTAAAAAAGGTTCTGCTGTGGATGGGGTTTGAACCCACATCAAACAACTTCAGATTACAAGTCCAACACTCTAACCACTAGGCCACAGAGACCACACATAATTAGTAGTCTCACTTCAGGCTATTTGTGTATAGGACGTCACATATAAAAGGTATGTATGTATGTATGTATGTATGTATGTATGTATGTATGTATGTATGTATGTGTGTGTGTGTGTGTGTGTGTGTGTGTGTGTGCGTGCGTGCGTGCGTACGTACGTACGTACGTAAGTATGTATGTATGTATGTAGGTAGGTAGGTACGTGTGTATGTGTGTGTGTGTATGTATGTATGCATGTATGTATGTATGTATGTATGATTGTATGTATGTACGTGCGTGCGTACGTACGTACGTACGTACGTACGTACGTACGTACGTACTCATGTATGTATGTAAGTATGTATGTATGTAGGTAGGTAGGTACGTACGTGTGTGTGTGTATGTATGTATGTATGCATGTATGTATGTATGTATGTACGTATGTATGTACGTATGTATGTACGTATATATGTATGTACGTATGTATGTATGTACGTATATATGTACGTACATATGTATGTATGTACGTACATATGTATGTATGTAAGTATGTATGTAAGTACGTATGTACGTCGTATGTACATGCATACGTACGTACGTATGTTTTTTTGTTGTTGTTTTACATCCTAGCAATATCTAAGGTCATATCAGGACGGGTACCAACTTGTGACAGTGCGCGCGCATGGCAACTCTATAGTGCTGCCCCACTGGAATACCATGCCACCAGTACCATGACCTGATATCCCACTCAGTCACATTATCATGACACTGAGCCAACCAGTCCTTGTCCTATCCTAATAATGCCGAGCGCCAGACTAGGAAGCAACAAGTATCAATTTTAATGTCATTGGTTTGACTCGACCAGGATTCGAGTTAGAGCGTCCGTCTCCCGTGTTGGTAGATCGTGGGGTTGTGAGTTTGAATCCTGGTTGAGTCAAACCAATGATTTTAAATTGATACTTGTTGCTTCCTAGTCTGGCGCTTGGCATTATTAGGATAGGACAAGGACTGGTTGGCTCAGTGTCAGGATAATGTGACTGAGTGGGATATCAGGTCATGGTGCTGGTGGCCTGGTATTCCAGTGGGGCAGCACGATAAAGTTGCCATGAGTGCGCACTGTCACAAGTCGGTAGCGGTCCTGATATGACCTTAGATGTTGCTAGCACGTAAAACAACAACAAACAAAACAAACACATACACACACACGTTTTATATGTGATGTCCTATACACAAATATCCTGAACTGAGATTAGTAATTATGTGTGGTCTCTGTGGCCTAGTGGTTAGAGTGTAGGACTTGTGATCAGAAGTTGTTTGGTTGTGTGGGTTCAAACCCCATCCACAGCAGAACTTTTTTTTTATATTCAACAAAAAAAATACGTTTTTCATCTATATCTGTTTCTCATTGAACTATGCAATGTAATTGTACTAACATATATTTCACATTACACAAATATATTTCCTCATTGCACTTCTCTAAAGAAGATTGAAAATACCTCAGTATTACCCCCAACTACTAACTAGGTCACTCTCCTGTACACCACCAAGTGGAAAAGTTCAGTACTAAGCATGCACCACCCCTGTGGCACACATCTGAACTATTTCCGAGTTCGTTTGTTTTCCACGCGGCGGATATCTGGCCACTTTAATCACCATGGAATATTAGATATAAAAATAATATATATATACATGCAAAATGAACATTTATTTAAGTTTGTTTGTTGTTGTTTTACGTCCTAGCAACATCTAAGGTCATATCAGACGGGTACCGACTTGTGACAGTGGCGACTTTATAGTGCTGCCCCACTGGGAGACCAGGCCGCCAGCACCATAACCTGATATCCATCTCAGTCACATTATCCTGACACTGAGCCAACCAGTCCTTGCCCTATCCTATTAACATCCAGCACCAGGCTAGGAAGTATCAATTGTTAAGTCATTGGTTTGACTCGACCAGGGTTCGAACCCACGAACCCATGGGTTCAGATCCCCCGATCTCCCAAAACAGGAGACCGTCGCTCAACTCATTCGGCCACCCCATCTGGTGCATTTATTTCAAGTTAAGAGTCTCCTTATATTATTTAATTGAGAAACAAAATAATGGAGTAGCCAAATAAAGGTCTGGTAGGCTGTAGTCCACATTCTCCATGTAACAAATTCATGCCTTTAAAACACCATATTTTTGTAATGAAAATGTTGGCTTTTTTTAAACTGTCACATTAGACCTTAATTTTTTCATATCTATCCCTACAAAGTGAAAGAATACCAATTCTACAAAAACACAAAAAAACTCCTCTACTCTTTCCTTAAAACGCCTGTCACACATTACCGGACTGAGTACCAGACACCACCGGCCAAAGAATTGTCTAGTCCGGCGCTCTCCGGTACACAAAATGTATTGAAATGGAGCGTAATTGGGTCAATTGCTGCCAGACAACCAGACAAGTACCGTACATGTACCGGACAAAACGGACACCAACGGATGGGTACCGGACATGTATGGATGGGTACCGGACATGTACCAGACACCAACATGACACGTCAGTCCGGCGGTGTCCGGTAGAAGTTTTGTGCATGTTCAAAACTTGTACCGGACGTTGACGGACACTGCCGGACGGGTACCGGACATCACCGTACAGTACCGGACAGTGTCCGGTTCTCCAGTCTGGTAAGGTGTGACTGGGCTTAATTGTTTTTGACGATTACATACTGGAAAATACATTGGCCCCATTTACCATGAAACGACCCTGAGACGAAGATTACGCCTTCAGCATCCTGTCTGCAACCGGAAGGGTCACTATGAGGGCAGCGAGGAAAGCCCGCTGGTTGGTGTACCTGACGTTTTCGGATTTCTTCTTGTCTTTGACAAAGGGACCTCTTCGTCCTCTCCCTTAAGACAGGAAAATGTGATCCGCTTCACACCAGTGATAACAAATAGTTTTTCCCCTGATCCTCTCGGGTCAGCTCCTCCAATTTGTGAAAAATGTCCATCAAGTGTTCTCCCGAGGAGTATGTGCAGCCTGACCTATTCGTCTGGCTTGAAGGAGTGTGAACAGCCTGACGCCTTGTCTGGCTAGTTGAGCCTAAACTAAGCTCTCCAGTTGAATTCTTTGGCTAACGCCATAGGGTGGTTGATTTCCTAGTCGGAATTAAATTATACCGAGCTAACACTCGCAGAAGATGAAGAGGATGAGTGCATTTTCCTCTTCTGACTCCTTTTACTTTGTGTATTCGTTGACCCACCATGGTCTTTATCCGAGCCTTGTACTACTCGTCTCCCTCCGCATCCTCAACTTCAGTTTGAGGACCGTGTTGTATGATGGGTTCTAGCCACACCTAAGTGGAACCAAGTGACAGGAGTGTGGGTCAATCGTGACGGACAACCAGTCCTCCCGCCAAGCGTAAAAGTGTAGGGTTCTAAAAAAAACATTTAGAAACCCAAATTTGAGGCAAAAAAATGTACCTTGAAACTACTCAGCGTCTTGTCGCAAGTTGTTGGAATATGCTAACTGACTTGAGACTGGAAACGCTTCATCTCCCTGGGCTCTGAATGCCCTGGAGGCAGCAGCCCGAGGTAAAAAATATATATATTAATGAAGCAAAGGGACTATGAGTGCAGGACACATTTCTATGTTTTTAGTGCGAGTCTATGACATACCCATTTTTTTTTCAATTATTCTGAATTTAAAGAACAATGATAAATATATATACCTGGAATTTTGAACAAGAATTTATCTCCAACGGCACGGATTTGACGTTTGTGATAGAACATACAATTAGCCATTAAGTAGTACATGTCAATGGGGATGGCTCCATGGTAGTAGATGAGCAGTGCAGGTCCAGTGGTCGGTATCTTTTCAATCCCGATTACTTCATATCCTAGATAAATCAAAGGATATTTCATTTAACAGAATTAAGTTTTACTGACAGAAATATGAACATAATTTTGATGAATTAACTATTTGTGATGATTCGTGACAATCAATACGTATTCATAGTTTAAAGGAAATTGTAACTTCCCTCTGAGGAAGACAAATGAATGACGTAAAAAGTAGGCCTCTGATTTTCAACTTTGTATTCATCAGAATATAAGCAATACAGCAAATATGCCTAGTTTATTGCACTTAGACTAGACTTGCGTGTAAGTTGAAGTATTACTAAGATTCTTACGAATCTACAAATACAAAGGAAAGGATTAAGGGAGAGGAACAAGTTTGCAGTCAGAAACCAGTTGAGTAGTTGTAATTGGAAGGGACCCAAAACCTTAAATTCAAAACAATGAGAAAAGAATTGTCAAATGATTAATATTACCAGCTACCTATGCTTTTCAAGACTGATGTACCAGATATTTTTTCATTTCCGCAATAAGCCCATGGTGTGGATGGGTGGGCCCCTGATACATACCTTTGTACTCATAGATTCTTAAGAATCATAGTTATAATTCAATATACAGGTACATCTAGTCTAACTACAATAGTTTGACTTCATCTTCCAAATACATAGCTAAGTTTTAGGTAGGGGGGGGGGGGGGGGTCTTTTATTTAATAATAGACAATCTGTAATGATTGTCATTTTAAGTTTAAACACAATTTCTGGTACGGCCTCAATCTAGGCCCCTATTATGACCAAGGCTCTTAATTCTTCTATTTGTCCTCTCTTGACCGATTATTGAAGATTGCTTTTTGAACCACGCTCAGATTATCTATTGATTTATGATATACATATGCATGAGTCTCTCAATGAAGTATTTCTCATGGTCGCATTCAAATGTTATCCCATGGCTTGTGTTGATGAAGCTGATGCTCCTCTCATGGTTGGTCCCTTATATTTTTGTTACTACCCAACAATTTTTTTAATTCAACATTTATATAGCTAATGTAGCTCTCGTAAAATTGGTTCATGTGGGCCAACATAAGACAACAATTGTATATTCTGTCATTTTGTATTTGCTGTTCTCTCAACATAGTTCTTAATCATACATACAACACATAATTCCTTATCTTTATTGTAAAGGTGGAACCTAATGATTCATAAAAATGTTCATTCGAAAATTCACTGAGTTTTCCTCACACCTCATGCTATCAATTTGTCAATTTAAAATCAGTTAACCCCTCTGGGAAAACATTAGTAATAGTAAGTTTATATGAAAACATAAGACTTGAAGTGAAATTAGTTTTCAGACTATTTTTCAGTCCAACTTTAATACTCCAAAAAATCATTATATGTAGGCTGTGGAGGCTTTATGACAACTCTTAGAAAACCATTTCATCAGACAAATTTCACCCAACACTTTTCTTTTCGTAACCAAGTCCAGCTGCGGTAACACCGAAGCAGCTGTGGGGACGCACTCCCTTTGTTGCTACTCCCGGAAGCCGAGTGTGTCTATTCTATAGGAGTATGAGAAGTTTCTGGAAATACAACAACTTTTAAAGAAATATTATCATTAACTGAATTCCTGTCCTCATAACTACAGAGAACACTTGCACCTTCACAATATTTAGCAAATACATCCTCTAGATCAGTCATGTATATTATCTGTGTAAAACAGGGGCTAGGTGTCATAAACATTTGATGACTTGCCTGTGAACCCACATATTCATTGGCTTGGCCTTGCTCAAAGACCATTACATCAAGACAAGTGTCTATAAATGGTTCAACTGGCTCTAATTGGGTTGATCCGGTTTGGTTAGTAATAGTTGAATTGATACCACGTCCAATACTTTTTGCTTGCTCAGCATTCACTAGCATTTGAACATATGCCAAATTGTTATCAGTTGATGCCTTCCGTTGTAACATCATGAATATTGTTAATAGGTACTCCAAACTAAGGACTGGTTGCTGATGCTGACTGGCCATTGGAAAAAATAGGAGAATTTTTCAGATTTTGTACATGTGGATATCACTTAAAGATAATGTAATCACATTATAGATATTTGCATTTCAATATCCCAAATATAACCAGAGATATTAATTTTCTAAATATTTGATCAAGGATGGTTAGTGAAAATCACATTATTTGCCATGTTTGATGTCAAATTGCTGAACTAATTTTTATTTGTAAGGTCTGACAAAAAATTGAGATTAGAATTTGCACTAGAAGTAATAAGTTAAAGGAATAATGATGTGATTAAAATGTAATTTGCATTCAGCAGGCAGCTTCAAACATCAGGATTTAAGCATTTGCAGAATCATGAAAAATGTTTGTAAAATTAAGGGCAAAAATTAAAATATAAAAGAATCCATAACCCAGGGACTAATAGACCAATTTGATATTATTATATATATTTGTAATCAGATTGATAAGACCTTTCCAACTCTACCATTTACAAATTAACTTCAGGAAAAGAATAATTCAGTTTGGAGTACCTATTGTTATTATACATATTCAAAAAACCGACATTTTGATGGAAAGCTGGACTTGAAACCACTTGTTTTTTTGCCTATTTTATATTATCCTCACACCTCTGGTTTGTCTGGGTTGCTAGTCAATATTATTACAATTAAACTATACTTATCAGTAAGTTGACGTATTACTTAGATTCTTATGAATCTAGCGAATACGAAGTCAGCGATCAAGGGAGAGAGTATAAAGGGACCGCGCTTGTTGAGCCCACTCAGCATTCGTAGTGTAATGGCCCACGGCCCTCTGACTCCCACTCTCACGGAAGAACACCAAGATTCAATCAGAGTACGCTTCAACTTGGTTTATTGAACCATCTGCTCTCCGCGGCGTCAGTAGTTGTCTGACCCGCCCTCTGACTCGCCAGATCCCACATCGACTCTATAAGTGTGTGTGGGGGGGGGGGGGGGGGTCAGCCACCCGCAGTAGAGGGCAGCCCAGTTGGGGTCTGCCCGGTGGCTACCCGTGCCGCCACCTGGCGCAGTATAGTGGTACTGCGCTGGTGCACGGCGTAGTCTCCGCTGCTACCACGTGGTAGTAGAGCTCATGTACAGACTACTACACTAGTATGAGGAATAATAAAACTAATCTAGCTAACTCTAACTACCCCACCATATGTTGTCCATTATTTTGCTTCCACATTCGAATTATTACTTTTTTGACTGAACCCTATGGCATGGGTGGGAGGGCCCCTGATCGCTGACTTTGTATTCGCTAGATTCGTAAGAATCTAAGTAATACGTCAACTTACAGGTAAGTCCAGTTTAACTGTAACATTCTTACTTCATCTACCGAAAACCAGAATTCACCGCCACGGCAGAGATTTCATAGTCTTATTTGTATTATTCCGAATTTCATTATTATTCTAATTCAATTTTGTTTCTTCATCATTCTTATCATTTTATTTCAAGCTCTCACTTTTTCTATGTCTTACTTTTATATAGCAAATGACTTGGTCTCCTACCATGATGCGGTTCTCAGTTGACCACGAGATCCTGATGCAGAAAGTAGCAAGAACTGGATTAGGCAACAAAGCATATAATTTCTTCGCAAATTATCTCAAGAACAGGATGCAGTGCACAAAACTAAACAACAATGAGTCCACCACCCGTAGGGTCAAGACCTGGGTGCCACAGGGCTCCACCTTTATTAATGACCTACCACTAGGAAGTCTATCTGAAAGAGCAACATTTACATTATTTGAGGATGACACAATAGAGATCTTGTGGCAGCTGCAGCCCAGACAGACATGGTGCTAGATAAGGTGAATACATGGTGCCATAAAAATAAACTAACAGTAAATAGTGCCGAGTATGTGATCTATGGGACGAAAATGAGAAAAACAAGAAGCCCTCAAATCCAACTACAAATGGGTGGAACCTTACTTCGTGAAGTGGACAAATACCTGGGCACAACTCTTGACTCCACACTAAATGGGAACCGACAATTGGCAAGACTGACTCAAACACTGGCACTAAAACTGACAACTTTTAGAAAATTAAGGAAATTCATAAGTGAAAACACTGCACTGCTCCTGTACAAGACTACAATATTGACTGTTATAGAATACAATGACATCATATATGAGCTCTTAACAAAACAACAAAAGATCAAATTGCAAAGAATTCAGAACCGAGCACTGAGAACAGTTTACCAAGGCAGAACTGCACAAGAAAGCCAAATTGGATACTCTCTCAGAACGAAGGGACATACACCTTATGGCACTAATGCACAAAAGACGAAAAATTCATTGACTGAACAAATAGAATAACAAGAGGGGCCTTAACTCTCCTCAATGTATCACACCCTTCAACAAATAAATATATCGGAGCACCAATCTACAAAGGCAGTGTCATGTTGAATGACCTCCCTACCAGAGTCAGAGAAACACAAAAAATACTTGCCTTCAGAAATATATATAGACCCCACCTGGTTATTCAGGCCCTTGAATGACTACTGAGCTCCTGCCCCCCACCCACATCCCCGCTTGCTCTCCTGTGGGGTTCCCCCCCCCCCCCCACCACCCACCCCAATGGGCCCCCTCCACTGCCACCACCCTTAACCACCATGAACAAACCATCAACACACGGATCATCCGACACAACTATCAACCTGTTTAAACACATTGAACATTATATAAGATAGACAAAATGTCTTGTCAACTATAAACTTACCTTGTTTTATAAGAGAAAAAATGTAACTCTCAATGATTGTTTGAGTTGCCCCGAGTATACACTTTCTACTCGGTGCATGAACTATAGTGACTGGTACTGTACATTATACAGCAGGAGCCACTCCCTTAATTCTACAGGATCATATTCAGATGAATAAATACTTTACCAAAAAAAAAAAAAAAAACGGCATTGAGGCATGCACCCATTGCCGCCGACGCGCCAGCACCTCTAGTGCTATGCGCATTTTATTTATCCGTATCAATACCTGCTAAATTTAAGGTGCTCAATGCCCAGCGTGCCAAAGTAGCTCTAGAGATTGGCTCTAGAGATTGGGACTATATAAGACAACCATTGAGTTTCCCCTCCTAACTGCATTAGTTCTTTCCAAATATCTGGTAATGGTCCTCACTATACATAATACTTCTGCATGAGCACTCCAACCTTGTTTGTTTGTTGTTTTACATCCTAGCAACATCTAAGGTCATATCAGGACGGGTACCGACTTGTGACAGTGCACACTCATGGTGACTTTATAGTGCTGTCCCACTGGGAAACCAGGCCGCTGGCACCATGACCTGGTATCCCACTCAGTCACATTATCCTGACACTGAACACACCACTCCTTGCCCTGTCCTAATAATGCTGAGCGCCTGGCTAAGAAGCGACAAGTATAAATTTTTAAGTGCCAAGCAGCGCACGCACTGACCTAAATACATGTGCTGACGTCATATGAAATTGGTCAATAAGGGATTACAAATGGTCTATGAAGGTAAATGGTGTATAGGGCCAGGGGCATAAATATATTATGTGGTGCTGGTGATCCTTTACTTATATTAAATAGTCATTGTGTATTCTATAGATACTGTGAGAGGGGCACTATTGTTAGTGTGGAAGGAGCTCAAGAGCTCTACTCAGAACCTCCCCCCCCCCCCCCCCCCCCCGGCAACTGTTAGTCACGGATCACCACACACACAGACACAACAGGGCAGGTGAGGCCAAAGCAGCCAAGGCACGGTGGTGGGTAGATCACAGTTGTCATGGTGATACAGAAATGCTTACTGTTGAGTGGACCTAGAAATGCTTGATGTTGATTGGAGAGCATGGTCAGGTGACATGCCATAGCAAGTCCAGAAACCACTATATAATAATAAACCTGAGGGTACAAGCTCTCTGTCTTCCTGCACACTTTATACTCTGCCTTTCTTATACTTGCCTGTAGTGATTTCCTATTAGCCTGCCTACACAACTACAGCTGCCAGACGACGACTTTACATGTGCATTGAGTCTTTAATGACCAATGGTCAGCTATATATATAACTTCAGCCATTAATCTCTGTTTGATTCCTTATCTGCACCATCTCAGCAAACATGTGTTTAAAGTGTGATAGGTCTTTCAATGAATTTCTGTAATAGTCGCTGAACTTTTATTCTAAGCAGCCAAATATGTTCTTTGACCAAGTTTGCCCTTTACAGCTGCTCATGTTACTCCCCGATGAGTTTCTGCGTGGTTCTCTCCTTCAGACTCGCTCAAACTGTGAACTGAAACAACCAGATCTCATCCAAATGTCCTTGCTTAGCCATGATTCACGTGACCACACCAGTTACTCATCACACACTTGATTGTGCTTTCAACTTGGCCGAGAGTGCGTAACGGGATCTGTGAGCTCCCCTCAGTCAGAATCTATAAGACAAATAAAGTATATCAGTACACATATATATTAATAGGTAGTGGCAGCCTGCTGACATTTTACCAATCACTGGGAAAAATAAGTAAATTTGTGTTTTTTTCATTGCTTCCAACTCGACATACAGGAGACCAATGATATTATAAAGTATATGTAGATAAAGAGAAAGACTGACTTTTGACTTCTGTATAATTTCCTTGTTAATATTTTTATTTAACAACTTTGTTTTCTGCACTTGAAGAACATAGTCTTACAAAAGTATGTGTAGCACATGAACTTCTAGCTGTACAGCATAAACTCCTCTACCTTCAGCAATGAGAGGCCCTGGCCCTATGCAAGCTACAAATCTGTTTTTAAGATCACTGGAAAGCTTACACCATCAGCTTTCTAATGATATCTGGCAAAAACGAAATAACCATTTTTGGATTGCAAAATAAACTTAAAACTCAAAATACCATATATCGCAATATATTTACCCCCAACAACTCTGGTATCATCTGAAAACTGATTTAATTTCCTTTTAATGGTATGCAAAACTAAGTATAACACTTTTTGGGGCAGTTACCCTCTTTGAAAATAATTTTGCTCAACTTGGCCTCAACTCAAAGTGAGTGAGTGACAAACACTGAATCCTGAGTGTTAGTCAACAGTGCTGTAAAGCACAGGCATGAAAGTGAGGTCATTCTCTTTATTCACGCCAAGTTTGAAGCAGATCTATATAGTAATTCTTAAGTTATGATGTCTTTTACTATTAGTATTCATGTTATAGTCGATTTTGGTCTGCATCTGTCATTTTGGCGTTTTTATCAAGTTTGGAGTATATCTTCAAGGAAAATACAGTGATCACACTAAAACCCTTCACAGATACTCTATGGATATATGACTATCAGTTTGAGCAACGACAGACAACCATTAGAATCAGATTATCAAATATGGCCAGATTTGTCATTGGAATAAATTAGTTTTTACATATTTCTGGCTTGAAAACTTGTGAGCTGGTTCTCTGGGTATAAGTAAAGCAGATCTTAAGATATGGGCAATGTCATTGGTTAAATCATGTTTGTTATGAGTGGATGAAAATGGTTAATTTCACATTGGCTTATGCTGCAACAGTCCCATCAAATTTCAACAGGTCATATTTCAAAAAGTAAAGAAGATATCAGAATAATTCTTTGTATGATGTGCTTAGATTAAAAAGTTATATTTAATTAATATTTAAATCACAATAGATATATATTTTGTAATTTGACTACCGCTACCTAATATTAAAACACATTACCACTTTTTCAACAACAAAAGTCACACCAACAGAAGTTTTTTTAACTTAATATATTACAAAAGGTATATCCCCCTGGAAAGTTTGAAAAAAAAGCTTACCTAAATGGTTCACTTCTTCCATTACGCTGAGCTTACTTCTCTGTTGAGTTGCTAAAATTGAGCTTGTTCCTGACCATGATAGGCTTGTTCCTCTCCCCAGAAGTTTTACTTCTTTTATACTGGACATGAAGTAAGAATAAGTATATGCTCAACTGAACTTCTGAATACTGTAAATTAAGTATCACGGAGGTCGTTCTAACGTATCCCGCTGTTTTCTTTACGCCTCAGTAACTGCATTTTAAATATCTATTGGTCCATACTTAAACCTATTTTCTATAACAATGTGGCTTTTTTAAAACATCCCAACAACAATTAAGTTCATATCAGGATGTGTACCGACATGAGACAGTGTACTCTCATGGCAACCCAGTACCACCCCCCTGGCAGACTGGGGTGCCAGCCCTATGACCTGATATCACATTTTCACATTATCCTCATACTGAGCAATCCAGTCTTTGCCTTATCCTATTAATGCCAAGTACCAAGCTGGGTACTAATAAGTATAAATTGTGTAAGCTATTGCCTTGACTCGGTCAGGTTTCGAGCCCACGATCTTCCACAGCCATCCCGCCCAGTCCTATGAAACGCATTGACTCAGAAATACAAAGCCATGCACTTTTTTTTCAAGTCGTTCATATTTAATTAACTGACTCTCGAGAATATAATAGACTTAATTTACATGGTAACAGTGGTTCTCTTTCCCCCCCCCCCCCACCTTCATGCATCAACATTGAGTGACCGATACAGCATCAGGTGAGGACAACTTAGTCCCAATGCCCAAATGCATCACTTGGGGGCGATTTTTTCGCAGGATACTACACTATGCAGCTTTTTTTAAAGCAACTTTAAATTTCTGTTACACAACTGAATGTGGAAAATAACAGTTGACAAGACAGGTGATTATCGACCGAGCACTATAGCTGATACCCTTGTCACATGAGAGCCAGCGTCCATCACCAACCTCCTTACGCTCAAAAGGACACCAACCTCCCAGCATCCCATTCGATACATTGATTCAAATACGTGGTCGGTGCCATGGTGGTGCCAGGCCGTCGCCGCATCAACGCCGGGACGGCGCCAGTGCGTCACCGGGTTGGCACCATAGCGACACCAGGTCGCCAACCATTTTTTAATGGTGCCGACCAAACTGGACGCAAGGGGGTTGCAAGTGCAGCACTTGCAACCTCCTTGCACCCAAATTCCCAAAATGGACGCAGAGAGGTTGGCGTTCTCACGGCGCCAGCACTTAAGGAGGGCGCAATGAGGATGTTATGACGTTGCGAATCGATCGTAAGCGAACACAGGCCTCATGTGACTGGGGTATTAGGGTGAAGATGGGATTTTCGTTTGAATGAGAGTAACAACTAACATACACAGGAATTATTGCAATTTCAAATATTGGAAATATTAAATTTACACAATGGACTGTGCATGTAAAAAAGCTTTATAAAATTAATCTAAAATCTAATGAATGAAGCTAGGTGCAAAGTTGAAAGTATTAGTATTACACATCGCATCCTATAAAACTATCACACTGAATCAAAATCATAATAAGAAAAATAGCACTGCCCTAAAAAATGATAACATTTAAATACCAAAAACACCCACTGAAATGAGAAGTATACCATGCCAAACTTTTCCATAGAAATCCCAGAGGAGGCATACAATGTGCCTAGCTCCATTCCAGAAGTCACCGCGATCAACAACGTCTTTTATGGCGCAGAAGAGGTTATGGCGAACTTGATACAAATGGAGAAAAAGCGCCGTTATTATGATGAGCAGCACGATGACGAAGGGCATGAGGATGGTGAGGATCAGTGGAAAGAATACCCATGCGAGCCACTGCATGTAGTTCACGTCCACATGGTCGTTTACCCATAAGTAAAGATCTTGACTGCACCTGGCTGTCATGTTCAGCACGGATGCCCAGTCAATGCCCAGAGCCATAGTTGTTGAGCTCTGGGTGATGGTAAAACCATTAAGTCATCGAACCGCACAGGTCTATTACTGAAATGGGAAAACAATGAAAACAAGTGGTAGGCCTAATGGTATAAATCTAGATCTGATTTAAATGGACTCGATCCGTCGCAAAACAATCGACGACTGCATGGAGTAGATCTGCAAAACTATGAATAAATGGTCTTTTGGGCATATTAGTGCAAACTGTATTTGAATGTTTTTTCCCCTAATCCAAAACAGCTTCTGATAAAAACTAGCGCAGATAATAAACTTCTCCGGCAGCGACATTCTCAGAGGGTGCTTTTGGCACAAAAAAGTAGTTCTGGACTAGACCTAGACATGAATTATTTGATGGAAACACAATTTATCACATAGAATTGATGAAACACTAAAGCTAAAAGTTGTAATCGGCAAGTGAGGTTTAATTTAAATTTGAGAATGTGATAAATGGAATACTTGCTGAGTGCACCTAGATAAAAGATCCACCTCTGACTCAGGCTACTGTAGTACAGGTTGAATCTTTTATCTAGGGTGCACCTAATTACTTCCATATCCCTGTTTCGAGGTGAATATTTTATTTGGGGGTCGTTCTCAGAAGTTGTGTACCACCTTTGTGAATGGAAACCAAAAGTGAAAACATTCCAAATAGCAGAAAACATTCCAAATAATAGCAGAATCAATATTCATATGAAGGTTTATAAACTATATTTTATGCGAATGTTTAAATTTCGGTTTTTTTTTTCACTTTTTGATTTTGATCTTATACAAATTGAGAAAGCTGTTAAAATTAACCATGTAGCATCCATCCATGACATCGTTTTAAGACCCGCCTTAATATTGACCTTAGATGTTGCCAGGATGTAAAACTCCAACAACCGACCATCATTTGAAAACACACAACAAATTCAAACAAGATTTGATTGATTACAGTGAAGCCAAAAGAATTGTTTCTTACCAGGAAAATAGTTGTACAAATATTTGGGTAAATGTATGGTGTTGAAATGCAAATTTTAATATTGTCACCGTAGCATAAAATCTTATAAGCATATTTTGGATATATTTTGTGGGATAGATTATATGTATATAGTATTGCTAACATACTTACTACACATAGTCAACAATAACTATTTGACTTGCTACCCCATAAAAAGAAGGCAACATCATTCATTAACAATGTAAGTATGTCAGGCAGTTTAAATCTTCAAGAATGTGCGTATCGCGGGGTTTACCCGGTGTCAGCGTCTTATTTCCCACAAGTCTCATTTCCCAAATATCGCTTCTGCGCATGCGCGGATTCGAGTGACGAATGCAGACTGCAGATTGTCAGAGTCTCATTTCCAACAAGTCTCATTTCCCAGTGTTTCGTAGCGTTTTTATGACTTTAAACCCAAGAATACTGGAGGAAACGTGTACAACAATATTCTCTACGAGTTTGAGAATATTGGTGAATATATTAAAGGCAAAAAACCGATTCGGTTGCCGGTACGGTAGAGTTGACATCGCCGTGTTGTTTACTTCTGGTCGGTTGCTCGACCTGATTATCGCTATTTGTTTTTTAGCAGTTATTCTTATGAGTTTAAACCCAAGAATACAGGAGAATACGTATTGCTTGTGGAGAACAATATTCTCAGACTTTTAGAATATTGACGCATATATTAAAGAATTTATTGGAGTTAAACAGGAGGATACATATTTCTTGTGGAGAACCAGACTGGCTCATTTTTGACGCATGCGCAGACGACGCTGTTGGATTCTGACCATGCGCAGAAGCGATGTTTGGGAAGTGAGACTTGTGGGAGGTGAGACGCTGACACCGGCTTATGCTCTGGCCGAAATCGCGATTACCAGCCGGAACGGCCTGGCAGTTTGGCACCCACTGTATTGTGGCATGTGTTACTTTTTGCTTTGCTGTGGGGACACTTTTTAAGTTATTAACAAGCCGTCTTTTGCATCATGTACATAAAATGTTCTTCTTCATCTGGGTCCTCAATCTTTTGAATCTGTCGACCAGAAGTTTAAGGAGAATTGCTCCAAATTCTTTCTTTTCCTTCGTTTATCGGCAAATCATCTAAATTTGAGGATATTCATTTTTACACAGATTCCTGAGTATTACTGTCAACAGTGCTGTAAAGCACATGAGCATAAGTGAGGTCATTCTCTTTATTCACTCCAAGTCTGAAACAGATTATCTATACAGTAGTTCTTAAAGTTGCATAGTCCGATGATTTTGAGTTTCTGTTATTTCCTAAGATAAAGATATTAGGTTGATCATTATAATCTACCTTACATTAGATTGAAGTAACTTTTATTTTAAATGGCTAACTTTTGAGATATTTGAAGTGCAAGTGTGCGAAATTAATTTTGGCAAGCTTACCAAAACTCTAACACCATAGGTTTATGCAGTAACAGGTTCTATTAAATTGACTCAGTATTCCCTTATATGTGATGAGAAATGTTTAATAAGTACAGCAGTATCCAAGTTAGATATGCATAATCAAATCTAGATAATTGTTTTCGTTTTGAAAATTGTATGTTTTGATCGGACCATGCAGCTTTAAGTTATGGGAATTTATGTCTTTTTCTATTAATATTAAGGTTATTGTCGATTTTGGTCCGCATCTGTCATTTTGGTCTTTTTCAAGTTTGGAGTATCATATCTTCAAGGAAAATAGAGTGATCACCCTAAAAATAATTACAGATACTATATGGATATAGGACTATGAGCTTGTCCAACCATAGACTATACAGATCATTAGAAATCAAAATACAGATTATCAAATATGGCAATTTGGCCGGATTTGTCATTGGAATAAATTAGTTTTCCCCCAATTTTTAGGAGTTGACAATTTAACAATTATACATATTTCTGGCTTGAAAACTTGTGAGCTGGTTCTCTGGGTATAACTAAAGCAGATCTTAAAGTCGCCTGGTATACCTCACCCAAACGAATCCAGCATCAAAAGCTATCCTAACATACCGTTTTTTTTCAGTTCATGCAACTGAACATGTGGGAGGAGAGTGCTGAGGTCTGTGATGTATGAATGACATCATAGGTGGGATTTCCTCATCACATGACCTAGAGGGGTTCCCCACACACAGGGTAATCCATGGCAACCACCAAGATGGCAGCCACAGAAAGCTCTCAATTCAACTTTTAAAGTCTATTAATCTACATGATTTAATCAATTATTCACACAAAAAGTAGCTGGTCATGATAAATAAACATTTGAACTTTATATTTAGCATTTTAGATTGCAAATTCTAACATTTTTCTCTATATGGTCATCTAAAAGCCTTGTCAGTGCTGCTGGACTACACAACAGGAGCAACCAATTACAGCACCCCCCCCCCCCCTCCCATATACACAGTTGCATGAACTGAAAACCTGCAAAGGTATGCTTGGAGAGCATTTGTTGGAGTACGGTTCGTGTCTCAGCAGCCTATACCGGACCAGGTCCGTTTAATTTATGGTCAATGTAATTTGTTAAATAATGTTTGTTATGAGTGGATGAAAATGGTTAATTTCACATCAGGTTATGCTGCTACAGTGCCATCAAACGTCAACAGATCATGTCTCAAAAAGTAAAGAAGATATCAAAATAATTCTTTGTACGCTCTGGTTGTATTAGAAAGTTCTATTTCATTAATCTGAGATTATAGCCACCAATACTCTAATTCGCAGAGCTGCAACTAATCAATCAGCATGCATCATTTTACTGTGCATGTGCAAAATTACTTTTTGGTCGCAATGCACTGTGTTTGATTCGCCGCGGGGGAGGGGGGGCCCTCTGCCACTGACACTTCTGCCTCATGTGACTCAGCCTGTTACGCCTCCATGATGCTCATCTGACTGATTTGTCATGTGTTGTTGTTTTCATTTACATGATGATTATTTACATTTAGATGATGATTATGTTTTTGTATGCATTTTTTAAACTAATAATTGTCAGTTATTTATCACAGATAGTGCAAATACATTTAAAATACAGTTCTGCTATATCATTATATGACTTTGGGACTTTTCATTAATAATTTATGTTGTTTATTTACTATTTTTCTTAGGTAAAAAATCCTGCAATTGAAAACCAATAGAGTAACTGAGATAATTAACCTATTGCCTATTCCTGATACATAAACTGCTTCTGCTATGCCTTGGCTATGCTAGGGACTTGCAAATCAACGTGTACAGACCTGCCTCGCTCCATAGGAAAAAGTTGACCCCTTATAAAACATTGTTTTTATCATGTTTTATGTATGAACAGTACAAATGATGAATGGTAATTCAAATGTTTAGGATATCAACATTCTGGTAGGTCATTTTCCAAGAAAAAATATGTGACAGTTCAGCTGAGAAAAGAACTAAAAATTGACCCAACTTTGTGAGCTCCTCGCCGCTAATCGGTAAATCTCACACATATAAAATTGAAATAATATGGTTCTTAAACATGTTATCTGTGTGTATGTCAAGCGATTTGCTTGTATATGGTGCGATTTGAGAGTTATAACACTTTTGCTGACAGTCACACCTCTGCTCATGCCACTTGGCATTCACACCTTCATTGGCTGCTTGATGCTACCCGGTCAAAATTCCTGCCCCTATAACCATATATACTTACTCTGAGGTAAATAGCGCATCCTTATGATACATTATGCACCATAACTTTGTTTCTACTTGACCTAATAAGTCCAACCATATGTCAAATTAATGGTTGCAAAGTGCTTTATCAGAATACATTTGTTTTGAAAGGCTATCTGATATTTAAAAATTGTGTGCAAGTTTCCAGCTATGTCGGCTATGAAGTCCATCTATAGCAACTCGCAAATAATAATCATTCTTGCGCTAATTATGCAGCTCTGCGAATAGCCTCGTCCATTAAATTGTTGTTTGTTTGTTGGTGTTTTACATCCTAGCAACATCTAAGGTCATATCAGGACGGGTACCGACTTGTGACAGTGCACACTCATGGCAACTTTATAGTGCTGTCCCACTGGGAAACCAGGCCGCCGGCACCATGACCTGGTATCCCACTCAGTCACATTATCCTGACACTGAGCACACCAGTCCTTGCCCTATCCTAATAATGCCGATCGCCTGGCTAGGAAGCAACAAGTATCAATTTTAAAGTCATTGGTTTGACTCGACCGGGACTCGAACCCATGACCCCACGATCTACCAGCACGGGAGACGGACGCTCTAACTCATTCGGCCATCCCGTCTGGTCTCGTCCATTAAAGATTTGCCTCGTACTCAAGGGGCTGTCACACTACGATGTATGGATTTAACGTATGCCGACGTATGCGATTTTCGACCAACACGTCGACATACGGCGTCATAGGTTACGTATACGTTGGGCATATGACAAGTACGATCGGGATACGGTGTCATAGGTCGGCATAGGTAGAGCCACTAAAAAATGTTTGTGCATGTTCAATGTATATCGCCATATGGCTCATACATTTCTCATATGCTCGGCATACATTATGCACACGTTAGGGGTAGATCGGGATAGGTTGTAACATGTTAGCCGTACATTGAATTTGCCGTAAGATTTGGGCTTAATATATTGCCGCCGATGCGGCGGCTGTGGCGATGTGTGTTTTGTTGATATGGGACAGTATGGATATCGACGTCGAAGCGGCGATGGCGATTTGTTTACTTTACATTCGTCGATTCGACAATATTAATATCACCGCCGATGCGGCGGCAGCGTTAATATCGCTTCATTTTTAGGGTTAATTTGATTAAATTTCACTTATTGCGTATTTAATTCTGTTAAATATGATAGCATTGAATAGATTTGGGCTCCATCCTGACACTAACCTAACACTAACACCGCTGTAAACCTGCTATGGGCTGGGGTTAGAATCTCCGACTTTAAGCTCGCGGTGTTAGGCCTAACACTGCTCCATGCATACCGACTTTTCGGTGTTAAACCAGAAATCCCGTCCTAACCGTGGTTTGGCTCGCTAACACCGCTCCATGCATATGGGCCCAGGCTTCTTCTGGCAGACCTGCTCGGCTGCTCAGACAGGATGGATGTCTAGACACTCCATCTGCAGTTCCAGCATCAGTACCGAGTTGCCCTTTATCAGCATGAGCTAAATCTCTACCTCATGGCCCTTCTGGTGGCCCGTGTCCAGAGGAGAAGGAGGAGGCAGCAGTAGAGAATGTGGGTCAGACCTTGGATCGGGAGGCAGCCACAGTTTGGCTTGTATGACAAGCTGATCGCTGAGCTCCGCAGCGAGGACACTGCGTCGTTTGTGAACTTCATGCGGATGCCTCCCGAGTTGTTTGACGAGATTGTGGCCCATGTGAGACTGAGGATCACCAAAAAAAACACAACATACAGGGTGCCGCTCGAGCCTGGGCTGAAGATCGCCCTTACTCTGCGGCACCTGGCGTCTGGGAACAAATACTCGTCCATGAAGTTTGGGTGGAGGGTCCCCCACAACATACAGTCGCTCATCGTGCGTGAAGTCTGTCAGACCCTCATCGATGAGTACCTGGATGAGGTCATGACGTGCCATCGCCGACCAATTCCTAGAGAAGTGGAACTTCCCCCATACCTGTGGCGCTCTGGATGGGAAGCACATCGCCTGCCAGTGCCCCCCAAAGAGTGGGTCACTCTACTACAACTACAAGGGCTTTTACTACGTGGTCCTGTTGGCACCACTTGTAGACGTGGACTACAAGTTCATCTGGGCAGTATGCGTTCCGCATCTGATGCCCAGATCTACAACAACTCCGAGCTGAAGGCGGGCACTGAAGGTGGCAGCATTGGTTTTCCGGACCCCGAACCGATCGTGGACGGCCAAAAGGATGTGCCGTATTTTCTAATCGGTGACGATGCCTTCGCCCTGCGACCGACCATGATGAAGCCGGACAGCAGGAAGGGGTTGACAAATGAGGAGCGACTCTTCACATCCTAGCCAATCGCTTCCAAGTCCTGCTGACCACTATGCAGCACCACCCCTCCACCGTGAAGGTCATCGTCACCGCGTGCATGGTTGTGCGCAACCTGATGAGGATGCGCTACCCAGCGCTGCAGAACCAGCAGCTGGATCGTCCCGAGACTGGGAACAACAACTTTATCCCCGGAGCGTGGAGAGAGGGACAAAACCTGCCAGACATTGAAATTGTACCTAGCAACAACACCGCCTCCAGGAAAGGATAGGATGGGTCATCTCGCCCGCCAGAGCAAGATCATGGCAAGACACCATGATCTGATGTACCAAAAAATTGTATCTGTCTGTATGCACTGTGTATGTGTACTGTTATGATATATTTATGAATACTTACATGTCCGGTATGTTGCGACATGTCTACTGATACGAGATGGTAATATGTTTATGTTTATTTGTACAAATAAACTATATCAATTTTAGATATCAAAACACAATTACATGTCTGTTATATTTTTTCTATCCCTAATTAAAGTAATCTAGTTAACAACACTCTTAATTAATTTGCTCTCTTTTTAGAAGAATTAAACTTTTGAAAGCATAACCTAGTTTAATGTACTGTTTTAGGTACATCCTAAGAACACAGGGAAAGAGAGGGGGAAAGAAAGAGACAGGGAGAGAAAGGGGAAGACAGAGGGGGAGAGAAACTGGAAGAATGGGGGTAGAAAGGGGAAAAGAGAGGGGGGAGAAAGGGGAAGAAAGGGGAAGAGAAAGGGGAACAGAGGGGGGAGAAAGGGGAACACGGGGGGAGAATGGGGAAGAGAGAGGGGGAGAGAAAGGGGAAGAGAGGGAGAGATAGAAGAGAGGATAGGGACTTGTGTCCTTAATATTAATAATAATTATTCTTTATTTTCGGTGGTTATTTACATATTAATTTTACTTTAATTTATAACAATTAAATGATGACTTGCCATTATTGAACGAGGACACAACAATTCTAGTTTACAAAATCTTTATTTATGAAGGACATATTGAGACATATACATACAAACATAAACATTACAACATAAGAACATTTTACTAACCTATTACTACATATTCAAGAGAAACCTGAAGCTGAGAGACATTAAGACCGACTCATGGACATCACTCTCAAGGCAGAGAGCTAAATGGAGAGCGGCAGTCAAGTAATGAAAACAGTTTTTGTCGCATCGCGACCGACAGCATGAATATGATGATGATAAATATTTACAATCACTTGTAGTCAAGAACCCGGCCCAGCTGGTGACATCGAGGCTGACGAGGGGAAGAGGTCCAAGTTTGAAACCCCCAACACTCCCGAGATCCCCGACAAGTTCAATAGTCCGTCGGAGGTCTGGCTGGGCGACTCCGACAAAGTTCCTGTTGCAGGGGCGACTGGTGTGGGAGTTGAACTCCCACTCCCAACCGGAGTCGACGCCAAGGGCACACCGACAGTGGCCGCACCAGCTGGGCGGGGAGCTGGTGCTGGCGGGGAGCTGGTGCTGGAGGGGGCATGGTTTGCTCCGCCACACCAAGTGGCCGGAATGTAGGCGGCTGCACCATCGACACGGAGGGACGTGGCACCAGCTGAGGCAGAGGCGGGACCGGCTGATGGCGGATCTGGAGCAGCTGTACAGGCAGCGGTCGAGGCTGAGGCTGAAGAGGTGACTGGTGCGGCTACAGCATATATTGCTGGACATAGTCCTGGGTTTGCGACGCCCAGGGTGATGCCGGTGGTGACTGGTGAGTCCAATGGTGGGGCTGAGGCTGGTACAACTCACTCTGAGAAGGGCCAGGCCTAGGCACACAAACCTCAGGAGCCGCTACAGCCACAGGAGCCAGAGGAAGCATGCCTGCCTCACGTCAGCAATCCTCCTCCAACCCGTGAGACAAGATGCGGTTAATCCCTGTCACTTTTCTTCGCCCTCTTTTTCTTGGCAGAGGGGAAGCCGGAGGTGCTGTTGGAGGCTGAGGCCGCGTCTGGCTCTGCGTCTGCACCTCCATCTCTTCCGGCTGGCTAGATGCAGAGTGGTGTGCTGGAGAGTGGTGTGCTGGAGAGTGGTGTGCTGGAGAGTGGTTTGGTGAGGAGGCAGGTGATGACACTGGCGATGGTGATGATGGTGATGGTGAAGCTGGCAGAATATGCTTCGTCCTGCCTCTCCAACGGCCTAGTCCTCCTCCAGTAGTGAGAGCAGCCTTGCAGGCAGGTGTAATAGTGGTGTTCCTCTTAGCAGGCATGGTGGCAGTGTGTGGAGGAACCAACAACTCCAGGGTATCTATACCCAGGCGGCGACCGATCACGTGATCGGGGCATGGCCTAACGGTGATTGCATACGTCATCATACGCTTTGCACACGTTACGCATAAGTTTTGAATACATTGTGCATACGCTACTCATACGCCGCTACGCTAGGCCATACGCCGGTGTAGGTTACTCATACGCTAGACCTGTCACCTCCAACTGTAAAAAAGCGTCCCAGTAAGCCAAGTATACGTCGTCATACGCTTTGCATACGTTGCTATACGCCAGGGATACGGTAGCCATACACCAGCCATATGCTGCGCGTATGCTTCATACGTTGCTGGGACCACCCGCAACGCAAAAAGTTTGCTGTATCCTGACCTATTTTGATTTTCAAATTATGTCAACACGCTACGCACACGCCGCCGCCATACGTCGTAGTGTGAGAGGGCCTTTACACTAGTTGTAACTAGTAGTTACAGTACAGTGAGTACGGTAGTAGGTACCCCGGAATCCGCCGGGAGCGCCACTGTCGCGGTGCGATAAAACTCGTACAACTTCTAGCGACTTTCTGAGCAGCCCAGTCATGTCGGAAAACGGCACCACATGTGCAACACATGCACACTGCATTGACTGCTACATCTGGGTTTGAACCACAACAGACTGGGGCACAGATAGAGACCATTTTCAGTGCTGTGTGACATTTGAAAGGCATTTTACCAAGCCATTCAAGTCTTCAGATGCAGAAATCAGAGCTAAGACTGCCGGGAAAGTGCATGTTAACTATCATAATGGGAAACTTTAGCATTTTATCTTCCTAAAACTGGTCTTACATTGACTCTAACTGGAATCGCAACTCTACAATTTGATGGCCAAAAGTTGGTGTTTTGACTGGATTCTGACTCACGCGCGGCCCCCGGGAGGGTCGAGGGATGCGTCGGGTCCAGTAGTTATTAAATCAACGGTGTTTGGTGGTGTTTGATGGTGTTTGGTGGTGTTTGGTTGGGTTGTTGTTGGTTTGGTTGTTGTTGGTTTGTTGTTTGTTTGATGTTGGTGGTTTGGTTGTCTTGACGTTAGTCGTTAGATCAACGGTGTTTTGTTGTGTTTGGTGGTGTTTGGTTTGGTTGTTGTTGGTTTGGTTGTTGTTGGTTTGATGTTGGTGGTTTGTTGTTGGTGGTTGTTGGTTGGTGGTTTGGTTGTTTTGACTGGATTCTCTAGTTGAGTGACTCACGCGCGGCCCCCGCGGGAGGGTCGAGGGATGCGTCGGCTACGTTAGTCGTTAGATCTACGGTGTTTTGTTGTGTTTGGTGGTGTTTGGTTTGGTTGTTGTTGGTTTGGTTGTTGGTTTGATTTTGGTTGTTGGTGGTTTTGACTGGATTCTCTAGTTGAGTGACTCACACGCGGCCCCCGCGGGAGGGTCGAGGGATGCGTCGGCTACGTTAGTCGTTAGATCAACGGTGTCTTGTTGTGTTTGGTTTGGTTGTTGTTGGTTTGGTTGTTGTTGGTTTGGTTGTTGGTTTGGTTGTTGTTGGTTTGATGTTGGTTGTTGGTGGTTTGGTTGGTGGTTTAGTTGTTTTGACTGGATTCTCTAGTTGAGTGACTCACGGCACACTGCACACAGGCACACTGCATTGACTGCTACATCTGGGTTTGATTGTTGGTTGTTTGAATCACCTTGATGTCAAGTTTGATCAGGATCAAACCATTAATAAAGAAACTGGAGTTATGTTTGGTGGTGTTTGGTTTGGTTGTTGTTTGTTTGGTTGTTGTTTGTTTGGTTGTTGTTTGTTTGGTTGTTGTTTGTTTGGTTGTTGTTGGTTTGGTTGTTGCCCACATGGGCAACACATGCACACTGCATTGACTGCTACATCTGGGTTTGAAGCACAACAGACTGGGGCACAGATAGAGACCATTTCCAGTGCTGTGTGACATTTGAAAGGCATTTTACCAAGCCATTCAAGTCTTCAGATGCAGAAATCAGAGGTAAGACTGACTTGAATGTGTATGTTAACTATCATAATGGGAAACTTTAGCATTTTATCTTCCTAAAACTGGTCTTACATTGACTCTAACTGGAATCGCAACTCTACAATTTGATGGCCAAAAGTTGGTGTTTTGACTGGATTCTGGAGTTGAGTGACTCACGCGCGGCCCCCGCGGCCCGAGGGATGCGTCGGCTACATTAGTCGTTAAATCAACGGTGTTTGGTGGTGTTGTTGTTGGTTTGGTTGTTGTTTGTTTGATGTTGGTGGTTGTTTGGTTGTTTGGTTGGTGGTTTGGTTGTTTTAACTGTATTCTCTAGTTGAGTGACTCACACGCGGCCCCTGCGGGAGGGTCGAGGGATGTGTCGGCTACGTTAGTCGTTAGATCAACGGTGTTTTGTTGTGTTTGGTTTGTTTGGTTGGGTGGTTGTTGGTGGTTGGTTGTTGGTGGTTGTTTGTTGGTGGTGGTTTGGTTGTTGGTGGTTTGTTGTTTAATGTTTGGATTTATGGTTGCCATGGAAACCAACATTTTTCTGTGATCTAATTTGTTTATATATCAGCTTTGATAAGCTGAGATGATTTGCCATACCAAGAATCACCTTGATGTCAGTTTTGATCAGGATCAAACCATTAATAAAGAAACTGCAGTTATGGGCATGATTGTATTACGGTTACCATGGAAACCAACATTTTTATGGTTGCCACGGAAACCTACATTTCTCTGTGATCTAATTTATTTATATCAGTTTTGATAAGCTGAGGTGATTTGCCAGACCAAGAAGAACCTTGATGTGACATTTCATCGGGATCTGACCATTATTAAAAAAGAGCTACAGTGACTGATATTGTAGGCGGGAGTGGTTGTATTACGGTTGCCATGGAAACCTACATTTTCCTGTGATCTAATTTTTGTATATCCGTATATCCGTTTTGATAAGCTGGGGTGATTTGGTATAAGAAGAAGAACCTTGATGTCAAGTTTGATCAGGATCAAACCATTAATAAAGAAACTGCAGTTGTAGGCATGATTGTATTACGGTTGCCATGGAAACCAACATTTCTCTGTGATCTAATTTTTTTATATCAGTTTTGATAAGCTGAGGTGATTTGACAGACCAAGAAGAACCTTGATGTGAAATTTCATCAGGATCTGACCATTATTTAAAAATAGCTACAGTTGACTCATATTGTAGGTGGGAGTGATTGCATTATGGTTGCCATGGAAACCTACATTTTCCGGTGATCTAATTTTTGTATATCAGTTTTGATAAGCTGGGGTGATTTGGTATACGAAGAAGAACCTTGGTATGAAGTTTGATCAAGATAGGATCATTAATAAAGAAACTACAAGGAAATGTTGTTATAATTAGTCTATTTAACAGCCCTAAATAAGGCACTTCTCTAGTGCATTAGCTAATACAAAAAATCTTAAATTCAAATGCACATATCTCATTCAATTTTTGGAATATCTTAAAAATTCAAAAAGCATATTGCTTTTGATTCATTGGAGCTTCCAATGAAATTATAATTTGAATGTTTGGAATAATTTGAAAATGTTACTGGGGTACCTAACGGTAGGTAATTTGCACCCAACGTACCAGTCCAACTCCAAGTATCTTCCGTTCGTGATTTAGAAGTAAATTCAGCCATGAATTCAGAATTGTCATTTTCTTATTGTCAATAATGTAAGACATGCCTTTCGTTTTACCATACACGATATCCATTTTTTTTAAAGTACTTCCGATGTATACAACACGTTCTTATCAATCGATTGTTAAATTCAATCAAAACAGACACTATTCTGTATTCACACTTCCTAAAATCATATGGCTTTCGCCGCTTTGCCTTTGACTTCTCTAACTTCTAAGCACAACAACTTACAACACCGTGAAGACATGTTTCGTAATATAATTCATTCTTTAGAATATATCAATCATTTATGAACTCCTTTTGAGATGGTTGTATTTGTTCAATTCTACATCGTAATAAATGTTGATGACCTACCGTAAAAACGTCAGTCGTTCGAAGCGGAAACGATGAAATTCTCTATACCGTTCGTCAGTTATGATGCATACTGAGAACATATCGGTCTATGAACAGTTGCAACGGGTATGTGTCAGCTGTTATTTCCGTTGTAGTTGATGACAACTTTTGGTGTTTGTTGGGAAGACACTTTGCAACTCCGTTAAAACAATGTCGAATTTGACGTGAATTCAGGAGCTACATTTATATAGAAGACCACAAATGAAAATGGATGGTCCAGGGAATGTGTAGCTTTGCAGAGTACGTATTGTGAACAAACAACCTTCTTTGTAGCAATGTGGACACAATTTTCAAACCACACCTATCTGAAAAGGAATGGAATTGTAATGATAAATAATGATTGTTGGAATGGAAAGAGCTTTGCAGCCTTTGAAAACCATACAATAAAATCCAACAATCATGTCAATCGGTAGATAAAAGATTGACCCGGTACTTGTAGTACTTCGAGTACCGGGTGAATACTTTATCTAGTCAATCGGTTGATTATTAAGTGTGCTAGAGCTATTTCAATTTCGATAATGAGGGGTAATTTCCTGCCATTATTTTACTGCTTTGCCTTTGCTTTAAGTTTAGCATTAATTACAAGTGTGTAACCCAAAATCTATATATTTAGTCAATTTTTGTTGTAACTTGCTTAATAATTGATATATCTCACTGAAATTTTCAGTGTAAGTAGATCCCTAGCTGCTCTGTTGATTTCACCCATTAAAATAAAAGTGACTTGGGGGGATATACGCCATTAAAATGAAACTAAATGAATACATTAGTGATTTAGAAGGAGGTTGTAGGAATTTCTCATTGTTTAATGAGTATATATCCATGGGTCCATTATAACTACTTTCATCCTTACCTTTGTATTGGTAGATTCATAAGAATCTCATTAATATGTCTAAGTTACAACTAAGTCCAGTATAAATATCATATATCCATGAAACGTTAAGTTTTCTTCCTTTCTTTTAATGTTTTAGCATTACAAGTATGTGACCCAAAACCTAGATATTTAGTCTTTTCTTTTTCTAACTTCCAAAATAATCGAGATGTCTAAATGAAGTTTTCAGTGTAAGTAGATGTCTATCTGCTCTATCGATTCCACCCATTAAAATATAAGTAACTGGAGGCATCTCCTACATTCTGGAACAAAAAATTAAAGAGAAATACAGTAAAACCCCAGCAATTCTAGGTTTAATAATAATAATATGCACCCTTAATTTAATCAATTATCTGCTGATTTACGGTCTGGTCTCAGTCGCCATGAGTGTGCACTGTCACAAGTCGGTACCCGTCCTGATATGACCTTAGATGTTGCTAGGACATAAAACAACAAACAAGGTAAATACAAGACAGTAGCTTGAGATACAATATATCCATAAATCACCTCAAACCTAATGGAAATGACTGTTTGGCATCAAGACGGTACCCGTGCTGATATGACCTTAGATGTTGCTAGAACGTAAAACAAACAAACAAGGTAAGTACAAGACAGTAGTCCTGATATGACCTTAGATGGTGCTAGGACATAAAACAACAAACAAGGTAAATAAAGACAAGACAGTAGCTTGAAATACAATATATCCATAAATCACCTCAAACCTAATGGAAATTGACTATTTAGCATCAAGTCGGTACCCGTGCTGATATGACCTTAGATGTTGCTAGGATGTAAAACAAACAAACAAGGTAAGTACAAGAGAGTAGCTTGAAATACAATAGTATATCCATAAATCACCTCAAACTTAATGGAAATTGACTATTTGGCATCAAGAGGTTTATTAATAATAATCATAATATGCACCCTTAATTTCATCAACTATCTGCTGATTTTCACCTAAAGATGGCACAACCGCATATTAAACACTAGGCAATAGCTTCAGATACAGAAATTTGATTGATTGATTGATTGGTGGTTGCTTTACGACGTGTCGGCAGCATAGGCCATATTCACGGCGAGAAATGTTAGTTTTTTGTTCAAACCATTGCTTTTACATTCAAAGGCAGACAATCAATTATGTGCCAATAGACACTCATTAAATTAGAAAGCTCACAATCATATATTTGTGGTCAAGGGAAACAAATTCCCATAGAAAAAGAAAAGTTTTATTAATAATTGATAGAATCTATTTAGTAAACTATATGAGGTGGTACAGTCCAGCTGCCCTCAAAAAGGCTAAAATGTTTTCCTGTTTTACCTTAGTAAAAAGGTCATGCATACTGTCTGCAGTGTAGAACTGTTGGCGCAGGGCCAAAAAATCAACGCAACTTAGTCAAATGTGTTTGAGTGTCAGCGGGGACTGACACCCAATACATTCAGGGGGAGGTTCCCCCTTGAGCAGAAAAGCATGTGTAAGCCACGAGTGGCCAATACGGCAGCGGCTAAGGACCACTTGGTCCCGCCGACCTCCCACATGAGTCTGTCGTGGCTTTCCCACAGATGGTTCAATTTCTTTAAGTTTATTAATGTTTTCATCCCACTCATGTTGCCATTTGGATTTTATGTGGGTGGCTATTAGTGGTTTCAGGTCAGAGTGAGGGATCAGACGGGGTTCAAGATCACAGTTCAGGGCCTTCTTCGCAGCCCGATCAGCTCGTTCGTTTCCTTGTATGCCGGCATGGCCAGGCACCCAGCACAGGTGGATGTCATACCCATCCATTGTCAGTTGGTTCATTTTTATAAATGACCGTTGCTAGAATAGGGTGATTCGTTTTCAGTCCAGCAACAGCCAGGAGGCAAGAGAACGAATCACTGTATATAACATAGTTAGTGTGGTTGGATACCTCGATACACTCCAACGCGAGAAGGAGTGCTTGGGCTTCTGCAGTGAAAATCGAGCTCTGATCGGGCAAACGTACACCAAATTTTTCCCGTCGGCAGACTGCCGCAGCAGCTACCCGGCTTTGGTCTTTCGAACCATCAGTGTATATGGACAGGTGGTCTGCAAACTGGCCTTGAATCTCTGCATGCAGTCCTTGGTACTCGAGTGGATGTGTCCCAGACTTCCTCAGTTCCGTGAGTCGGAGGATAACTGATGGCTTTCTCAATGACCACGGGGGATGTTCTGGGACTTTGGCATCCTCCAACACGTCCAAATCCACGCCCAAGGCCTCCAAATGAGGTTTCATTCGGAGCCTCAGTGGCCGGATGTAATTCGGCTTGGCTTCATACCTGGATTCGTCATGTTGCTCGAATAGACAATTGTGTGCAGGATTCAATGCATTAGTTTTTATCTTGACTACATATTGCATGGCCAGTTTGATTCTCCTGTTGTTAAGTGATGGTTCATTGGCTTCGACGTAAAGGCTCTGAACCGGTGAGGTGCAGAAGGCCCCAAGGGCCAGGCGCAGTCCCTGGTGGTGGATCGTGTCTAGTAGCCCAATATATGATTTCCTTGCGGAACCGTATACTATGCTGCCGTAATCCACTCGTGACTGAACCAAGGTTCTGTACACGGAGAGCAGAACATATCTGTCCGCTCCCGACTCTGAGCTGGAGCACCCTCAGAATATCTAGCGCTTTCAGGCATCTTGTTTTCAGGTACTTTATATGTGGCACAAAAGACAGTTTTGCGTCGAGAATGAGGCCCATAAATTTGGTTTTCTCAACGACTTTAATGGGATCCCCATCCAGGGTCAGCTCCGCTTCCGCATGCATTCTACGCAGCAGGCAGAAGTGCATGCAGACTGTTTTGGTCTTGGAAAATTTGAAACCGTTCAGAACTGACCATCGATGGATCCCATTTATGCTTGGTTGTAGCTGTCTCTCTATGACATTCATGTTAGCACCGCTGTAATATAAAACAAAGTCGTCCACGAAAAGACTACAGGAGACCCCCCCCCCCGCTTTACAGCAGCAGCAATACCATTGACCTTGACCCCGAAAAGGGTCACGGCCACTATGCTGCCTTCAGGTACTCCTAGTTCCTGTGAGTATAGGCTGGAATAGGTAGTCTTGACACGGACGCGGAAATGCCTGAAGGCTAGAAAGTTCCTGATGAAAATTGGCAGGTGGCCACGAAGGCCAATCGCATGAAGATCATCATAACAGAAATATGTTCATAAATGACCTCACACAGAATGGAAATAGACTGTTTGGCATCAAACAAATCCCCTCAGCCAATTAGATTCCTTAAACTGGGTCACGTGACCTGTTCCTGTATTAAAACCTCAAGATGTAGACCCCACAAATCTCCAATAAACATTCATGATTATCGGCCGGAGCGAAAGTCGGGTAAATACTGTGATGTGCACATGCCTAATACTCATTGGATAATAGGAGTAGGGCTTAGCAGATTACACCACTGTAAAGAGCTCATTCTAAAGGTTTTAGGTACAGTTTCATGTTATTCTATAAACAACTCACGATTCTACGGACATGGAGGTGGGAGTGATTGTATTATGGTTGCCATGGAAACCTACATTTTCCTGTGATCTAATTTTTTTATATCAGTTTTGATAAGCTGGGGTGATTTGCTATACAAAGAAGAACCTTGGTATGAAGTTTGATCAGGATCTGATCATTAATAAAGAAACTACAAAGAAATGTTATAATTAGCAATGTTATAATTAAATGTTGTTATAAGTGTTGTTATAATTAACAGCCCTAAATCTTAAATTCAACAAAGTTCAAATGCACATATCTCATTCAATTTTGGAATATCTTAAAAATTCAAAAAGCATATTGCTTTTGATTCATTGGACCTTCGAATGAAATTATAATTTGGATGTTTGGAATAATTTGAAAATTTTAGCGGGGTACCTAAATTAGTAAAAAAATAAATAGTAGCATGTGGTGAATAACAATAAGGCTTGCTCACTGGCGATACACACCAAAAGAAATAGCACAAGGAATAGGTATGTTGTGCACGTCCGCACGCTACACGACCGTCGTTTTCTGCCAAATATCTGTCAATCGGTTGATTATTAAGCGTGCTAGAGCTATTTCAATTTCAGTAATGAGGGGTAATTTCCTGCCAGTATTTTAATGCTTTAGCAATACAAGTGTGTTACCCATAAAATGGCCGTCGCGTAGCGCGTGGATGTGCATGTACCTACTAATATTGTAGTGAAGTCTCAAGCGGACAACTTACAAATTGACACCCATGACACTTTCCGATTCAAAATTAACCACCTTCGACGTATAGGATCGTGATAATATTTGGTATAACGTGAGAAAAGACATTAAAGTAGCCGGTTATACCTCACCCAGATACAAACGAATCCAGCATCAAAAGCTCTCACCTTTGCTTAGTTTGTTCAGTTCATGCCACTGAACATGTGGGAGGAGAGTTGAGGTCTATGATGTATGAATGACACCATAGGGTGGGTTTCCCTCATCACATGACACACACACAGGGGAAGCCATGGCAACCACTAAGATGGTAGCCACAGAAAGCTCTCAATTCAACTTTTAAAGTCTATTAATCTACATGATTTAATCAATTATTCACACAAAAAGTAGCTGGTTATGATAAATAAACATTTGAACTTCATATTTATCATTTTAGATTGAAATTTCTAGCATTTTTTTCTGTATAAGGTTGTCTAAAAGTGTCAGTGCTGCTGAACTAAATAAAACACAACAGAGGCAACCAATGTTAGCACTCTCCCCCCACATATGTAGTTGTATAAACTGAAAACCAGCAAACGTATGCTTGGAGAGCATTTGTCGGAGTACGGGTGGTGTCTCAGCGACCTATAATTGCCCCCTTTAATAATTGGGTCTACATATTTTTTATTTATGTCCAAAGTGAATTTGAACCGATTTGAGCATCCAAAAATTAATGCAAATGTTATAAATGCTGTCACGAACGGACGAATCAACAGAAATGCAAAATTAGAAAACGAGGACGTTCAGAGAGGTTTCCTTATATATGACGTCATCGGGATTCCCTGGTATCCCCTGGTATCCCCATCTGTTAGACAATGAGAAGCGATTTTGGTAGGCATGTCGAGATCCGTTCGCACACTCCCGATCACAGCGATCGGGAACAAAATGGCAGGGACAAAATGGCGGCAACGCATCGTCCTCATACCTATACATACATCGACACATATATACAGACATGTATAGACATACATACACACATGTATACACACATACATCCACACAGTATACAAACATTTTACATCGGTATTAAGCCTCAGGCTAGTCTATAGCCTAGGGAGAAGGAAGCACATCCAGAGTCAGCAATTAGCATAATGTGCTCGCAAGCGATGGACATGCGCGAGTAGATTCAGTGTTCTTTGTCTACAAATAACTACAGAACTAGCAGTAAGTTTAAGGAAATAATTCACATGTTTCTTTATAAAGACCGGTTGAGTATTCTGTACAAGTTTTATTAAAATGGCGAATGTATTAAAGTATTTATTGGCGTTAAACCGATTCGTGTGCCGGTACGCTACAGTTGATATTGCCATTTTTGTTTACTTCTTGTCGGACTGCCCGACTCGATTATCGCTATTGTTTTTAGCGGTTATTCTTATGAGTTTAAACCCAAGAATACAGGCGGATACGTATTTCTTGTGTATATATGTTTATTACAGGATTATAAATCAAATTATTTGTGCATCTGGTGGTATATTTTCAATTTTATGGAATTATTTATGAATAACACGCGCGGTTCATACGGCGTTGTTGACGGTTCGCTTTGGAGCGACGCCGGTAAGCCTGCCAGCATATTATTTATTTATTTGGTATCGGTTATGTTCCTGCCACCCTAATATTTATTTGTTATTTGGAACCGGATTAAACGGTTATGCTAGAAAGGGAAGTTATTGCATCTCTGTTGTTTATGTCGATGTTGGTGGTTGCCACATCACAGGTAAGGTTTTTTCAAAAAGCCGCCCGTTGCCGAACGGAGAGCGATGTTGGCTGGAGCCTCATCTCGAATTTTTGGGATTATTTCCGCAGTCTCTTTTATGGATTCGCGTTGGAAATAATCTTGGGTTTCTTTTATAGACTCTCCATAGTTAGGCGTACGCTCCAAGTTTCGTAGCATTTTCTCCAACTTGCTGGTGCAGTAGCCACAAGAGGGAGAAGTGTATGGTACAGACAGTGTGGGAGGGTACCGGTTTACTGGTCCCTACCCCTCGTTTGGTTTCGGCTGCCATACCGTTACCCTACGACATTACACATTAGCTTACACGCCTGTGTTGGAACAGTGTAAATACGTTCTCCAACACCAGTAATTGCCGAATGGAGAGAGGTGTGGTTGGAGCCACACCTCGTTGGGACTTGTGTCTGTGTTTCTGACAAAGATTCCCCACATGGTTTTATTAAGGCGTACCTCCGAATTTTGTAGCATTTTCTCCCAACTTGTTGGCATATTAGCCACAGGCAGGAGAAGGGTATGGGATGGAGAGTGTGGGAGGCTACCGATATACTAGTCCCTACCCCTCGTTTGGGTTTGGTTTTGAACCATAATCCTACGACACTCGCAAGAGAAAGATTTTTGTTTTCACGCCTGTTTTGGAACGGTATAAATACATTCTCCAACACCAGTGAATGCACAAACTGAGGTTTCTTAACCTGTTGTGACATTTGGTTGAGACCAGGCGGGATGGCCGAATGAGTTAGACCGTCTGTCTCCCATGTGGGTAGATCATGGGGTGCACTGTCACAAGTCGGTAACCGTCCTGATATGACCGTAGCTGTTTCTAGGACATAAAACAACAAACAATTGTTTGATCATTACAGGTTTCGGACCTGAGGCGTAGTTTGGCTATGAAATGTAGTAAGCTCGAGGCTCCCATGTCTGAGGATAAGGACTGGTCACCGGTGGTGACAGTTTAAGCCTCCCCGGTAATGTTGGAGGTTAGCTCCAGTACCTCTTTAAGAAAGTGGAAATTGGGGTTAATTTGGTAAGAACGACGGAAACCTACCATGCAAGAGGGGGTTTACTCCCAGCAAGCTGTTCCCCCGACCAGGGAACAAGTAGAGGTTGCTATGCAAACCTCCATGGCTGCCATAACACCTGTAAGCAATTTTCAAGCAGGAAATGTAAAAAATTGTTTACGTGAGTGGAACTCTATTACGGATAACTTAACAAGTTTTGTAGAAGGGATACATACTCCCTTTTTACATCTTTGGCAGTACAGGATGTAATTTCTTTTTCCTCATCAATTTGATAAAGATGAGAGAGAAGCACTAGATAAGCAAGTGGAAATTTTTTATTTAAAATCAATTATTCAAGGAGAATATATTTTCAAATATTTTTTCTCGACCAAAGCTCAATGGAGAGGTGAGAATGATTTTAGATTTAACAACACTTGATAAGTGAGTCAAAGATAAACATTTTTTTTAAATTTTCTTTGGAGACAGCAAGAGACTTGTTTTCCAAAGGTGCTTGGTTGGCAAGTGTTGCTCTTAGAGATGCAGGTTACATAGTTCCAATGTATGAAGCAGATTGACAAACTTTAATGTTTACTTGGAATGAACAACTATATGAAATTACTTGTTTACCAAATGGTTAGCTTGTGCCTTGCATATTTACTAAGTTCTTTTCGCTCATGGCGCTTGAAGGACATGATTATGTTCCCGTATATTGAGGATTCATTTATTGGTGCGCAGTCAAAAGTAGCTTGTCAAAATGCAGTAAATGATTTATGTACATTTACTAAGTTAGAAATTGTTTATTCGTGACTGATACAGTATGTGAGTTATTACAGTTAACCAGGCCAAAGATAAGGCAAGCTGCTGTTCTAATAGGTATTAGAATAGCCTATGCCCAGCTAGTTTATTTTTGTAAAAGCTGACATTAAGTCGCTAGAAATAGATAAGAATTTAGCATTAGCTAAAACTAAAAGGTTTTTTGAAGACCGATGGCTCGATGAAGAAAGTTTAGATTATATTAATGTTCTAGAGTTGAGAGCAGTGTATTTAGGGTTATGTAAATTAGTCTGCATACCCAAATGTTATGTCAGAATTTTGACAGATAGTACTATAGGATTATGGCCGGTGCACACCTACCGTTTACGACCCGTTTCACGCATAAAACTGTGTTTAAGTCGTTAGGTGTGCGCCCACCTAGCACACTAGACGCATGCGATTCGCGCATAAAACTAAGTTTTAGGCCTTACGACTCGAATCGCAAGACATTCAAAAAATGAATCGGGCCGTTCGAGAAACGCTAGGTGTGAGCGGTCAGTCGTATCGTATACGGTGTATGTGTGCTAGCCGGCGAGCAGTCGCGATGGGGTTTTAACGATCACCCAATCACAGGCCCGGAAAGGGTCATGTGACATTGTCCGTACACAAAGGGAAAAAATGGCGGACTGGTCGACCGAGGATGAGGTTTCAATGGTAGAAATGTGGAGAGATCGGCCGTGTTTATTTGACGTTACGTGTGCAGACTACTCCAATCGGGTGAAGAGGATCTCGCTGGCAGAGATCACTGCAGAGGTCGGACAGACGGGTAGGTCGGGTTTTGCGATACTATTCACTGTTATGTTTGTTGACATTGGCGCGAAATGCGGCGTTGGCCGTAGAAATCCGTACGACGCTAGCTACCTACATGTTCTTTACATGTTGTTTGTGCGATTGAGAAATTATATGTGACTTCATCGGGGGACTTAGTCGGGAAACGTAATCGGGATACGTAATCGAGATACTTTGTCCCCGAAATTAGGCGAGAAACTGTGACTACCGGTAGAATGTTACGCGACAAGACGGCGACTCTTTCAATTTGCAAGCGCATTAAACTAGATATTAGAAGATTTTTTATTATTTTCACCAGCTCACAGTTCCCGCGTTTATAATGTTAGATCGAGAAATTGTATATCCCTTAGTTGGGAAAACTTAGTTGTGGATATGTATTATTTTACGTAATATAAGATGTAATATAAGGTGTTTTTTATATTTACTATATATCATAAGATTGTTTATTATATTTGCCAAGCTTCAATCTGCGTGCTTTTATCTTTTATAACAGCGTCCTCAATCCAGAAGAGGATGACAAACCTCTGAACGCAGTTCACAAGATTCCGCAAACAACCTGCGTCGGGATCGGAGGGGAGGCGCCTGACGACACGCCAGACTTGGATTCAATCGTCCCTGTCGTTTCTGACGCCCTACGTCCAGAAACGGCAGAGTGTCAGTAACCACCCACTCCCCGGCACAAGCTCCAGCCAAGACAATGCTGAGGTAAATTGACCTAAAAATAAAACGTTAACACTTCGTAATACAATCAACCAACTTTATTAATATTGCGCTTAACTTTTCCTAAATCATGGCCGTCTGCCACGGCACCGATCCGGTCTCGGAGTTTACGTACTCGACCAGATAGTCGCGTTGAGTTTTCGCCCGGTGCGTCGAATTTGTCCCTGAGGGTAGCGTGGCCTGGCTGAGGACTCTGTCGCCTCTCCAGCTAGTGTGTTGTGGGATCCTCAAAGTCCACATTTGCCGTGCTGCCAACCTTGTCCCTCAGGTAGTTGTGTAGCGCACAACTCGCCATAACGATGCTTTCCACTTTGTCTGGGGCAAGGGCGATGTTTGTGAGAAACACCCGGAAGCGATTGGACATGATGCCGAAGGCATTCTCCACTACACGTCGGGCGCGCGACAGTCTGTAGTTAAAGATCCTGCGATCCAACCTCATGTCCCTGTGGCTGAACGGCTTCATGAGATATTCCTTGAGGGGAAACGCATCGTCTGCTACGATGAAATGTCCAGGCGGCCGCTCGTCTCCGGGAGCAGGTCTAGGGGGTGGGAAGGATTCAGCTTGTTTTTCAAGTTGTTGCTGTAGGGTGCAACCGTTGAATACTCCACCGTCACTGACACGTCCATTGCACCCCACGTCAACGTAGATGAACCGGTAGTCCGTGTCCACCAAGGCCATCAGTACAATACTGAAAGTGTTCTTGTAGTTGTAGAACGCGGAGCCGGAGTGTGGAGGTGGTTTAATGTGGATATGCTTGCCGTCCAACGCGCCCATGCAGTTGGGGAAGTTCCACCGTGTTTGGAACCCATCCGCTACCTTCCTCCACTGCTCCGGTGTTGACGGGGTCTGCAAAAACAAAAACACAAACACAATAAGATTCACCGCATTTTGTTAAATTATACATTGTTACTGTTGGCAAACTAATAATTTTTCTTTTTACGAGCCCGCAGGAGGTCATGGAGGATGCGACGCAACACGACGCGGAAATGGAATCGCAAAGCGTATCGCAGAGTGTTATCGCAGACGACGAGGACGAAGGGCAATGGAACGTGCCGAGCACCCCAAAGTCCAGCCACGAACCGGTGATAGGCAAAAACAAAAGAAAGCGAGGGGAAATCGAAATGCGCGAGAACGATTTGATGGAGCTCGTTCTGCGTAACTTAAAGGAAAATAGCGGAGATTGGGACGATGCCATCGCGGTGTTCAGTATGAACATCGGCATGAAGTTGCGAAAAATAACTGACCCTCGCATTCTACTGATAGTACAAAACGACATCGAACAAGCATGCTTCCGCGGCACGATGAAAATGCTTGAGTTGGTGAGCAAAAATCAACAGGAAGACATTGCGCAATCAGCGGGAACATCGGGGACAGACTCCCCTAGGGCCAGTTCCTCCTTTTCGTATATGAATCTGTTGGCTTCGGATGATTACAGCGATTCTCCTCAGTAATGTTATGATTGTGATTTGCATTAGTATACCACTGAGACAAACCTGAAACTGCGCAAGAGAATTTCTGTGTTACTGATCAAAGTTTTAAGTTCTGAGTCGCAGTGAAATGTACGGATCACCTGAACTGCGCGGGTTTGGACAGTAGCAACGTGCATTAGTAGACCAAAGATTTTCTGCTGTACTCATTTTAGTTTTAAGTTGTGATTTGCAGTAGTATACAAATGAGAGAAACATGAAACTGTGCGCGAGAATTTCTGTTTTACTGATCTAAGTTTTAAGTTGTGAGTCGCAATGAAATGTACGGATCACCTGAACTGCGCGGGTTTGGACAGTAGCAACGTGCATTAGTAGACCAAAGATTTTCTGCTGTACTGATTTTAGTTTTAAGTTGTGATTTGCAGTAGTATACAAATGAGACAAACATGAAACTGCGCGCGAGAATTTCTGTTTTACTGATCTAAGTTTTAAGTTGTGAGTCGCAGTGAAATGTACGGATATAAGTTTTATGTTTAACCTGACACTGCGCGGGTTTGGACATTAGCAAATTGGTTTAGAAGATGAAACATTTTCTGTTTTTACCGATAATAGTTTAACCTGAACTGCGTGGGTTTGGACATTAGCAACGTGCTTTAGTAGACCTACCTAAGATTTTCTGCTGTAGTGATTTAAGTTTTACATTGTGATTTGCAGTTGTGAGTCGCAGAGGAACGATTTACTGTTTTCACCAATATAAGTTTTAAGTTTAACCTGAACTGCGTGGGTTTGGACATTAGCAAATTGTTTTATAATTTTGTTTTAGAAGACGAAATGGCAATGTAAGTTGTAGTCGTAGTCCGTTGTAATTGAGCGTTGTAGTGATGTAAAATTAGTAAGTTGTATTGGATATTAGCAAATTGTTTCGAAGACGCTAGATTGTCTGTTTTATTACTGATCTAAGTTTTGTAATTGCGCATTGTAGTGATGTAAAATTAGTAAGTTGTATTGGATATTAGCAAATTGTTTCGAAGACGCTAGATTGTCTGTTTTATTACTGATCTAAGTTTTAAGTGTGAAACCCAATAAAACAAACTTATCACAAGCACAGTTACCTTGAAGTAGTCATCCTTCAGTGCCTCGTAGATCGCGTCGCATGTTTCGGGGACGATCTGCCCGATGGTGGTGGCGCCAACACGAAACTGATAGCTGATGCTCTTGAACGATTCACCTAGAAACATGGAAAGGATTTTGGTACGGTCACCACGCCTCGTAGCACAAACTCTGGACCGATTCATCTAAATGGCTATGCACATACCAACTATGTCGTGCAACACACAGTAATTCAGAAATAAAATATATCGTCAGACAAAAATAAAACAATTAAAAAAATCAGTAAATGCTAACCTGTGGCCAGGAATCGTAGTGTGATCGCGAGCCTCTCCGCAGCCGAGATCGACGCCCGAAACCGAGTGTTCTGCCGCGAGATCCGACGTTGGACAAGGTTGAGCAGCTCGTCAAACTGTTGCTCGGGCATCCTCGTGTAGTTGGTGAAGGCTTTCGGTTCAGCCTCACGTAGTCCAGCCACCAGCGTGTGGAAAGCGCCAAGTTGCGCACGCTGCGCGATGTGTGGACGCACCCACACTTGCCGACCAACCCTACGATGTCGGACGTGACGTATGGCAAGTACTGCCAGCGCGACTGCAATGTTTCTTTTTTGCTCTTTTGAACGGGGCGCCATCTTGCATATCTGCTCAACAACGATAGTTTGCGCCACAGACACCAGTCGCGCGCAGCGACACAGACGTGGCGCCGTCTTGCGTTGAGGCTCTCAATTTGTTCAAGAACTGCTAGGAGGCGCTGATGCTAATGTAGTTCGCGCTAAAGACAGCAGGTGCGCGGATCGCAGTCGCGAATCGGGACGGTAGATGTGCGCGGCCCAGTCGGTAGATGTGTACACCCCCTGTCGTCAGTTTTAGTCGCGAAACGGGTCGTGACGAGTCATGTCGGCCAGTCAGTTTTAGTGCGCGAATCGTAAACGGTAGGTGTGTACCGGCAATATTACATTCCCAACATGGGAGGGACAATGTCCAAACCATATAATAAAATAGCGAAACTAATTAGGGGAATTGGGCACAAAAGAATAATGTTTGGTTAACGGTAGCTCATATACTATGATTATTTGTCGGAACTGGGAAGGCCACTTATACATTTGTTTGCATCAAGAAATAATAACAAATTATAAAAATTTGGTTTCATGGCATCCAGAGCCTAATGCTTTGGAAGTGGATGCTTTCTCTTTGATGTGGGGAAATAAAGAAATGTTATTACATTTTCCTAACATTCAGCCTAATCAGCATTGTAGCAAGGAAGATCAGAAGGGACAAAACATATAGAATTTTGATAGTTCCCGATTGGGACACGCAGCCATGGTGGCAGGAGTAGGAGCAAGAGTTGTTAGATTTTTAAGGATGCTCGAAGATCAAGGTTTAGGTTTTGGAGCGATTAATGCTCCAAGATGTGTTTTATCTGTTATACTTTCCTGAGTAGATGGACAGACAGTGGGTAAACACCAAGTTATTCACTGGTTTTTGAGAACAGTTTATGAAAGGAATCCCCAAAAGCCAAAATTTAATAGGTTTTGGGGTGTGTCAATGGTATTCGAATTGTTTAAGAAATGGCCTAGTAATTTTCTTTTGAATATAAAAGAGCTAGGATTTTAGCTAGCAGTATTGTTACTGTTAGTCACTGGACACAGGGAACAAACTTTTGTAGCATTGTCCCTGGACGGTTTAGAAATAGAAGCGACGTTTGATTTACAGCAATTGTTAAAATCAAACCGCACAGGGGATTCATTATCCACAGTGCATTTAAACAGTTCCCCGCATGACCGACAATGTTGTGTAGTGTCTGACATATGGGTATATTTATTCAAGACAACTGTTAGTGAGTTTTATTAAACCACACAAGGTTATCTCGAGAGACACACTCCCAAGATGGACTATTACAGTGCTTAAGGCTGCAGGTGTTAATACACAATGCTATGCGTCCCATTCGAGAAGAGGGACAATGGTCTCGAAAGCGTGACAGCTTGGAATCTCTGTGAAGAGAATCCTGGCACATGCAGGCTGGAAGACAGCTAGATCGTTTGCTAAACATTACAATAAACGACGAGAGAAGTCAAGCTGTCTAGCGACACGCTTGCTCACCAGTTAACAAGACAGGTGAGAAGATTATAGGGAGACATGGTTTTCGGATTAACTATGTATAAATTGAGAAGGATAAAAATGAAGTTACTTAAAAGTCTCCCTAGGCTATAGATGAGCCTGAGGCTTAATACCGAGGTAAAATAGTATAGTTATACGAGTCTTACCTGGGTATAGATGATGGATAACTGTTGTTTTCCAGCGGTATAAGCCTCGGATAGTCGTGGGCTAGGGCCCACCCACCCAACCCTACCACGACTATTTTGATGGCTTTTACGAAGACGAAAACATAAAAGTATCCATTGTATTTTTTTAATCATTTTTATCCTCAATTAGTTGGTAAAGATTGCTGACCCCGGATGTGCTTCCTTCTCCCTAGCCCACAACAGTTATCCATCATCTATACCCAGGTAAGGCTCGTATTGTAAGATACGAGTCGACACCTTGAGTTCTAGTTCATGACTGCCGTTTATTCAATCCCCAGTTGCGCAGGCAACGTTCCAGTCTTAGCTGGTTCCCTCGTGTACCCGGTTGACCTACCTATATTACATCTCCCTTTCAATAGTTTTATTGAATACAATAAACTCTGAACATTTTAATAAATACAATAAATTACAACATACGATAAATGCAATAAATTACAACATACGATAAATACAATAAATTACAACATATGATAAATATACGACTACATCCCTCTCATAAATACTAAACAGTCCAATAATTCTCAATTCTGTTAACGGTATAGATACGTACATGAATATTCATCAATACAAGAAATACCATAACTACAAGACTACACCACTTTTATAAATACTAATAAGTCCAATACTCTCTATAACAGTATATAATAACAAACGATGCAATAACTACACATACATTAAATACACACTATAACTACTCTAATAAATACTGAACCTTCATTACAATTGATCACATCCTATAGTATACAATATATTACCCCTCATTTAATCCCTTAATTTAACTACTCCTACTCTTACTTCATGTTTAATAACTTTTGTAATACAACAACGTGGTTAACTTCAGTCACTTGCTGATTAAGTAGTACAGAGATGTCTTAATATTACAGATTTTAGACATAGACAAATCGAATGTGGACAACCTGCACATCTGCCTTGTGTAAATAACATGGCTCCTCATTATGTTTATGTGTAATAACTTACAACATTTAACAATCTAAAATTATAAAATAATAACACGGCTTTCATAATGAACGATAATTAATGCATTGTATCAACCCCTAGTTTTTGTACGGGTCGACTAACACGGCCGTATCGTGTTGTGTATGTATTGTGGTTTAAATCAGTATTCTGATCATGTTTTCGTTCATTTACGCTTTTGTATGGGTTTTTGTGTGCATGTTGTTCGTCTCTGTTCGACTTGAAAATATGATTCAGTTTTACCATGTGGTTTCTGGAATTCACTATCGTGTAATCCCTATGACCTGGCACTTTTGCCTGTGTTATTTTTCCTGATGCCCATCTCCCTGTGTGATGCAAATATCGCACATTATCCCCTGTCTGTAACTTAGGGCGGTCATGTCCCGCATGTTTATCGAAATAACTCTTTTGGTTTCTTTGCAATTTGTCTATCTTATTGTGTTTTGACACTTTGGTGTCAATTCCGTATCTAAAATTGGGATACGCGCCCTAAGCTTACGTGACATGAGCAACTGTGCTGGGGATGCTCCGATGCCTGGTATTCTTGTGTTTCGATAATTTAATAATGCAAGATTGGGATCTTTATTGTCTAATAATGACTTTTTCATCATTAATTTCAAAGTTTGGACATACCTTTCCACTTTTCCATTACTCTGTAGAAACATCGGGTTAGAAAAAATTGGCCTGAAGTCATACTCTTTTGCAAACTGCAAGTATTCCGCACTGCTAAACTGTGGTCCATTGTCTGATACTACTATCTTTGGAATTCCATACCTGCAAAACATTTGTTTTAACGCTTGTATTATATCCTGACTTGTCCTTGTTGTCAACTGCACAATTTCCGGAAATTTTGTATAATAATCAATTATTAATATATAATTAATCTGGTTAATATAAAACAAATCTGGTTAATATAAAACAAAACAACTCCCACCTTATAATAAGGAATACAAGCTATCTGATGGTTCATTAACGGTTCAGACTGTTGCTTGTTACTGGATCCCTGGCAAATCTGACAACGGGAGATCTTATCTTCTATCTGGCTACTTATTCCAGGCCAAAAAATGGTGTCTCTAGCTAATTGCTTGCATTTGACAATACCTAAATGCGAGTCATGTATTTTGTCTAGCATTTCTTTTTGTAATGTACCTGGAATGACAATTCGATTGTTCTTTAACAACAAACCGTCTTGTATCGTTATATCATGTCTGTATGTAAAAAATGGCATTACCTCAGGTGTTAGACCCTTGTTATGCCTGGGCCAACCATTCTTTGTTAACACTATCACCTGCTGTAGTGTGTTGTCTTTTTCTATTTCATTTCTTACTCTTGTCATACTATCAATCAATCAATAGTTCCATCCTCTAGTCGAGGGTTGGATGCAATGGTTCTCCACTTGTCCCGATGTTGTGCTGTTCTGATAGACTGTGAATAATTCAAGCCTGTCCACTGTGAAATATTTGTAAACCATGATGTTCTTGGTCTCCCTCTCCCTCTGCTGCCATTCACCTTCCCTTCCAACAATGTACGGTATATTGAACTCTGACGAATGATGTGGCCAAAATAAATAAGTTTCTTTGTCTGTATAGTGGCAAACAAGCTTTTCTTATTTTTAATTTTTCTGAGAACTTCTTTGTTGGTGATCTTCTTTGTCCATGATATTTTCATCATCCTTCGATAAGTCCACATCTCAAATGCTGCTAAACGTTTGTACATTTTCTTAGAGATTGTCCATGTCTCTGCCCCATACATTAGAGTAGACCACACATAACACTGAAGAATACGCTTCCTTGTTTGTATTAATATCTTACTTGATGTTAACACTCTATACATTTTGGAGAATGTTGTTCGGGCTATTGTTATCCTTCTTTTAATTTGTCATACTATACTGTCTCCATATAAATTGACTGCGGCGACTGATGTCAGTGTCAAATAAGTTGTCCAGTGATGTTACTGTGGTGTGAGCTCTGGACAGCGTGTCTGCAAAATACATGAGCGTACCTTTAATATCTATTATTTTTATGTTATAATTTTGGAGTCTCATCCTCATGCGTTGCATTCTCGCAGATAATGTATGTATAGGTTTATTCATAATAGCCACTAATGGTTTGTGGTCAGTTTGTACTGTTACCTCTTTCCCATATATATAATCATGAAACTTTCTACACCCAAAACAAATAGCTAACAACTCCTTTTCTATCACTGCATAATTTGTTTGTGTTCTATCTAATGCTTTTGAAGCCATGGCAACTGGTCTTTTTTCTTGAAACAAAGTAGCACCTAGTCCAGACTTAGACTTCTTTAAGTTTGACAAATGACTTGATTTGGTCCTCCTGCCAATGCCATGCTATGTCTTTGTTAAGTACCACTCTTAATGGTTTGGTCAACTCAGCCATGTTGGGAATAAACTTACTCACGTACCCTACCATTCCTAAAAACCTCTGTATTCCTTTTTTGTCAACAGGTGTGGGCATATCAATGATGGCTTGTATACGCTCTTCAGATGTTATGAGGTGACCAACATAGTTGACTTGTGACCTACAAATCTTAGAGATTTTTTGGGGTTTAATTTTAGATTGAATTTCCTCGCTCTGTCCAACACTGTTTTTAGTCTTTTGTTGTGTTCTTGTATGTTTTTACCATATACTAGGATGTCATCAGTTATAACATTCAAACCATCCAAATCACCTAAAATTGTATTCATTTCCTCTATAAAAATATCACCAGCTGTTTTTATTCCAAACGGTAAACGAGTATAACGATATCGACCCGATGGTGTATTAAATGTGCACAACTTTGAACTTTCTGTATCTAACCACTGTTGGTGTCTATCACCGAAAAATATTTGGCCCCATTTGTATTAGCCACTACCTCCTCTATCGTGCGAGTGGGATATGGGCCCCGTAATATCGCCTTATTCAGCTTAGTTGGGTCTAAACATATCCTGATCTTCCCAGGTTTCCTGACGATAGTTATTAAACTTACCCATGGAGTCGGTTCCGTTTGTTTTACAATTACTTTCATACTTAACATCTTTTCTAATTCTTTCCGTACATCATTTATTATCGCATGTGGTATCCGTCTAGCAGCGTCAATTACTGGGGTTACAGTTTTATCAACATGAATATGTGCATCTACCTTTATTTTACCAAGACCTGTGAATACGTCATTATACATATTTACCATTTCCTTAGCACTTGCTTCCGGATCCAGACCGTTGGATATAGAGTCCACTCTTGCAATCAGGTTGAGTGCAATGCAAGCATTTTTTCCTAGGAGGGGGCTACCTTCTCCTGTCACTTGGAATTTTAGTTGACGTCCACGAATGTTTATTACTGCCTCCCCTTGTGGCTGTATTCGTTGCCCTGTATATGTGACGAGGTGGCAATGAGGTGGAGACATGGTCATCCCACCTATTTGATCGTATACTCTCCGTGGGATTATATTCGCCTCAGAACAGGTGTCGAGGTTAAACTTGACTACATTGTCCTTGACCATAACATCCACATACCAAAGTCCCTCTGCATTCCCATCGTCGTTATTCAGCGCGCCGACGAACAAATCGTGCGCACTGTCCTCCCCTCCGTAGTCAAGAATCCAGCCATTCTGTTCATGTTGATCCTCGATGTTTATCTCGTTGAGCAGGGTACTCCTCTGTACATTGTTCCTGCACATTCTGACGAAATGCCCTATCTTCCTGCAGCCAGAGCATTGTTTGTCCTTCGCAGGACACCGGCCCTGGTAATGTTGATATCCGCAATTAGAGCATTTGTAAAGCTGCGTTTACACGGGCGAGTTGAAACGCCCCAGCTGGAACCAGTTGCCTAGTTCGTTTTAAATGTGTCCGTGTAAACGCGGCACTGCGGCGTTTTAGGGCTGAACCGTTTCGGCTGGAACGTCCCGCGTATACCACCTAATCAGGTGGTCTACAGGAAACGTTTCAGCTGGTTCCTAGGCAGCTATAGTGTACAATAGTGGTGCTCGCCGGCTACAGTCTCAGCAGTAACTAATCGCTGGTGCCCAGCAGTGTTAGGGCCTCATTAGGCCGAAATCTAGTGAATGCGATCATATTTAACAGAATTTCATACTCAAATAATGAAATTTAATTAAATTAACCTTAAATTCCAACCGATATTAACATAGCAGCTCGATCAGCGTTGAATCGCCGAGTGTAAACAAAACAAATAGCAGTGATGCCGCAACGTGCGAAAATCTGCGCATGCGCAGAAGCCACGAAAATACGACACAGTTGTTGTTGTTTTGGGGAGTTTTCAGTCGCATTGGTGCGCTGAAGGCTGCCGTGTAAACGCGCCACGAGAACGTTTCAGGTAGAACGCTTTGTCTTGAATCGTTTTACTTTTGGCCGTGTAAACGCAGCTTTAGTCGGTATATTTGAATGGTAGTGTTGTTGTTGCGACGTTCGTTTCCATGGCGGCATACGGCGATGTGACGTCACGCCGCTGTCTATCCTCGTTACTGGATCGACGTTCTCATCAGATTTAGTGTTTGTACTATCACTTAACAATGCTGCCTTTGCTCACTTAATCGACACATAGTGATACACATGTCCAGAAATAAATTATGTGTTTGCAATAAACGGTCCCGTAAAATACTGCTTTTCACACCACATACTATCCTGTCGCACAATAGTGAGTCCTCAAGCGATCCATATTGACAGTGCAAAATCCGGTTTCGAAGTTCCCGAATATACATATCCATGCTTTCGTGTGTTTGATTTAGAGAATTAAACTGGTGACGAACAACAGTGATGTTCGTCTTTCCTTCGCAATATATCCGAAATGCTTCTATTAATATTGCGATCTTGTCCCTGTCAGCTACATCGATGCTGAGTATCCTGTGAACTTTTTGTGCCTCAGTCCCTGCTACGTGAAGAAACACACAACATTGTACTTTATCTGATTTAGCAGCAACTCCTGCTGCAGTAGCGTAAATCCGATATGAATCGATCCATTGGGTCCAGTTTAGCGTCAGGTTACCTTCCAAGTTGAGCGGCAAAGGGGGTTTTAATCCAGATAATGCCATATCACTTGTTAGGCAAGCCACATCTGACACCATGTAAGATACGAGTCGACACCTTGAGTTCTAGTTCATGACTGCCGTTTATTCAATCCCCAGTTGCCCAGGCAACGTTCCAGTCTTAGCTGGTTCCCTCGTGTACCCGGTTGACCTACATATATTACAGTATAACTATACTATACATACACACACATACATACACATGTATACACATACATACACACATGTATACATCCATACAAACATACATACATGCACACATACATACATATACATACATACATATAGTTACACACATACATACACATGTATACATACATACATGTACACAGACACATACACACATACATCCCGACAAACATACATACATGCATACATACACAATTGCATACATACATCAACCGTGATGTGCTTAAACTGCCTCAACTAAAACACTTGCGTTTACACACGCACCTTAGGCTGACTCAGGCTAGTTGTCCGTCCTGATATGACTTTAGATGTTGCTAGGACGTAAAACAACAACAAACAAACAGACTCAGGCTAGTTCGCCTCAGTTAATCTACCTCACGAGGCGGTTTACTTGAGGCAAACTAGTCGACTCATCCCTAATTCGCCTCAGCGTCGCGGTCACACACCCAATGTGAGTCGACTTAGATGGGGTGAATTAGTTGAGGCAACTTAAGACCCGTGTGTGACCGGGGCTTATCATGTCAAGGAAAATACATTGAACATTGTGTGTATATTATATTATTTTTTTGTGTGTGATGAATTTATTTACCCTGCTCATAGCAGATAAGTGTGTTAATACTTGTCTTCACCGCTGGGCAGCACTAGTCCAATTTGATTCAAATCTTTCAAACTTAGTTTTAATAATTTTGGTTTTCTTGTTTATGTTTTGGAACTGTTTGTAGGTTGCAAACAGTCCAAAATCCAGCTTTCACTATACTTTGTGTTAATCCATTTAAACATTATCTGTATTTCTAAGTTAAATTATTTTTTAATAGTTTCTTAAAAACTGATACATGTTTTCTACATTTCATGTTGCAGCTGGCAGTATATTCCAAATATTGCCACTCATGTTAGCTACATTGCAATCATATGCGCTGTATTTTGATTTTACTATTGCTAGTAACGGACCATTGTTGCTTCTTGTGCGCCTTGTTTGCAACGTCCTGTTTCTTTGGGTTCGAGATTTGTTGTATACATTCAATTTTAGGTGATCCTGTTGCCTGTTTTGGAGGAATTTTACTCATGCTATCTTACACAGCTCTTGAGTTGGGAAGTTTATTCTTCCCTAGGCATATTTTAAGTGCTCTATTTTGGAGCCTCTGCACTTTCTGTAGTCACACCTTACTACCTCCCATGATGATTATATCCCCATAGTCAAAATATGGTGCCACCATAGATTTGAAGACCTTATGGCCATGCTTTCTGTCATGTAATATCTAATCTTGGATAGTAACCAAATTTTGTGGTTTGTTTTCGGGATAATGCCCTCTATGCATTCATTATAATTTAGGCGTTTATCTAGGGTTAGTCCCAAGTACTTGTAGGTGTCAACTTGCTCTAGCGGCTTCCCCCCTAGTTCACATGTGTCATTTTTGTCAATAGTTGTTTTGTTTGTGGTAAAGAAAAGAGTCTTTGTCTTTTTTACGTTGATTGTTATTTTGTTGGCATTGCACCATGTATCAAGTTTTAGTAATTTATAATTTAGTGTTTTAATCACTTCGTGCTGTGACCTGGCTCATATGTAGATGACCTGCATAAAGGTCAAGACTGGTTGGTTCCAGCCACTTCTCCAAGTTATTTATATATAGTATAAATAGCAACAGTCCGAGTACCGAGCCCTGAAGTACACCTACTTTGACAGGTTCTAATTCCGGTACAGCAGGTCGATATATCTATATAATTAAAAATTACAGCTACTGTATATGTGGAGCGCTCAGGATTTTAACCACAAACAACAGCTCATCAAAAATTAAATTCTGCATCATTAACCATGGTATTTATGCAAATTTGTCGTGTACAAAATTGCATTTCTAAATATTTAAGAGCTGACAATTTTTTAATGACAAATACTTCAGCCATGAAACTTGCGAGGTACTTCTCTAGGTAGAAGTAAAGCAAATCTTAATGGCATTTATTAATTAATGCTTCTTATGACTGGATGTGAATACTCCATAATCACACATGTTGGTGTTGCTGCAGTGCCGTCAATCTCCGAATGGTTATTTCTCAAAAAGTTAAAAAAATATATCAGAATAATTTGGTTTGTGATTTGGTCAAATGTTAGATTAAATTGTTTATATAACCAAAATTTATACATTTTTATTTTTTGACAGCCGCTACATATTTTCATCAATGACTGTAATATACAAATTATGTTGCAAAATTTTGCATCATTCTTGTCTCGTGCAGATCTGGGCCGTGTTCAGGGTATGCCTCGGAGACGGCTCCGTGACATCTTTTTGGCCTATTTGCGTTCATGGCATTGCTACTCGAAGATGTCTTGCTTTTCAAGAAGGAGGCAAAATGCGCCTCCAAAATGACCATCGGATTCAGTGGTTTCAGCCAATCACAGATGTTCTTTTCATTTGCAAATGGTTGCACACTATGGAAGCCACCATTTTCGAGGCACCTGACTGCTAAAGTGGTTCAGACTAGCATGACATCCGGAATATCTCTGAGGATACCTTGAAGATGGCCCTGAACAGTTAAAGTAGTAAACGGTACATGGTTTTTATTGTAATTAAAAGATACTTTATTTGTAGATTCAACACCAACAATATGGCGTCTGCGGAAAGCTCTAAGACATCAATTCGGCTTATAATAACATCATATGCGAAGGATTTCTCCAAGGAAAGGGAAGTTCTCATCAAGGAGGTAAGCGTATCCGGTTGGATGCATTTACTAAATATGAAAGAACAGGTTTTATTATGGCATCAGTTGTACTGATTAGTATATCTCCACTTTTTTGGATAGGTACTATGCAAGGTGGCTCCAGTTGACTGCAGTGGCCCGGTTTTGGCCATTTGGCCGGTACCTGTAATCAGGCATAACTGGGTTTTTGTCTATTTATAAAACACAATTGGTGCATGGAGAGTGTATTGTGGATCTTGCATTATACTAGCAGTAATTACCATCTTTCCTCATCACTGGTGTAAATCAAAACAACTCTGACTAAAGGGTAACTTTAATTGTCTCTCTCATCTACATTGTAGAAAGTTATGAATGATACCGAAAGAAGCACGATTGCCTTCGGCTAAGCTTTCTGGACATATATTGTTTGCCCTAGGTCAAAGAAGTCAGTCAGGGAAAATTCTGCAATTTAAATTAATTTTAGGTTTGAAACCATTTACTGAATTTTAAAATATTTAAAATCGAATTGGCATGGCTAAATAGACAATCTAATTCCCTTTCCAGTAGTACTGATCTTTCTATAGAGATAGTGCAAGGCTCAACAGACTATTAAGACTGTCAATAGCCATACAGTGCTTAGCTTGTACAGGAAGATCACGGAAACCAGTGTCGTGGGGGGTTATGAAAATGGAAAATATTGTGCCTAGAGTGAGAATCGACCCACATCTCTTGCATTCTGGGCCAGGGTGATAACCATTACACCACCTAGGCTCCCGGAAGTCACCACCCTATCCACGCTCACCTGTCTATGTGACTGCTTTGCCTGAGAGGTCAGTGCAAACTACTACAATACGAATCTCCTTGTGTCTTTGCTGTTCATTGTAGTTTCACAATGGTGACAACCAGGGTAGGACATTAAGGACTGCCCGGGGAACCTAGTTTACTCGGTCAGACAGGTGAAGTTCTCGGTGACCTGCCCAAACGGACATTTCACTATTGTTCTGATCTGCAGTAGCAGATTTCAGTTTCAATTGGCCTACTTAGACTTGGGGTTGGGCAAGTAATTTTGCCACTTGTACAAGTACACAATTCAGTCACTTGCCCGATTGGGCAAGTGGGGGAAAAGGTTACTGTCCTACCCTGGAAAATCATGATGGAAATATGTATCTGACATTGTTGTCTATTTCAGGCATGTGATTTCTCCAGTTTTAACTGGAATTCCTCTTTTTTTTCTCACTGCCGAAACAGGAATTCAAGGTTTGTTTAAATTCTGGGGTTTTTTCTCACCGCCGAAACACCTCTGAAATACACTATTTGCATCCCTGTCACGACTCAGTGGGATGCTGTGTGTCCCCACGATAACCTGAAGAAAGTTTCAGGGGGATTTTCCTGTACCCAATCACATGCCTGCTATTTGGATATATCATAGAATACATAATCTAATAGTATTCCAAATTTGGGGAAGATCCAACTATTACTTTAGTTACAATGAAGATTTATTCAAATAAAATATGTTTGGTTTCAGACACTTTTAATTTGTATTTGCAATCCAAATGCAGCCTTTGACACTTCTAGATAAATTATTGTTGCAGCTAATATGCATTAGTTCCATATCCTATGTTAGCAAAGTTTGAAGGAGACCCATCTTTTGGATAAGCAGCAGTGAGTTTTTGAAGATTGATGAACAATTTATATATTTAGTTTTGTACACTTTTCTTTTGTATGTGCAATCAAAACGCACTTTTTCCACATTTCTAGATATAATATTAATACGGTAATGTGTATTACGTCCAGATGATATGGATTGTCAATTCATAGGAAGATGGCAACCATTGGTCGAGCTGCAGTTAACATTTAAGGATTTATCAAATTAATGTATTTCTCGCCCTCAAATTAACTAGCTTCAGAAAAATGAGAGACTACATTAGTAAGAATACTGCACTGCTCCTATACAAGACCACAATTCTGCCCATCTATGACTATAACGACATAATTTATAGCCTGGCAACAAAACAACAGGAGGACAAGCCCCAAAAAGTCCAGAATCGACCACCTAGAACTGTGTTTAAGGGTAAAATATTGAGTGTTCAGGACCTGCACGTAGAAGCAAATCTTGAAACCCTAGCCCAGTGGCAGGACATTCATATGTTGTCACTTATGTATAAAAGATCAAACGAAGCACAATACAGAGATCCACTGAACAGGCAGACAAGAATGGGAGATGAACCACTCCTCCGTGGTCCTAGACCAAGCACAAACAAACTAGCTAAGGCACCAATATTTAAAGGCAGCAAGATGTGGAACAAATTACCATCTGCTATTAGAAGTGCACCTTCCTACCAAAGCTTTAAGTCACTGATCAGAATGCATCTCACTGGCCAGACCCTTGAACAAAATCCATAGTGGGGATCCTGTGCCCTGCCTTGCTCCATCCTCCCTCCTTGCCCCCCCCCCCCACCCCCCTCACTAAATTACTTACCCCAACTATACTGTAATAGCAACACAGTTTTTGCAGCGACCCGCCATCTTAGCCCATAACACTGAACTTATTATGGCTAACACACTATCACCCTTCAGAATCTACTAATATGCCCTATCTATTTACCCACTTATCTAGCTATTTACAGTGTAATGTAAACAGCTGGAAGACCAGGGCGTCGGCGCTGAAAACAATGTATATTCTGATGAATAAACTGTTTTACCAACAACAACAAAATAATAATGTGCAGGCCGGAATACTTCCATTTCAGTTACAAGATACTGCCAGAAAAAAGTAAAAATGATTTAGTAGCCATGTGACATCAAATGAGCCGTGAGAATATAAATGACAGGTCATTTTCAGGGTTCGGTATTGACTCGAGATTTTGGGCACCTACGCGTCTCCTTGTGCTATGAATAGCCACAAGGATGGGGTAAATAGGTTAATTATGTGAGATTTATCTGGGTATAGTTGCAACATAATTGCTGTTTTATTGAGTAATCGGAGTTGAATATTAATATTACATGGCCAACCCTACCCATTATAACCTGCCTGACAGGAATAACCATTTCTAATGGGAAAAGGATATTAGTAAGAGCATAATTTCGAGTTGCGGTGACAGGGAGCAATTGACTGGTTGGATATGCATGATCTCCCTGTACTGCGTAAAGTACTTGGTAAAACAGCAATTATGTGTCAACTAGACCCCTGGAGATAAGTCTCACATATATAATTGATATTTGTAACAAAATATGTGTATGAAGAGTAATATAACTAGGCTCTAACCAGAGGATCCTGCGAAGTGGTCTACAGGGCAAGCCAAAACTGGGTCATTTGACTGAAGGAGTGAGTAACAGCTTAATTACTCCTCCATAAATACTCAACTTTGTCACTCGGTAATCGAAAGTTAGTCCTTTGCGCCACCTGATGCAGACATGAATATCACCAGCGGGCCCAGGCCTAAGTGATCGTAGTTTCTGTTATATATTTCAAGGCCTACACCAATATTTGTGTTTTCACAATAAAATTTGAGCTATTCTGCTGCAAAGACCCTATAATACTAAGACTAAGAGTCTCACTCCCTATCTCTCCCATGGTAATGTAAATTTCGCAGTGCCACCTTGTTATAGAAACAGGCAGGTGCTCGGCCGCATTGAGCACCCCATGCAACTACAAAACTCTTCCCCTTCATTTCACCTGTGATGCAATCAGCCTAAATCAATCTAACCAAGTCTGGAAAGGGGAAGGATGAACAGTGAATAAGTTCTGCTTTATTGGCAGCAACTCCTGTCCATCCCCCATACATGTGACCTAGCACCTGCACTCCTCATATGCTGCCCACACTATGTCTCATTATCACTTTATCCTGTATACTGAAAGCAGTGCCTACAGCCCATGGGACAGGAATCCTATGGCCGTGTATACACTCAATTTGAATAGGTGAATTTAGATAGCATCAGACAGAGTGTCTGGGGTTCCTGCTCAAAAGTAGGTGTGTCTCACTCAAGAGCTAGGAGTAGAGTCATTTCTCTCCAGCTTAACTGGAGCAGATTTTTTAATAATTACTTATCTGAGACTAGTGTGTGGTCAGGATAGGCCAAGGGAGTCAGCTGACTGGACATTCCCCAACCAGCCAATCAGACACTCCCCACAGACTGGGTGGGTGGCCACCCCCAGTAGGGGCTGTCACTCAAACCAGCTGCAGGTGGTGCACTCTATACATATGCAGATTAGGCAGGTGGGTCGGTCCAGTGGCATGGGTAGACAGGATGTTGTATACAGTTACAGATATATATGTATATAGATATATATATTAAAATTGTTCTTTTCCTCCAATTGTATTCTTTATGAACACATAGAGAAATATTTCAATAATCATGTACTGCCTCTTTTATAGGAAATCTCTTCATTAACTCCAAGCATCATATCTAACATATATTTCACATCACTCACTATCATGTACAATGGGAGTGGGATTCTATTACTTTTAGTTTACATAACCTGGTTCCCACTCCGTCGTCCAAGAATAATAATGCTCTCTGCCAATATATAATTCTTAACCGAAAATCCGTATATTTTTACATTGTGGTGGGTTTGATCAGCCCGGCTGCTGGTTGGTGTTTCACATGTAAACACATACAATTATATTATACATGAGATAGGTAAGTATGAATACACATCAATATGAAATTACTATGAACAAATACACATCATCATCAGCATCATCATAATCATCGCCATCATCACACATCTTTCACATTCATAGATACATTTATACATATAATATAGCAACTGTTTAACCAAGAGAACAGCCAGCGCACCAAATGGTGGGTTTGGTCATTTTGATTACACAGTACAGGCGGAGTGAGCCGTCTTAGTATTATAGGGTCTTTGTCTGCTGCCTACAGCGGTGTATTAAAATATTGACATTTTGCTACATTTCAATTTACAGGTTATCCCAGACTTGAAATCATGGTGTGATATTCACCAACTTCACCTCCAAGAATCAGAGGTCCAGTGGGTAAGTCCTTCAACCCTACTGAAGGTGAATATTTTATCTGGTATTCTAAGGGCATGCCAGCAGATTTAAATAAAGGCTAATACCAGGGCCACATTAGAATCTGTTAGCTCTCTAGGATGAGAGGCCGGCTGTTCCTTTTGTAGTTTAAATATGAATGATGCTAGCCAAGGTGCAGATGAATGTGAGTCAGGTGGTGGAGCGCATCACGGCACCTAGATAAAAGATTCACCCGTACTTCCAGTACAGGGGTGAAAGACAACGTAGTGTAAATACGGGCGAAAATAGCTTTAGTATGGAACAGGAAGTAGAATGCCTGCCTCCAGTATCAAATGGACACTTATATCGGCACAGAGTTGGTGAAATGGGAGAGAATGCAAAAAGACAAGATGGCGGCCATAGAATGCCGTCGATTTCACTTTTAAAATGCATTAAAGTATATGTTTTATTATATTTTCCAACTCAAAAGTAGCGGGTAAATATGAAGATGTACATAAAGAATATATTGTGCTTCTTAAATTAAGAATTTACCAGCTCAGTTAATTTCCCCAGCATGTCGAAATTCTTCGCCAGTTTTTCTAATGGGTTGGTTTTCACCCCTGTACTGGAAGTACGGGGTGAATCTTTTATCTACACTGCACCCTGCAATACACCGAGGGGGGGGGGGTGATTTGGTATGATCATACACTTCTTTCTTTGTTTTATTGAGTAGGAATATTCTGTTTAATTAGTAGTGATTTTGATGGGCATCAATATTTCAGGGGTTTTGCTATATATATGTATATTTAACCTCGTTTTTGGCCTACTGGCTAATTATAGCACAGTGAGAGGTGAGCATAACTGATATTTTAGGGTTGTTTTCCCCTTCCGAATGATGAATGATATCCATTGAATACTGAATAAATATTTTTACTGAAAGTGCTGATGGTGTGCTATTATCTTAACCTGGTAAATATGGATGTAACCCATCCAGGTGTGAAGGAGATCCTTACAAATGGTGTCCTGTCCAATAGAAGAACACAGAAACCATTCTCCATGAGCCCAGTAGACCTCACATTAGAGCAAACCATCAATGTTTATGCCGTCAGACAGGAACCATAGCATTTTCGTCCTCTGCATCAGCACAGCAAATATTGACATTAACTAGATTTGCCAGGAGTGCAATTGTGGGAAACATTATGGACAAATCAGGGCTGATGTCAGTGGATGATATCACTCAAAGTCTTAAACACTATAGGGTGAAGCAGGACCATGAAGACCTCAATCGTTTGATTACGTCTATTGAAAATACAATGAATCCATTCACAATGCTACCTCATGAATCCCTTCACAACATTATGACCGGTTGAGAAGTGCCTAAAGATGTCAGAGATGACCTTCTAGGATGCCAACAGTTAGGCGAGCAATAGCATCAGGACTTTGTGGCTGGCTGTTTTGATGATGAAACCCGGTTTGACAGGCCAATACGCAGACGTATCGTGAACAACTTTACCTCAACTGCAAGCAAATCCACTGTGAGAGGAAAGGACGAAAAACTGGTAGAGTTAAAGAACACCCGTGACTTGTTTGGTAGGCTCCTGTACATTAATTAGCACACAAGAGAAAGTTGACATTCCGCAGGTTCTAACTTACCCTTTAGTGGAATTTCCACTTGCGCTGGCACACATAGATGGCTCATTAACTAAAATGGAGGTAGGACGTAAAACAACAACAAACAAACATTAACTAAAACTGACAAATCACAGCTGATGAAGACGTTAGAGGGCACATTTGAGAGTACAGGACCATCACAGAATCATGCAGATGTAACACTTGTGGATGCAATGTTCCACCTACACATTCTACAGGATATTCCAGAGACATATGGAGAGATTGCCAAGAGAATCCTGAGAGAGTTATATGAGAAAAGGTGTAAGAGGATGGACTTCATATGCGATAGGTACGCTTCACCACCCATCAAAGATGTGGAATATTCCAATCAAAGTGCAAATGACGATGCCACCTACTGTATCACTGGTCCTGATCAGAGAAGACCAAAGCACTCCAATCACCCAGCGCCATGAATATGGCCTATGCTGGCCACACGGCGTAAAGAAACCACCAATCAATCAATCAACCAATCACCCAGCTTCAAGAATGTGTTCTTCCAATTTCTCTCTCTGCAATGGTGTGAACAATCAATTGTTGCAATCCATGTTGGACATGTCCTCTTCTTGGCTCTTGGAGAAGTCTGTTATGATTATGTAGTTACCATTAGTGGAGAGGTCCGCTGTCAAGACATTCAAGATTGCCAATGTCAACATGATGAAGCTGACACACGGATCATATTTCATATGAATAAGATCTTGGAACAGGATTCAACTTGTTGTGAGGTGCAATGATACTGATATCTTTGTGCTCCTTCTGTACCATTATAGCTGACGTCCCCAAACTCCTTGAGTGTAGATGGATGCTGGTGTTAATTGTAAAAACACACACGCTGTATTATCATCCACCAAGTGATGGAAGACATGGCTCATGAGACTGCTGATGCCTTAACTGGAATCCATGCACTAACCAGATCAGACTTTACTGCTGCCTTTATGGTAAGGGGAAAAGTAAAGTCATTTAATATCATGGCAAAAACACCATGATACAGAATCTCTATTGGTGAACTTGGTAAGGAGAATGTAGTGTCAGAAGACCTGTTGAATAATATTGAATCTTTCATATGTGCTCCCTAAAGAAATAAAGGTGAACAATGTTAGCTATCTCATCTTTCAACAAAAGTATGCTCCAAAGAATGATCATGATCTTCTGGACAAAATTAAAGAACTAAATTCAAGTGCAGTGCCACCATGTCATAAAGTGCGTCCTCTCCTCCTATAACATACAGCCCTGATTGAAATGGATGGAACCTGAACAATGACAAATATAAACTTAAATGATATGATACTGACAGGGTGCCTCAGATGCTGGGTCAAGTACTTGGTTATGATGTCCTGGATGATGATGGTGATGATAATGATGAACATTTAGTTGCATATGAGAATGAGGAAAATGATGGCAATGAAGCTGACCCATCTGATATGTGAATGAACATGGATTAGTATTATAGTCAGGGGGCCAAAGGCCCAAAACAGCCATAGATGTGAAAGTGCGTACTAATGCAATTTTATTGCAGATTGTGATAGTCATATACCTATATTTTGAGAATCAGGAGGGTGCCTCTGGCACCCTTGAGCAATTTTTTTTATAACCTGTTTTTGATATGATGTCATATTGGATCAAACCAGCATTTTTGTGCCATTCTACATTAGGGGGTAGTCTTCGTATATCAGCTGTAGTATCATTTCTAATTCACTTAGCACTACATATATTATACCAGAAGAAAGGATATTGAAGTATAAAACTTCTATGTATGATACAAATGTGTAAATACAGAAAGGCTCAAAAGGAATTATTACTGCCAACTCACGGTAATCAAAATGTACATTTTTTTGTGGAAAAACTAATCCTGATAATAAAGAAAATGATATGTCACTTGCAGACAATTTATTTGTCTCATTCATGGCTATTTAATTAATGTATAGGTGTGAAGATGATATTCAGGTAAAATTCCCATCTAAAACAATTTTAACAATGCCTGGTCATCTGTCAAAGTGTTCAGGACATGTCAATCAACAAAACCGAAAATGTTCAAAATATGGTTAAACTTGGATTCCTTCAAAGACTTATGACATTGTGTTTGCAGACGTTATTTAAACACAAATATTACTATTCTGTAAAACAAGGTATGGAAGTGGTGTTTTGACCATTATATTCATTTCCAAACTATATAAACAGTTGTTTATATACTCCTAGGTTGAACCTGTGAGCCATCATAGATGATACCCGATGTGAACAATGGAATCCTCAGCAAAATGTTTCTTCCCAGGCTGCAACAAGCCGGAGGGAACCCTCATTACTGGAAAGTAACAGCGAATAAAAAACATTATTTCTGCAAGCATATCACGCGAAGATTTGATCCATATTGGGCTCCAAGAAGACCTCGACAACAATCCAAACCTCACCTTACAGTTTCACAAGTCCTGCGTATCCAGCTATACATCAAAGACACATATTGCTAGGGAATGAAAGCGCATAGGAACCACTGGCGATCGATATACCTAGGATCTAAAAAAAGGCCATGAAATCAATCAACATGGGGAGTAAGACCGCTGTCAAACAGTATCAATTTGACGGACAGAAAAAGCCCAATCCTCCCAACGTAGCCCTGACATGTGGAATCGCATACAACCTACTGTGTAAGACAACTGCTAACGTCCACAAAGCCATGGAGAGGGACTTAGGTTGGCTCGTGTCCATCGTAGAGAGTACAGACGACGAAGAACCGATCCCAGAGTGGTCAGGAGCAATGACAGCTTCATCCAGAGAAGAATGCAGGCCTGTTGGTATGGCGAGCCACTTTGTATTCGGTCCTCTCATTGACCTACCGCCTGCTCACCCCAACACCATCTTGACCACGCTGATTTTCATAGAAGAGTCCCTAAGGCGACAACGCTACATCCATCTGTCAGCAGACATGCAGCTTTACAAGATCATCATGCAGGTTAAGTGGGCGGTTCCAGATTGCTGGAAGAGCTTGATTGTTCGTCCGGGAGGGATGTATACCCTAATGTCTTTTGTTGGATGCATCGGCACCCTGATGAACGGCAGTGGACTCGAGGAACTTCTGGAAGCAGCATTCAAGGGCATAGGAAGTATGCTGAATGGCAAGGCATGGCCGAAGGCGCTCCAGGGCTTACGGCTGGTGGTAGTGGCACTACTGCAGCCACTGATCTCAGCGGAGACTACTGTGGAATCTCTAGAAGAGCAACTAGACACGATCTGCATATCACAAACAGCACGACTCTGGGTGCATTGCTTGATCATCCCACTGCTGATCGTCCATCTCTATGTGCAAGCTGAACGAGAGGGAGACTGGCTCCTGCACATGTACGCTTTGAAGAGGATGGTTCCATACTTCTTTTCAGCAGGCCATTGGCACTATGCCAAGTATATCGCCTGGCACCTACAAGACATGGCATCGTCTCTTCCATCTGAACTACAAGATGCCTTCCTGAGAGGAGAACACGTTTGTCGTCATCGCAAGGGAGTGTGGAATGCTCTCTTCTTGGATCAATTTGGGGAGCAACCCTACATCCGGTATGGGAAGGCCAAGGGGGGTTTGGTGGGGAAGTCATTGTCAGATGAACAAGTGGCAGAGTGGACCTTGTCACATCACATCTGCAATGCTGTCTCACTTGCAATGGACAACATATTCGATGAGACGGAAGACGAGGATCAGGAGGACAGCAGAGGAAGACACAAAGAAGAAGGGAAGAGATGACGACAACTTGACAATGAAGACAGGAAGAAGATCATCCTTGAAGTCGAATGCCACACCAATCCACTCCTGACTAAAGCCACAGAACCATTGTATAACATTATAAATGGTCTCGTAGCTGCAGATGAAGTGAACGTGGATCAGTCCGTCAGGATAGGAGGAATCATGGCTGCTGAATTCACAGCAAAGCTTCCTGATGCGTTCTACGTCCCTCTCAAGAAAAGTGTCATAGCTATGGAAGTAATGAAGAAGAAGATGAAGGTAGGGGACTCCAGCGTATACGATATGGAAAAGGTGTACGCACGTTTACTAATTGTGTCCCAGAAGAGAGATGTGGAGCTTTCCGACTTATTCGAGTATGAATTGGCTCCAGTGCCAACTGCACTCTTTGACGATTATGGAGATATATGCAAGGGAAGCAAGTCGGTCCTGGTGTCGAAGTTGGCCATCACCTACAAAGAACCACCACCTACAGTTGACGTGCAGTTGATAGACGGGAATGAGGCAATCTACCACACCCTGTGGCCAAAAAATGCAATGATGTCTATGTTCGCCAAAGGATTCATTTCCTCCTTCACTCGTCCGTATACCACGTATGTAGTATTCGACTGCTCCATCAAATCTCATGAACGTCGGCGACAGGCAAAGGGTGCTGCTCCACGAGACTACAACCTGACAGACGAAACGGTACTTCCAGCCAGGGACATCATCATGAAAAGTGACCAGAACAAGAAGAGCTTCATCAAGCACCTGTGTACTGCAGAGAACCCCAATGAATCTGTGCACATCATCGGCGAGGAATGTCCATATACACACGAAGAAGTAGATGTCAAACTCGTCAGCTACCTTCTTCATCTGCACCAACAAACAGAGCATATCCAAGTCCTCGCTGATGATATGGATATTTTCGTCCTACTGGTATACTTTGTGTGGTGCTATAATTCCCCTGCTCAGGTATCCATGAAGAAGTACAACGGCGAAGTCATTGACATCAACGCAGCGGCCATGGCACTTGGAGACAGATGTCAAGATTTGCAGATCCTGATGCATCAGAAGAGGACTGGACAAGGGAAGGCTTCCAATTCTTGCCCTATTTGTATGGAGGTGTGGTGGCGTCAACACTAGATGGGCTGAGATATCTACTGTTCAGCAAAAAGAAGGATCCACCAAAGATTAAGAGCCTTCCTCCAACGAGCGAAGCTGCACTACAGCACATCAAGAGAGCCCATATCCAGGTACTAACATGGCAAGCGGCAGACCAGCTACACTCACCAGATCTTGATGTTAGTCAGTATGGATAGGATTTGAACAAAACCCTCCTTTGCCCTGTCAATGGCACTTCCACTGCTGCCCCACCATCCCTCATGCAATTTGTGGCATGTGGTTGCAAATCGAGCATGCCATGTGGGAGCCTCAAGTGCAGCTGTCGGGCAGGAGGGCTTTCCTGCACGACATACTGTAAATGCGGAGCAGACAAAGGATGCTCGAACGAACACACAAAACATGAATCTGCCCCATTCATGGATGGCGATGAGAACAACGAGGACGATGATGAGGAAAACACAGAGGACTGATGGATTGGATCCTGAAACCTGAATCATGTGAAATGACGTGTCACAAACGCTTTATGTATGACATGTATGGCAACCTAAATGAATAAGACAATACACCATGTCTGTTTGTTATATTGGTTTATGTACTATTTCCCAAAGAAATACTACAATGTAGTTAAAAGCCATTTGACATATTTCAAATTCATCTAGTGAAAAGTGTATCTCTGCATATGTCCGATCTTATTCCGCATTTAGTTTGGTTTACTTATGTATCCATCAATTTCTTTGTTTAATATTGTTTTCATAAAATGTATAAATAGGATTGGGACTTGCTTATTCCAATTTGATACATATTTGAGGTGCAACTACTACATTTATTATTATTTTAATAGCAAAAATATCACACTGAAATGAGTATTTCGCAATATTTTTCAGTTTGAGTTGTCGATGACAATTGCTTGTGAATGTATACTGTGGCATGTATATTTGCTCTACAATGATAATTTTTACACCATGAGAACGGTACTTCAATATCCTTTCTTCTGGTATACTATATGTAGTGCTAAGTTAGAACTGATACTATAGCTGATATACGAACACTACCCCCTAATGCCGCAAAAAAATGCCAGTTTGATCCAATATGACGTCATATCAAAAACGGCTTATAAAAGAAATTGCTCATGGGTGCCAGAGTGGCACCCTCTTGATTCTCACTACCAATAACCCTATCTAGCACAATCAGCAATAAAATTGCATTAGTACGCACTTTCACACCTATGTGAGTTGGCCCCCTGACTATTAGTGTAATTACTTTTCTTGAAACCGGATGAAGACAGTCATGTTTATTTCGGAATTGATTTGTTTGGTAGAATTTTGCAACATTTTGTCATTATTGGACCCTTGGAAACACTAATTTATATTGTGTACATATACTTGCTTGGCTTGACAATCTCTGTTTATCTGAAAGTATTTAACATTGCCTTGTGTATATATGAAGTAAACTTGATCTATAAATGGTTTGCATCATCTCTCTCAGATAAGACGCCATAAACAGGGTATATAGATGATAATGGCCGATGGTGGCCATCTTGAATTTCAAGATGGCTATTATATCAGTCACTCCAATTTCACAATCAATGGATTGCTTGACCCTGAAAACATATGGTTATAAATTTAAATCAAGGTTCTATCATGCATAGAAACATAGATATTTACCTAAACAGGATATCTGGTAATGGCAGATGGTGGCCATCTTGAAATTCCAAGACAGATGTTACATGAGTCATTCTAATTTCACATTCAATGTCTGGCATGAGCCTAGTAACACATGGTTATAACTTTAAATCAACATTCTATCATGCATAGAAGGTGAGATATTAATATAAACAATATATCTGGTAATGGTGGATGGTGGCCATCTTGAATTACAAGATCGCTGATTAGTAAGGTACAAAACACCCCATATTTTCATTCTCTGAATATGTCCCACTTATTTTCTCTTGAAAAAAATCAACATTTAGAAGTAATCAAGTCATAATACTGAAAGTATTGATATTTTTTTTAAATACCAAAAATATGCAATTGCAAGGAGGGTAGCTCTCTTTAGAGTCAAATTGTGAAGTAATCCAACACCTGATTTTGGTAAGATAGCCATTTTTGAATTCAGCATAAAATTCTATCTTAGAAACAATCATCAAACCATATGCACTCTTCGGGTAAAATAAATGTCCACAAGCTTGGGGACCAATACTTCCATGAGCCCCTGAAAAAAAAGTGAGTGGGTGAACTTTTTTTTTTTTCTCAATATATGTTGTGGAGGGACTATGTGTTCAATCTGTGTCACTTAGGGGGTCATTTGTAACAAGTTTATTTTTAACCCATCATGTCACACTTATGGACCACCTTTTTTGAGAACATATATACATACATACATACATACATACATACATACATACATACATACATACATACATACATACATACATACATACATTTCACTCGGTAATTTCTACCATTTAATGGATTGATTTGGACACTGCTTTTTAAGGGGATTGCCGACTCCTACACGTTACAACCCCTTCTGGAGGAGATCAGTCAGTGCTACTTCAATAATATCATGCCTTTCTTCATAAATGTGACAAGGTCAGTGCCATGTTTGGTGTCCCAATAGTTCTCAACACTGCCGATTAGTGTTAATTTAAAACCTAGACAATTACACCATCTCCTCCTTGCAGTTAGGCCGAAAATCTCGTCCTACCTACAATCAAAATACGTTACTGCCGAAACCAACGTACCTAATGTTTATCAACTTTTCCTACGCTTTGCTACTCAATTGCAGAATAGATTGCCGGGAATTGAACGGAGATTAAGACACACTAGTTACAGTAGAATAGTTTGAGTACTATTATTATATATACACAACACGATTATGTAGTAAATTTTTTTTTTTTTTAAAGACAACATTTAAAAAAAATGGTTTTGGAGGCGCTTCACTCCACAAAGAAAGCAAAGAGATGTGAGCACGATCATGTAAGATATACCCCTAGTAATTTAACAAAATATGTGTTGAATCTATTTTGACTAAGATTTGCTTTTAGAATATATTTATCAATGTTACGATCCTTAATTTCGTATTCATGAAAGTATAATGCGTCAACTTACGGGTAAATCCAATGTAGCAATAATAATTCATCATGCATGGATAAATATGAGAAGTGCTTTTTTTTTTTAAAGAGTAAAACTTGTTATGCTGGTTACGAACTAGTTATTATAGGATTCCTCTTACCTGTTCCCATTTCCCCTTTCCCCGTTGGGTGGAACGTGTGTTAACTTTTAGAAACTTCTTGTGGTGTTTAGATAATTGTTATCTATGATTCGGGCTAAGCCGGTTTGAATATATAAGAACTACTGCTTGGTTGCATGCAGTGACAGTCTGGGACTGGTGCCTATGTGGGGCGAGGCAGCCGAGTGGATGATTGATGACTGTCAGCAGAGACTCGGCCTCAGCACAGCCCAGATGGAGCTGCTCTTCGCCACATACCGGGAAGACAATAACAATGGTCTGTCACGCTTCTTAACTCTCATGGTCCTTGTGCATTTTACAAAGTTGGAATGGACGGTGTGCACCTATGTATTTAAAACGTCATTATTGAATGTACTGGAGAATAGCTTTTAATACTTCATGAAGGAAGTACCCGGAATTAAGTGATAACCGGATTGTATGTATCTTAATTCAAGTTTAATATTTGTTCTGTTAAGATAAAAATGCAGAACTCAAGGAAAGCCCCTAAATTTCAGGCGTGTTCGTTATCCGGAATGATGACTTCCTGCACGACTTGGACCTCGAACAGGAAAAGAACTTTTTTGTATGTGATGATGTCCTCCCCAAGCCAGTACGTGACGTCACAGCCAAGCTGCTTGACAGATATCCGGTGAGTGCTGATTATTTCTGCAACATTATATCCAGTTAGAAAATTTCCCCACCTCAAAATATCATTCAGGGTTTAATATTGTGTGCTCATAGCTGGCAAACTATATTGATGATCTATTAGTATTACTGAACATTATGATCGGGTAAATGTGTATGACAGTACCCCTCTAGGTAACGTGCCTGTTTGCTTGTGGTTGTAGAAGGAGAGAGTGTTGCGCTATAGGTACAACTGTGCCGGGTATGACCACTGTGAAAAACGGATGCGGGTTGAAATAGGGAACACCTTTAGTAAACTGGTAAGTTAGGAAGTTCGTAATGATAGCTATTCCTGCAACTTGAATATCAATTTAGATGTATGTGGTGGTTTGCATTCCCACGTGTAAAATTATACTATTTTGACCTGTGTTTGTCAAACAAAATATGTTAATGAGGCTGCTAAACCATGTTAATGTTACATAATCCAATGAAATCCTAATATTTTTTAAATCGAAGCCTTCACCTAGGTTTTATCCTGCTGATATAATTGACTCATTTAGTGGAATATAAAAGCACTGTTTTAGGACACGTTGGGCACCGAAAACGGGTATCCGAAGCCTTAACGGTCCATGTGCACACCGGATTTATGTTTGAAAGCTTTCTCATCAGATATCTTCAAACATAGCCATTCATAAAGACCAGACGGGCTGGCCGAATTAGTTAGAGCGTCCGTCTCCCGTGTTGGTAGATCATGGGGTCGTGGGTTCGAACCCTGGTTGAGTCAAACCAATGACTTAAAAATTGATACTTGTTGCTTCCTAACCTGGCGCTCGGCATTATTAGGATAGGGCAAGGACTGGTTGGCTCAGTGTCAGGATAATGTGACTGAGTGGGATATCAGGTCATGGTGCTGGTGGCCTGGTCTTCCAGTGGGGCAGCACTATCAAGTCGCCATGAGTGCACACTGTCACAAGTCGGAACCCGTCCTGATATGACCTTAGATGTTGCTAGGACGTAAAACAAACAAACCATTTATAAATAAAGTTACTCCAAACTATAGTAAATTAGTTCATAACTATATGTATCTCAAAAGTATGATAGGAAGTCAAAAGGAACGAATTATACTATTTTAATAGACAACCACGGGAATTTCGGGATTTTTTTTTTTTTAACAAACAAAAAACAGTGAGTAAGTAGTTTGCGAGGTGGTGATATCGTCAGTAACTCATTAGTTGGGCGGTGGTGTGAGCTGCAGATAAGAATGCGCTTTATGTGTGCAGGTTAGTGAGTTTGTGATGGGGAGGCTGCGGACTGACTACCTCCTGACGGACCTGCCTAGTGACATGTACACACAGATGGCGGATGCACAGGAGGCCTTCATGAAGGGCCGCAGTCACCGTCTCAAGGGACGCAGTGACGTCATCAAAAAGGTAACCAGACAGCCAAGTTTTTTCCTATAACATACCCTATGTCGGGTCTGTTGTGTATTTTCATTTACCAATTGTGTTCAAAGCATGTCTTCATACTGTCGGTGTTTGAACTGTCGTGTTGAGGGTTTAAAATTACAGGATAGGTAATGTTGGTGTTTGAACTGTCTATCACTATTTAAAGGACATCTCAGACATTGTCCATACATTTTAGTATTCATGACGATATGCAACAACCTGATGATACGAATATGTTGGTCGTTCTGCTTAATCTGTTTTCATCATAGAACTACAGGAGGTTGATGCGCTTGTAAACCTAGCGATGTACGTCGGTACTGGATGGCGCCGAGAGGTGCCTTTGTGACGTCTTCTAACCATATTGACCGTCGGTTTAACCGCAGTCACTAGGTTTCCCTCTCACTGATTGGGTACTCGCACTCTCCACAGATAGAGGAGTACGTGAATACTGGCGGCCAGGATGTGCCGCTCATCCTACTAGGGGGCGCTGGGAGTGGAAAGACGTCCGTCATGGCCCGGGTAGCGGACCTGTGTGTTCACAAGGCCATCGAGGGAACCATCCCGAAGTAAGGCAACTTAGTGTAGGCAGCGACCTGGCTTGGCTATTGACTCTGTCCTTGCCTATCCTTATAGTCTGTATCAATATGGTTGTATAGTTCGTGATTTATTGTATTTTGATAGTACCTGATGTCATTTTTATGCACTCCAGTTTAAGTTTTAACCGGACTGAGTTGAGCGTTTTCTTCCCTCGTGGCAGGTCGTGGGTTCAAACCGTGACGGAGTCAAAGCAATTGAAGTCACTAACTAGCATGGCGCTCGATATTACTAGGATAGGACAACGAACAGTGAAATGAGGAAGACCAATTGTCCGAAGTTGAAATTTCTCACGCTTAAGCAATGATCGTAACAAACACATTAAAAGGGTTACTGTGATCTGTAGTTGGAGGTCCGTCCTTTAATTCCTTATTCGGTGGTGCTTACTATATGTTAGTCACGTTTCCCTCTACGAAGGGTGTTTGAATGCCCGAGTGGGTTACGGTAAATGGTATTGGCACGTTGGACTTCAACCTAGTGTGTGTGTATAAATCTTGTTTTATCCAGTGGTGGCGGAGGCGACTGGCAGGTGTTCTATCATTTCGTGGGAGCAGCACCCAGGTCTACTGAAATCGAGTTCTTTCTGAAGAGGCTGTGCAGAGAGCTGGATATAATACATGTTAGTATTATCAAAAGTACTATCTGAGTGAGGTCAGAAATTCTATGCACATCTATTCACCTAATTATAGTATCAGGGATGCCAGTCTTCCACTAATTAATGGAATTCCAATAATTTCCTAATTTCTCCTTTTTTCATTTAACAATTTTGTATTAATGTTTTAGACACTTTGGGATGACTTAGATTTTTTTAATTTTCCAATTTCCATGCATATCCGTTACTACGGATTTTTATTTTCTTCATTTTTTTCCAAATTAGATTTTTCTATACGTCTTAGATAATTTGGGACATTTTTTTTTTTTAATTTAAATTGAGATTTTCAATAATTCCCCTAATTTCCAGTAGATTGGTCAATATTCGACGACGACTTTCTCATAAGGCTAAGCACTGACACCACCGATGGCGCCTCCTGTCGCATTACGAGAACGCTACCGTCAATACTCAGCCTACTTGGTCAGCAGCGGCCGAAGTTCGGTGCCGCCACCTAGCGGGTACTGCCCGAATTAAACTTGCCACTTTTCATGTTTTCCACTAGTTTTAACAACCCCAACTAGCATCCCAGGGGCCATATGTATGAGCAACTTTTTATCGGCTCCGGTGTTAACGGCGAGTCCCGGGTTATCTTACGCCGGTGTTCCAGATGTGTCACGGGGTATGTATGTGTCCAAAACCGGCGGGGTTAGTTAAATATGATCGCATTGAATAGATTTGGGCCTAATATATTGCCGCCCATGCGGCGGCGTTCGGGCAGTATGGAAATCGACGTCGCTGCGGCGGCGGTTTGTTTAGTTTACATTCGTCGATTCGACAATATGAATTACACCGCCAATGCGGCGGCATCGTTAATAACGGTTTGATTTTAGGGTTAATTTGATTAAATTTCACTTATTGCGTATGTAATTCTGTTAAATATGACAGCATTTAATAGATTTGGGCCTAATATATTGCCGCCGATGTGACGGCGGTGGCCATGTTTAGTTGACGTTGGACAGTATGAATATCGATGTCGCTGCGGCGGCGGCGATTTGTTTACTTTACATTCGTCGATTCGACAATATTAATATTGCCGCCAATGCGGCAGCGGCATTAATAACGGTTCGAATTTAGGGTTAAATTGGTAAAATTTCACTTATTGCATATGTAATTCTGTTAAATATGATCGCATTGAATAGATTTGGGCCTAATATATTGCCGCCGATGTGGCGGCGTTGGCAGTATGGATATCGACGTCGCTGCGGCGGCGGCGATTTGTTTACTTTACATTCGTCGATTCGACACAATTAATATCGCCGCCAATACGGCGTCAGCGTTAATAACGGTTCGAATTTAGGGTTAAATTGATAAAAATTTCACTTAATGCGTATATCATTCTGTTAAATATGATCACATTGAATAGATTTGGGCCTAATCGGTCCCTAACATCGACGTTAACCATCCTATGGCTTGGGGTTAGTGCAGGCGACTTTAAGCTCGGGGTGTTTGTCTAACGTCGACACATACATACAGAGTTTTCGCCGCTAACCCGGTAAACCCGCCGAAAACTAGCTTCACCGCGCTAACCCTGACACATACATATGGCCCCTGTAGTATGATTGACTAGTGTGACAGACGTCAGGTTGTTTGGGAATATTTAGCAAATAATACATTAGAATTTTGTCCCTCTGGTATGACTAGCTCTTAGGGTATAGACTATAGGGTTCTTTTTTGTTTAGTGATTACACGTATGAAGGTGAACACTAAAGTAACCTTTATCTTAGTTGACCTGTATACCACGCTCTTTCATTCCAGTGTTGCGATGGTTCATACAAGTAAAAGATTAGGTTTGTGTTAAAGGAATTGTTTGATACATGTGTTGACGGGCTCAACACCCTGAATCGGCGGGAGATTTGACATTTTACTGTTTTTGTAGGAGTCAGCCATGCCTAAGGACTTGAGTGCTACTGCCCAGTTGTGCTGCAATGCACTGTCGAGTACCTACACTAGGCCTTCCATCATCTTAGTTGATGCTGTTAATCAGGTACAGTTACTTATCTGGTTATCCTACTTTTTCTGCCAAGTTCAAATCTATGAGACACTTTGACAATACGGGATAACACCCCTCACTTCGTGACAGGACTCTCCTGCTGAAGAGAAGCAGTCGCTTTTTTTTCGAGTTTTCATTTCCATTCCCGATGGAAACTGTATGTCAATATTGAATCTGGTTCGTTTACACGGCACAACAAACTACAATGTAAAAGGTTTGTTCAGTGCAACATGCAACAAGGAGGTGTTGAGCACAAGGACATTTGAAAATGCACCTCTGATAATATGCCTTGGTTCCCTAGATCTTTTCAAAGATGGTACCACTATTGTGAGATGTTGAGTGCAAGGACCAATGAAAACACCCCTTTCTGATCACATGGTCTAGTTCTCTTGGTATTTTCATAGATGGCACCATTAGAGTGGGAGAGCACACACACCGCATCTAGTTGTGCTCAACAGGTTGTGCAACAAGTCGCGCAACTTGTTGCTGCATGTAAACGCACCTTAAGTAGCACGTTTTAAACGGACCAGGTATAGGCTGCTGAGACGGGAACCGTACTCCGACAAATGCTCTCCAAGCACAACCTTGTTTAGTTTTTATGTTTATAGAACCAAATATGTGTGGGGAGAGGTCAGGGTAGGGGGGGGGGGGGTCTGAGGCTGGGACTAACTGGCAGCTGTTCTGAAAATGGATGGGTGAGTGGAGAGAAGGGAGAGTAAAGCTGGGGTATTTTCAATTTTCTTTAGAGTAGTTCAATCAGGAAATATATTTGCTTTAATGTAAAATATGTTAGTACAATCACATTGCATAATTCAATGAGAAACACATATAGATGAAAAACGTTTTTTTTGTTGTTGAATGGAAAAAAGGTTTTGGACTGTATGTGGTTTGAACCCACACCACCAAACAACTTCAGATTACAAGTTCAACACCCTAACCATGAGGCCACAGAGGCCACATATAATTGGTTCTGTCAGTTCAGGCTATTTGTATATACGATGTCATATATACAAGATGTATGTATGTATGTTTTGCGTGCATCCGTTTGAAATTTGTCAGTTAAACTGTATATAAAAGGAAAAAAATATGTTATTGAATGTAAAACGGAGTGAACCATATGGAGTGAGATATCTGCATTTGTAAGTTGTTGACTTTCAGATCTTTTGTATTACTATTAACTAATGCAGCAGCCATTCCATGCTGGCCACATCAGCCGCGCCTGAGCATTAATAGTTCGAGGGGATCCACCGCAAATACGCAGGTTTCTGGTTTTAATGCTATGATGGCAGCAGCCATTCTGGGTGTGCCTATGCGTTATCGTTTGGACGGGATCCATCGCAAATGCGTCGGGTTCTGCGCTTAATGCTATCATGCCAGCAGCCATATTCTACGATCCAGCCAGACCTGAGTGTTAATGGCTTGACAGGATCCGCCGCAAATGCGCAGATTTCTAGATTTAATGCTATGATGCCAGCGACTGTTCTGGTCATGTGTTATCGGTTGGATGGGATCCATCACAAATGTGCCGGGTTCTGGGCTTAAAGCTATGACGGCAGCCGCCGTTCCACAGTGTATGCGCCGGCGGACGACTCGGGATCGCAGAACGTGCAGTTTGTCATGGGTGAGTGTAGAAACTGATATGGTGCTAGGACCCCAGGTCGTCCTCTGATGCATACGCTATGGAACGGTGCATTTGCGATAGATCCCATCCAAACTATAACACATAGGCATGACCAGAACGGCTGCTGCCATCATAGCATTAAACCCAGAAACCTGTGCAATTGCGCCAGATCCCGTCAAACCATTAATGCGCAGGCCCAGCTGAATCATAGAATGTGCAGTTCATCATAGGTTAGTGTAGAAACTGATATGGTCCCACTACCCTGTGCATATATATATAGTAGTAGAACCATATATATATATTTTACCTCGGTATGCCGCCTCTGGCTAGCCGTAGGCTAGGGAGAAGGAAGCACATCCGGGTCCAGCAATTAGCATAAGTAACTCACAACGGGAGGACGTTTGTGAGTTGCTCCACAGGATTTATCTACTACTACTGCTTTTATCCAAAAGTAAGTACTGTTTTCTTCGATAACTTTGTTTATCATGCTCTATAGCATCTTTTTATGAAAGTTCAGAACTTTCTTCAGTCCTGTTTGGACTTTGTACGTTTTTTAACTTACGGATAGAACATTGCGTGCCGCTGGCACAAACGAAACCGATACTGAGTTCTATCGACACCTGTTTTTCAGACAGGGAGAAATGGCAACCCGAGTTGCTCATTTCCTAAGAAAAGTCTCCCGGATCCTAATAGAGGATGATGTTGGGGATGCTTCTGGGTGTTTTTTATAAACACCCCTGACCGGTTTAAGGCGAACCTCCGAGTTTCGTAATATTTTCTCCAACTTGTTGGCGCTGTAGCCACAGGTGGGAGAAGTGTACGGAACAGAGAGAGGGGCCGATCTCACGATCGATGCCCTCCGTTTGGTTGGTTTCGTTACCACACACCTACGGCAAATTTAGCTTCACGCCTGTACTGACACGTTGCAAAACACGTTCTCTGTACCATGTTCCTCAACCCAGTTTACTGGCTTACACTTGTGTAGTTGAGATGATTCCGGGTTAGTAACGCTTTGGTTTCGTTACAGTTCCCGATGGCCACTCGCCGGAATAAGCCGCCCGCTGCAGCGGTGGGTGTCCCCCCTACGGATTACGATTCGTCTCCACCGGCTACGGCTCCGCCGTCCCCACATCCTGGGGCTCATGCCTCGGATCAAGACAGTGATCACGCCCCTCAACCAGTGGGGTGGGAGGCGAAAATGGCGGAGATGATGGAGGAGAAGATGCGCCTTTTCCAGGCGCAGACCTTTCCAGATCCTTCCCAAATCCCTGATGAGGATTGGGAAGACTTTTCTGAGGACGAAGAGGACACGCTTTCGGCACCTGAGGTTCCGAAACCGAAAGCGCGGGGCAAGAAACGCCGCCCAGTGAGCAGTTCTGGTGACGAGTTCACAAAGAAAGCGAACTCTAAGCGCTCCAAAAAGTCCAAAAAGAAGAAGAAGAAGAAGAAGGACTCCTCTTCAGACTCGTCGTCCGACTCTTCTTCCACCGAGTCGGATTCCGACACGGAACGAGCGGGAGTCTACGCCAAAATAGGCGTTAAAGCTGGCAAGAAGATTGTCAAAAAGAAAGCTCAGAAAGTGCGCACCACTACCATGATGCGCAAAACGGTGAATAGCCATTTCACTACGTTTAAACCGATCGAAGTCATCAACAAGTTGACTGAGCAGATTTCAGGAGTTAAGGGCATTCCTGCTTCGGTTTTCAAAGAGATGGATTCCGGCATTCATCTTTCCGACGAACGCCGTCGTTATGAAACTTCCCTCTGCCTGATCCATAAGGCAGTTTTGGGTGCCTTGACGTCTGTTATCCCTGTGGCTAACAGGATGCAGACAGAGAACAAGTTCTCGTCTTTGGCGCGGGTTATGGACCGGGGCATAGCTTTGTTAGCAGCCGCTAGTAACTACATGACCCATCGGAGATTTGAAAACGTTTTCAAATCGGTCACCACAGATGCCGGAAAAGAGGTTGCCCGCTCTAACAAGGTAACGGACCATGATGGTAAGGAATACACCGTGTATTCCGGACCTACCCCTATCAAGAGCAAACCGCTTGATAAATCCAAGATGTTTGGGGGTCAGCTAGCTTACCTGTACAAACAGGTAGAGGTCGACTACAAGAGTGCTAAAAACACTGAAGCAAAGAGTCGTCGCTTCCAAAACCCAGCAGGGTTCAGAAAGTCTAGGACGGATTTTCGATTCCGCAGAGGAGGAAGGCCGTTCAGGGGCGGACCGTCCTTCCAGTTCAACCAGCGAGGAAGGGGCCGAGGCGACAGGCCGGCCTCAAACTGGAACGACAACCGCGGCTACAAGAGGGATTTCGTTCCCAAGCCCCAGTTCCCGAAACAAGGGAACAAGTAGAGATTTCCACACAAACAGTGCAGCCTCCTGACCCTACAATGGTCACGGAGGAAACTCAAACTGAAGTAAGCCTTTTTCAAGCAGGGAATGTTTCTAATTGTTTACATCAATGGCAACAGTTAACCACTAATCCAGAGGTCCTGAATATTGTTAAAGGCATTCACATCCCTTTCACACAATTGCCTATACAAAAGAGAGCGCCTTTTCCGTATCAGTTTAATTCACTAGAAAAATCTCAGCTAGATCACCAGGTTCTACTGTTTGAGTCTAAGGGCATTGTCAACAGAGTTGAACATACTGAAGGGGAATATATTTCCAATATCTTCTCTACTCCTAAACCTGATGGTTCAATCCGAATGATTTTAGATTTAACTCAGTTGAATGAAATCATTGAATACAAACATTTCAAAATGTTTTCTTTAGAAACAGCTCGTGATTTAATTACCCCAGGGTGTTGGCTAGCGAGTGTTGATTTAAGGGATGCGTACTACACCGTTCCTATTCACCAGACAGATCGGAAATACCTACGTTTTCTCTGGAATGGCCAACTTTTTGAATTTACATGTTTACCTAATGGTTTGGCCTGCGCACCGCGTCTGTTTACTAAGTTGTTGAAACCAATTTTTGCACACATGGCAAAATTGGGGCATTGTATGTTTCCATACATAGATGATTCTTTTATTATGGGCCAATCTTTCACGCAATGTGAACTCGCTGTTAAAGATTTATGCAAAATTTTCACCAAATTGGGTTTCTTCATACATAACAAGAAATCAGTTTTTTCTCCTACTCAGGAGCTTAAGTGTCTCGGGTTCATTCTGAACACCACGGCTATGACCGTTTCGCTTACACGCCAAAAGAAAGATAAGCTTTACCGCACAGCGATACAGCTGTTAGACACTTCTAGGCCAAAGATTAGACAGGTCGCGGTCCTTATCGGGGTCATGGTTTCGTATAGTCCAGCTATTCTATACGGAGCGGCACACATAAAATCCCTCGAAATTGATAAAAATTTGGCGCTGGCCCGCGCAAAGGGAAACTTTGAAAAGACCATGTTTATTTCGGAGAACGGCCTAGCCGACATTGATTGGTGGCTAAACCACTTTGACCATTCCCCCAATCCCATTAGAATGGGAGAGCCTGACACTACCGTTACCACTGACGCGTCTCTCCAAGGGTGGGGAGCACATCAAAATGATGTAGCAACGGGAGGAAGATGGCTAGAATCGGAACTCCCCGATCATATTAACGTTCTAGAACTAAGGGCCATTTACTTGGGATTAACCAGTCTAGTAAAAATACCCAAAAATAATGTACGTATCCTCACGGATAACACCACAGCTATGGCTTATGTCAGAAATATGGGAGGTACAAAATCGATTAAATGTAATGCAATGGCACTTCTCATTTGGAACTGGGCTCAAACCTTTGATGTCTGGTTAACTGTTAATCACATTCCAGGCACACAAAATTGTCTAGCTGACAAGATGAGTCGCCAGTTCCATGATCACTTAGAGTGGTCACTTAATCCATCCATTTTCAAACACATTTGTCACACATGGGGTTCACCTCAGATCGATTTGTTCGCTTCGCGTAATAACTTTAAAATTCCAAAATATGTTTCGTGGCACCCGGAACCCAATGCTTGGCACATTGATGCCTTCTCCCTAAAGTGGCGACATCATTTCTTTTACATTTTCCCCCCCTTTACTATCATTAGCAAAGTCGCCAGAAAGATTCAAATGGAGGGGACACACGCCATACTCATCGTCCCCGAGTGGCACACGCAACCGTGGCTACCGACGTTACTAGCCACAGCCAAAAGCAGCCTTCGCTTCCCAAGATTCCGAGGAAACCTCAAACATCAGGGACCACTAGAACGCCACGGAAACGTGTCGACAACTCCGTTAGTGGCATTCCTTTTTTAAATAAATATTTAGAACAGTTTGGCTTAGACAAAATTACACAACAGCGTTTGGTTGATGATGCGTGGAGAAAAGGAACGGTGAAAATGTATACTACGTATTTAAAGAAATGGGGTATTTATTGCCTGCTTAAGAAAGTCAAGCCAATGACTCCCACAGTATCCCAGGTAGGACTCTTCCTACGTTACCTAGAGGACGAAGGCCTAGGATATGGCGCTATTAACGCTGCCAGATGTGCTCTGTCGATAATCCTACCGCGGGTTAATGGACAAACAATGGGTAAACACCATGTTATTTGTTGGATCATACGATCAATTTATCAGAGGAATCCGCCTAAACCCAAATATAATAGGTTTTGGGATGTTTCTCTAGTGTTCAACCTCTTCAAGAAATGGCCAGAAAATAAGTTTCTGGACGTTAAACTTTTAGGTTTCAAAGTCGCAGTTTTGCTTCTCCTGGTCACTGGACACAGAGGCCAAACTATAGTTGCCCTGTCGCTGAATGGTCTAGAAATTGACAGTAAAGAGGCCACGTTTGATTTATCAACTTTATTAAAATCAAACCGATTAGGTGACCCCCTTTCTACGATAGGGGTGTCCAGTTTCACTCAGGATCGCAAGTTATGTGTCGTATCTGCGATACGAAATTATATATCCAAGACAAGATTAATAAGAAACTCAAGACAGCTATTGGTCAGCTTTATTAAGCCACACAAGGCCATTTCCAGGGATACCCTCGCCCGATGGACAATGAATGTGTTAAAACTGGCGGGAGTAAATACAGACAGGTACTCATCGCACTCTACACGTGGTGCAATGGTGTCCAAGGCAAGATTGCTAGGCATCTCCGTTAAACGGATCCTAGCTCACGCGGGATGGAAAACCGCTACTTCGTTTGCTAGACATTACCACAAACGACTAGAGAAGCCTCAGCCGATAGCGCACAGGCTACTCACCAACTGAAAGAGAGAGGTAAGAAAAACATTGGTTTTTCCTCTTTTTTGCCATACAAATCGCTTTTCCATTGTTGCATACATAAGACATAATCACTAAAGAATAATAACAAAACAAGAATATCAGGATAAAAATTATTTTACGTAAAGGTCTCCCTAGCCTACGGCTAGCCAGAGGCGGCATACCGAGGTAAAATAGATTAGTTAGACGAATCTTACCTGGGTATAGATGATGGATAACTATTGTTTTACCGAGGTAGAAGCCTCGGTTAGACGTGGGCGAGGGCCCACCCACCACGCCCTGCCACGTCTAGTCAATCACTCAATTTAGCATGAGGTCACTTGACCTTAGGTTGTTTTTTAGAATCATTTTTATCCTGAATTAGTAGGTAAAGATTGCTGGACCCGGATGTGCTTCCTTCTCCCTCGCCCACGTCTAACCGAGGCTTCTACCTCGGTAAAACAATAGTTATCCATCATCTATACCCAGGTAAGATTCGTCTAACTAATCTATATATGTATTAGTATTGGCAGATCAATTTTTGTTTTTTTTGTCCATATATATATACCTTGTATATATGACATATATACTATTACTAGTGCATATACTAGTAATGCATACATTTCATATATGACTAGTATGTACATCATACATATGATATACACATGGTATATAGTCACGTATACATCCACGTATATGCGGGTGTAAGGAAACGCACTGGAGTGCCCCCGGTGGTTTGTGGGGGGGGGGGGACTCGCCATTGATCGCAGATGAACCACTGATGCCCGCGTATCTGCGGGTGTAAGGAATGCACTGGGCTGCCCCCCGGAGGTTTGCGGGGGGGAACTCACCATTAGTTTGCGGATGTACCACCGGATGGCGCTCTGATGTGTACACCCTACGACCACGCCCCGGCCACGGAAGTTTGACTGTAACACTGCTACTCTATAGACCGTTTCAACTTTGTCTCAACTTTACTTCTCCGCCTGCTATACCGGCATGCTAAGGGCCTATTGCGCTTTCTGCAGCACCGTATATACTGAACCAGTGAACGACACCTGCTATACACATTCAAACAGGCGTTCGACCAGGGCGAACACGAGAGAGTCAGCTAATGCAATGGCGGAGGGAGGAAAATCGACCGGTCAGATAGTGTAATCGACGTCGACCTGCTCAAGAAAGAGGAAAAGGAGATTAATGAGAAGATCAGGCAGCTAGAGAGACAGAAGAAACTAGCCGAACTGGAGCGCGTGGAGCGAGAGCTGCATGAGGATGTTGCGAACCTCACGCTCGACCAGACCAGGGACCATAGGAGGGATCGGGCAATCGACCGTGACGCGGTGGACCGGAATGAAGACGCGGGGGCACGAACGGAACACTGGAGCGAGCGTGCGTGGCGAGGGCGACAGGCGATCGAGAGGGAGGAGCACCAGCAAGCGTCGGAGCGCGTCACGTGACCGGAGAAGGCGCCGCTACCGCCGGCATTCATCCAGTTTGTCCTCCTCGGATGAACGTTCGACAAGCAAGGAAAGAAAGGCCAGAAGTAAGTGGTCCCACCGCAGACATGTAGTAGACGGAAAGGATGTCAAAAAACTATCCCCCTTCAAACTTATGGAAGCTTCTGTGAACTGGGTAGTGGCATCGAGGGAGTCTGACAGTGTGAAGCTCTTAAATTTTCTAAAACATATTGGCTATATTGCGAGCAAGGCCAAGTCTGGCACTTTTCTCGAGAAGTCCCATGTAAACTATGACAGGGCTATCAGGAAGCTTATGGTGTATGAGGGCTTTGGCGCCTTCTCATCCGGGAACCCCGAGGTTGCGTTAAAATACTACACTTTTGAATTTATGCGTAAACCCAGGGCTACCTCTAACAGTTCTGTCGGTAGTAGGGCAAGCCCAAGTAGGCCCAGACAGCTGTACATTAAGGATGGCAAGAAACCTTCTTTTGCCTTTAACAAGGAGGAGGGGTGCTCGAGGGATGATAAGACTTGTAGCTATGGTCATTGGTGCTCCCACTGTGGGAGCAAGACGCACGTCAGCAGCAAGTGTAGTAAAGATTAGGGTGTTGTCGGTTGCCTGGGTGGATGTTTCTGGGGGTCGCTAGTGTTTGTATTAGTTCCGACAAAAACGTTTCGGTAAAATGTGTTACCCCTACACCCATGGCAATTTCGGCTGACACCAGTAAATTATCTGTGAATGCACGCCCGCAAGCGGGCCTAGTTCGGGCGGATTATGCGGGCTGTAATGTGATAAGTACCGCTTCCCCCCCCCCACTCTAATTACCGCGGCTGTGGTTATTGCCGCAAACTTGCCCTGGAACCAGACTGTACTTACCGGCGACCTTGAAGTGTTGTGTTGCAAGTCTAGCCTAACACCTGTTTCCCTTAGCGATGGTGACAAGGTTGCCCCACATTTAGACCCAATACTAAGCGATTGGTTAAGTCTAGTTAATATCGGTAGTGATTACATGTATCTGCTCATGACAAGCTTAGTCCCAGTGTTGCCCCTGTTACATTTACTATTTCACACCTCTGCTTGAAAGCTATTTGCACTTGTAAGCACTCTATCGGGCCCTCATCTGCTCAATTTAAACCATGCCGTGTCCTATGTGAATGCTTTTTCAGGGGTAGGGTCGACCCCGACTGGGACTTTATTCTACACGGTGCGATATTTGGTTTTAAAGTTGTAAACCCAAGTTGTGCAACCACTTACTCAGCACATTCTAAAAGTCTAAGTGTTAAAAACCCTGTTGAGAAGGAATTTATTCATGATAAATTAGCAAACGAATTGAGCTGTGGTTAAATAAGCCATGCTGACTCGGCCCCGCAAAGTGTCCATAATGTTTTTGTGGTCCCCAAAGCGAGTGGCCAGGGTTTAAGATCTATAATTGACTGCAGTAAGCCTCATGGCCTCTCAGTCAATAACCATGTAGACATGGTCTTTTCAAAATTTTCCTGCCGAGGTGTGGATGGCCGGCTGGTGCGTGACGATTTCATCGCCACGATTGATATAAAGGACGCATCCATCCTAGTGACCGCCCCATGCAGGCAGTCAGCTGGGACTTCGGTTCCTGTCTTGGCCGCGAATATTTTTTGATAATCATCTCTGCATGGGCTTGTCGTCAAGCCCTTACATTTTTGATCATATCTCACATTTTGTCATCCATTGCGGTGAGAGGGAGGGCATTCTTAGATCAGTTAATTATCTTGATGACTTTGCAGTCATTGGCTCCTCCTTTGAGGAGTGCCTTCTAAATCAAGGCAAAATTGCATCTATTTTAAGGAGGTTGGGGTTTTATTTGAGCTACCATAAATTACTTGCCCCCTTCTCAATCTACGCGCTTCCATGGGATTGAGGTAGACAGTGTTAATCTTCAGTTACGCCTCCCCGACGACATGATCCACAAATTGAAATGTGAACTCTTACTATTTCTAGGCATGTGTAAGGCGTCTCGCAAGGACCTTGAGCGCCTCGGCAGGGGCCTCACGCATTGCGCTACAGTAGTCTGAGGGGGCCGCTCCTTCTCCACCCGAATGTCCGAGACAATACGGCAGCCATACTTCAAATTTCGTCTGAATGCTGAGTTCAGGTCGGAGCTCCACTGGTGGCTCGAGTTCGTTGAGACCTTTAATGGCTAGGCAAAGCTTTTGGGCCCCCAAGCTACTGCCGTATCCGTCTACAGTGATGCCTCGGATTGTGGGTTCAGAGCGACCCACCCGGACGACTGGCTGGTGGGAGAGTTTGGTAGTTCCATGTCAGGTTTGTCTTTGCCTGTTGGCCACCACATTGCTGACGCGGGCGAAATCGGGTGTGACGCCCACATTAACCTAAAGGAGATGTGGGCGGTGGTCACTGCCGCCCGGTGCTGGGGCTACTCCTGGCGGGTCAGGTGCGTCGTGTTCGTCACAGACAACACCATGGTCCGGGCGGCTCTCGCTACCGGCCGTTGCATCAATAAGACTATCATGAAATGGCTAAAGGAGCTATTTTGGGCCTCAGTCATATATAACGTTGATGTTAAATCTGTATACATAAGAAGTAAAGAGAACGTGATCTGTGATGCCTTAAGCAGATGGCGGGATGGGCCTAGTAGGGTCCGCATCAGTAATGTCGATCAAACGGGTCGCCTATGTTACGCTCATGTGTTTGGTTGATTTAAATTATCATCTCTTTCCAGATCTTGGTGAACTCGAGGCACAGGTTATATCGATGTCAGATCATTATTACTCAACTAACTCCTGATCAACGAGGTCGATGCAAGTCAGGAAGTACCTGACATTCATCGAGGAATTTAGAGGTTTGCTTTCTCCTCTCCCCTGCCCGTCCTCCCAGGTGGCTCTTTACATCGCTTGGCTTTCACATTCTCTGAAATTCTCCTCTATTGCAAACTATATTAGCGCCCTGAACTTCTACTTGAAAGCTGAGGGTTGCTCTCCTATTGGCTTCTCTGACCACCGGATAAAAACAGTCCTGGGAGGGGCGAAGCGACTGCTGGGATGGTCCGTGAAGAGGGCCGCACCTCTGCCCCCGGGGGAGCTCACTAAGATGTTTTCCTTTATGTCTTTTCGGGAGGGACACGTTTGCGCCAGGGCGGCCTTGCTGACCGGGTTCAGGGCTCTCCTACGGAAATGCCAATTGACAGAGTCCAAGTCTGTCCTTAGGAGATCCGATTTCGAATTTTTTGGGTGGGGTATGATCTTGAAGGTGAGGCGTTCCAAGACTATCCAGTTTGCAGAGAGGGAGCTTCTCATCCTGTCGCCCGGGTAAATAATACTGATCTTTGCACTGTTTTTGGGACAGAGAAACATTTCTATCAAGTTAAGCTGGGGGGAGTGCTCCCGCTTTTCAAATTCCCGCCATCGGGCGGGTTACAGGCCCCTTGATTATGGGACCCTTCAGGCCACCATCAACCTCTTCGCGGGTGAGGCTGGGCTTGACGGGGGGGGGGGGGGGGGGGGGGGGGGGGGGGGGGGGGAGTGCTCCCGCTTTTCAAATTCCCGCCATCGGAGGGGGGGAGGGGTTACAGGCCCCTTGATTACGGGACCCTTCAGGCCACCATCAAGCTGTTCACGGGTGAGGCTGGGCTTGACGCCAGCAAATTCTCTTGTCACTCAGTTCGCAGGGGGGGTGCTGTGCCTTTCTCGCCCTCCAGGGGGCATCGATCGATGAGATCAAGGTCCACGGTGATTGGTCCTCTGACTGTGTATATAAGTACATTTCGCGGCCGCTGGCCAAGTGCATTATAGCAGATATGAGAGTAGCTACAACTATTAGTTCTTCTATCTAATTTAAGACTTTCCCTTATCTGTCTGGGTGGGTCTTCAACCGTGGCACTTGGCCCAGCCAGATGCATTGTATGACTTGGTTTTGTAATAAATGATGTTTTGCCCATACGAGTGTTATGTTGTGCGCCCATTACATATATATATCACACACCTTGTATATATGACATTGTATATACAAATAGTGTGAACTGAGACAAGTAACTATGTCTGGGCTATGTGGCCTAGTGGTTAAGGTGTTGAACTTGTAATCTGAAGTTGTTTGGTGTTGTGGGTTCAAACCCCATGTAGTTCATTGCTTCTTACATTCAACAACAAAAAACTGTTTATCATTCATTATGTGTTTCTGATTGAATGATGCAATGTACATACATAAATAAATACGTAAATAAATCAATTCTATACAAATAGCCTGAACTGAGACCAGTAACTATGTGTGGTCTCTGTGGCCTAGTGGTTAGGGTGTTGATCTTGTAATCTGAAGTTGTTTTGTCTTGTGGGTTCAAACCCCATACAATACAGTCCAAAACCTTACATTCAACAACAACAAAACGTTTTTCATCTATATGTGTTTTTCATTGAATTATGCAATTTAATTGTATTAACATATATTTTACATTAAAGCAAATATATTTCCTGTTTGAACTACATCAGTTTTACCCTCCTTTCTCTCCACAACAAGAGCTGTAATATGACCAATCTAGGTCACCCTACACCACCCAGTGGAAAAGTTCAGTACTAAGCATGCACCACCCTGTGGCACAAATTAGAACTATTCCGAGTTTGTTTGTTTTCCTGGCAAGGCATAACTGCCCACTTTAACATAAGGGTGAACAATACTGATTGCCAAAGCGGACATTTATTCGTTTTGGCTTGAATCTCGTTTTGGTTTGTCCATGTAAATAATATTGCCATCATGTAGGTGTACAATGGTGATACTATGATTGTGGTCAGTGTGGGAAATGCTGCGCTGTGTGTAACGTTGTGTTGCCGGTGCAGTTCGACGAGGACCATGCTGCCCTGGCGATGAGCTGGCTGTCCCGGAAACTGGCGCCCAAGGTGCGCTGTGTGGTCTCTCTCATCAACGACACACCTCAGCACAAAATCCTCATGACGCGTGAGAGAAAGCCACAAGAGCTGCACATGACGCCACTCGATTTTGAATCGCGAAGGGTGAGGCCGCGGCAGTCATGCCTTAAACATGACCAAGCCAACTTTACTTTTTCAGTTATTATGATCAAATATGACTTGTCATAATTTGTATAATTTGAGACAGCCTAATCTCTAGGAGTTATTTAGAGTCCAAATAGGGTTTATGTGGTCATGCTGTGGCTATTACTAGTATTAGTGTTATTCAGCCCTAGTAACTGTCCTCAGTGGCATAGTTTATGCTATATTGCAGATATTGAAGAATTTTGAGTATGTCTTATAACCTATGTTGTGATCTCACCAAACTAATGATAATAATCATGGGATACTCAAGCTTAAATAGCCCATTTTCAGTGCCATCCTTTTCATTATAATACATATAGTAGTCATGTAAATGATGTATAAAATGCATGATAAAATCAATTGACATTTAAAGTAGCTGTGATAACACGATGCAAGAGGCAGAGGCTATCAGAACTAGAAGGGGCTACTGTTGCCATAGTCTGCCGCGGTAATAAGACCACGTTCTCTGGCTGGTTGTGTGCCATTAGTATACTCATGACTCATATGTGGAACAACTTCCAAATCTGATCACTGAAGTACTGTTTTATGGTCAATGTCTAGTTTTCATGGTCAATAGATTTCTGAGCGATTTCTGTTTTAAACGGATACATTCAATCCCATAGTAAATGTTACACCTTTGTGTCGAACCAGATGTGTGTAGACTTGTAATTTAGCCTTTATGCTTTGGGTAAATCCGCTCTAATTTGGATTCTGGCCCTCAGCAAATTGTGCAGGAGACGCTGGGGCAGTACCAGCGGCCGCTGACCACTAACCAGCTGAATCGGCTCCTCACGAAGCAGACGTCGGAAAACCCACTCTGGCTGTCCATGGCGTGTGAGGAACTGCGAATTCTGCAAGACACGTCAGCCGTGGACCACACTATCATCCAACTCCCGAATGGACTCCTCAAGTAAGGCACTGCGTTTGACATACTCCTTCCGATCATTAGGTGCCCGGCAGTCTTTGTAGCCGATTTGGGGCTAAATGGCCGGCATTTATGAATTCGCCTCTTATACACACGTAGCTATACTATCTGGTGTGATAGGGTAGGACCATGCTCGTGCAGTGTGCGTGCTTATGTTTGTGAATGTCTGTTGCAGCCTGTTGGAACATGTGTTGAGTCGGTTTGAGCGGGAGCAGGGTCCCCTGGTGGTGGCCACCCTGTGCCTGCTGGAGGCGTCCACTACAGGGCTGCTGGAGGAGGAGCTGCTTTCCATGCTCGGTGACGAACAAACCATCAACCCGCCCTCGCCCTTCGACGAAAAAGGTATGCACGGAGCTGTCATCTGGACATGTCGATGCAACCAGTCTGGTTTTAGTGGGGTTGTTTTTAAAGAAAGGTTTGTATTTTTTTAATTTGCAAGACAGTGAAGCAATTAAAGAGGGGAAACGAGCCAAACGCGGGTACTATTTGACTAATTTAATTTCTTGGCAAACTTTAATTTTGTTTTTAAATCGTCGCTATGTAGCCATAGGCGTTACATGTTATAGTGGTAAACGTTTCTTTTGTGTACACTTAAAAAATATACTTGCTGAGGTTTGTATGTGATTGTTGTATGCTGTAAACACCAATGTCCCTTGAGGTGTTCGTTTGTGTGTGACAGAGGAGAAGGAGTGCTCTGAGAAGTCCGATAAAAGCAGCAAGAAGAGCAGTCTGCCCACTGACAAGTGGGCGGCGGTGCTGCGCGTGCTGCGCCCTTTCCTTCGGCCGTACGGGGACAGCCGGGAGGGGCGCCTGGACTTCTACCACCGCGCCATGAGCAAGGCCGTCAGGCGAAAGTAAGGCGCCTTTACTGTAGGTGGTGCGGCGCTTTAATTGGTTGCTTTGTGTGGGACTTGAATCCATGAACAAATCTGTCATGGTAAGTTATATTCCTGTGCTGAATTCCCAGTGCACGAATATATTTGTCATGTTACCATGGTTACTATGAATGTTACCTGCGTCCTGCAGCCTCTGGTTTTCGTATTACACTTTACAGAGTAGGGTCTCTGAAAGTCTTTACTGTCAACTGTAGTTTTGGTTACTCCAAGCACACAGTTTGGATATATGAACACAGTTGTATTCAATGTTGAGTATTTAACGAATTTGAAGGATGTAATGCCTCATGTTACGGAGAAAACAACCTATGTAATTCAATTAGTCGATGGATAACTTCTGTTTTTATTAAATGTTATAGCCCTCCAACCCTTCCCAAATAAAAAATAGTTATCCGAATAATAATTTTAAATAATTAATATAAATGTTAATAGTTAAGTAAAAGTGAATCTATTAATTAGCTTTAGTACTTAGGAGCATACTAACCTTATAGTATAGTGTAGGTAACGGATTGACCAGTAGCAGATAGAGCTTCCTTATCACTGTCCTCTGCATAGACTCGGCTATAGTTGTCAATAAAACAGACGGTACGTTTGATTTAACTAATCTATTTGTATCTACATTGGCTTAGTTGTAGATATGTATAACTGAGATGTTTTTAGTGGTGATTGTGATGTGTCTTACGCCCTCAGGTTCTTCAAACAAGGAGACGAGAACGCCGACGATGATGAGGCGATGGAAATGAGCGTATTTTGGCACCGACGACTCGCTGCCTACTTCGAGCATTGCACAAATATCGATAGGAAAGCTGAGGTATGGACATTATTTATTGTAGGGGTTGTTTAGTAAATGTATTTGTGTTGAAAATCGGAATAATGTTTTTTAATTATGATTAGGAGCTGCTACTCATAGCAAACATTTGGATTCAGAACTTTAACGGTGGTAGGTTTATGATGTCTATTACATGTCATCTACATTTTAATTTTTTTTTTTTTTTTTTTTTTAAATATTATTGAGGCTGTATTTATACTGTCCATAGCATATAAGCCCAGGTACCCAGGCTTGTTTTCAATGCTGGCCAGTTGTAGTGTTGGTGTTATCTTACCACACAGTGGCTGCTGATAAGGTATTTGATTGCCTGCATTTCAGTAGCAGATAGATAATTGGTTGGTATGGTTAGTAGCCTATGTTTTTTTTTTGTTTTTTTTTTTTTATTGAGGCTGTATTTATACTGTCCATAGCATATAAGCCTGGGTATTCAGGCTTGTTTTCAATGCTGGCCAGCTGTAGTGTTGGTGTTGTCTTATCACACAGTAGCTGCTGATAAGGTATTTGATTGCCTGTATTTCAGTAGCAGATAGATAGTTGGTTGGTCTGGTTAGTACTATAGTAGTCTATGTTAATTTTTTTGGATTTTCTTGGCATATATGTGCTTTATTTTTTCTACTCTTATTTCTAGACTAGCCTACTCCTATTTACATATCATAGGCTTGTACGCAGCTGTGAGGTGTGTTATCTGGGTGCTTTTGGTATGGTTACCTTCCATTGGGCGTCTCGCTGGTGGGCCGTGACATGTATCACCTGCCCCTTTGCGGTGCAGCTTAGTTGGGGGTTCCTAGCCTTATTTTGCACAGATATTTTTTGTATGTTTTTAGGTCAGGAATTTGTCGTTCCTTTACTGTTTGGGCATTCCACACCTTGGCAGCCATTTCTAGCGTGCTTCTCTCGTGAGCTTTTATTTGGCTTCTGGTCTGCTTTAGTAGTGGCGCATTATTTGCTCTAGTTGCCCTTTGTGGTTTTGTTAGGAGTTTATTGTCTTGACTATAGCTGTATGCTAATGTTTTCAGATGAATTATTCTCCTATTTTCTAGCAATTTTACTTTGGTTCTTTTGTGTATGTCATAGGTGGGGTGCAGCTTGTCTACTCTGAGGCAGATTTTCAGGGCTCTGTTCTGTAGTGTTTGCAGTTTTTTTAGAAGTTCTTTCTTTGCACCCATGTAGTTTACATCTCCATAGTCAAAATAGGGTAGCACCATGCCCTTGAAGATTTTTATTGACATTTCTTGTGTCATGTAGTCTCTTAGCTTTGCAAATAGCCACAGTTTGTGGTTTACCTTTTGGACAATTTTGTTTATACATAGGTTGTAGTTTAGTTGGCTGTCCAACTCAAGGCCTAGGTATTTGTAATGGTCTACATTTTCTAGTGTTTGGCTTCCTAGCTTACAGTGTAGTTTTCTTTCTGGCATTTGTTTATGCGAGAAGAGAACTGTTTTTGACTTGCTTGTGTTGATGGTTATTTTGTTGGACTCACACCACTCATCCAGTTTTAGTAGGAGCTTGTTTAGTTTAGTTATTACCTCCTCTTCTGTGGTGCCGTTTGCATATATGACTGTGTCATCTGCATATAGTTGGAGGCATTCGGTTTGTAACCATTTTTCAAGATCGTTTATGTAGATTATAAAGAGCAGTGGCCCTAGCACTGACCCTTGGGGTACACCACATGTGACAGGTTGGTTGTCTGATAGTGTATTGTTTATTTTTGTTCTCTGTTGCCTGTCTTTCAGGTAGCATTTTATCCAGTCCATAGTGTTGGATTTTATGCCCATGGATTCTAGTTTTTCCAATAGTATGTTATGGTCTACTGTATCGAATGCTTTGCTGAAGTCAATGAAGGCTGCTCCAACTAATTGTTTTTGGTTCATTGACGCCAATATGTCATTTGTTAGGTTAGCTATTGTTTTAGATGTGGAGTGCAGTTTCCTGAAACCTCCTTGTCTTTCGTTTAGTATATTGTTTTTTTCCATGTTAGTTTTTTTTTATTTTCTTGGTATATATGTATTTATTTTTCTACTCTTATTACTAGACTAGCCTACTCCTATTTACATATCATAGGCTTGTACGTAGCTGTGTGGTGTGTTATCTGGCTACTTTTGGCATGGTTACCTTCCATTGGGCGTCCTGCTGGTGGGCCGTGACATATCACATTCCCCTTTGCAGTGCAGCTTACTGGGGGTTTCCTAGCCTTATTTTGCACAGATATTTTTTGTAAGTTTTTAGGTCAGGAATTTGTCGTTCCTTTACTGTTTGGGCATTCCACACCTGTCCTTTTGTTCATGTTCAGTCTGGTATTCTATTTTTATGCTCGATGATTGTTTCATTATGCTACTCATACTCTCAATCATTGAATATTGAGTATTTTGCAGTTTCAATTGTCCATTTTGTTCGTAACATTGGTTATTATCGGCATGGCAAAGGTGTTATTACTCCTAGCTCCTCCTGCCCTCATGCAGATGAACTACATATTTTGGGTCACCACCCAGCCGACATGGCTGGCGCCACCTACTGATATGCAGACAAACTACACAAATTCGGTCACCGCTCAGTCGCCGACACCTTCATTTCGGGCATAGGCACGAACCCAGGCGGTCTGGCTGTTCTTCACGCTTTACTTACGTTTTACAGGTGCTCTAATCTGCCTGTTCGCAAACGTAAACGACAAGACGTCAACGCCGACAACCAGCGCCCAGGGACGACCGCATTCGGTCGTCCCCTGAGCCGTGAAACCTTAGTAAAGAATGCCGCGGGATGCGCCGCACTCGCGGACCAAATCACCGGCGCAAGCAATGCAGAGCAGCTAGAGCTCGCCATGTTATTCTTCCCTTAGAAGCAAATTCTGACCACCGTTCGCCGAATTCACGAGGCTTGCGCAACACGGCCACAGCGGTCACGACACCGGCGCGGACCTCCCGCGCGACCAGGTGGCGCCAGTTCGAGACTACCGAAGGAACTTCTGCCAACAGCCGGCGGATACATGAGGACGACGACTCACGCAGACTTACCCCCGCAAGGTTGGACGACGCCCAGCCTCGTCCGACGCGGACACGAAACGAGAGACACCATTCACAGTCGTACGGAGCAGGTAGGACTAGACGAGAGCGCCAGGCATGAGTTTCAAATGTGCATTGTCCTGGATCGAACCAACCCGGGAACAAAGAAACAGTTAGCCGCCATGGTAGCAGACTGCGAGTGGGACACTTGTGTCGTCTGGTCGTAACAGGTGTCACGATGATCAGCTATGGTAGACTCCGTGGCGGCTGGACAGCTATTCACGCAGTTAAAGAGTTCCAACGGGATGCTGTGCCATCAATAGACGACGGCACATGCCAATCAGCTTCAGTGCTCAATGATGACACACGCCAATCAGTGTCAGAGCTCATCGACCACATGCGCCGATCAGCATCAGTGCTCAATGACGACACATGTCAATAAGTGTCAGAACTCAATGACGACACACGCCGATCAGTGTCAGCGCCCAATTACGACATGTGCCATTCAGCATCAGCGCTCACTGACGACACGTGCCGATCAGCATCAGGGCCCGTATGTACCAAGTTGTGCTAGTCGTAACCGGAGCTAGGCGCTAACTCTGGTCAGCTAGCTCCGGGTAGTGGGGGCTCCGCGAAAAAAATAAACTGGTATGCGCCGATGTTTTAGCCTGGGTGGATAGCTGACCGTGAGTTTATTTATAGATTTGGGAATTCCCTCCAGTCGACAATATGAATAACGTCGCCAATGCAGCGGTTCGATTTTATGGTTAAATTGATAAGATTTCACTTATTGCGTATGTAATTCTGTTAAATAAGACAGCATTGAATAGATTTGGGCCTAATATATTGCTGCCGATTCGGCGGCGATGGCGGTGGCCATGTTTATTTGACGTTGGATTGTATGGACATCGACGTCGCTGTGGCGGCGGCGATTTGTTTACTTTACACTCGTCGATTCGAAAATATTAATATCCCCGCCGTTACGGCATCACCGTTAATCTCGCTTCGATTTTAGGGTTAATTTAATTAAATTTCACGATTTGCCTATCTAATTCTGTTAAATATGATTGAGGCCCATACACGCACACTAACCGGCCCGGCTAGCAGTTAAACCTGATTTGAAACTGGGGTAGCTTAGCCTAGGCTATGGTCCGCGGTTAGCGTTGGCACATACCAATTTTCCACAGTTAGCCGTGTGGAGATACCCAAACCGTGGTTAAGGCTCTAACTCCGATTGGTGCATATGGCCCCTGAGCTCAATGATGACACACATCAATAAGTGTCAGCACTCAATGATGACACACACTGATCAACATCAGAGCTCAAAGACGACACGCACCGACGAATCCGCCAACTCCAGTAGCCGTAGCAACTCCAACGGGGTACCGGGTGCACACATTACAAACAAACCGACTTCAACACCGAGGAGGCTAGCATCAACACAAGCATGTGGAGAGGACACTACCAAGGCAGACCTACAACTTACATGCTTCCCGGAATCGTGGATATCGCCAAGGAAGTTCCCAGCCTCAGCCCCGCACACTCACCATCGCAAGCCCCACCAGTAGCGTTGTACGTCACCGTGGGAACATCTGCCCGCATCCTAAAGGCTGCCATGTTCCTCAAATACTTCACCCTGCTTCGATAAGGGAACTTACTCCTCACGGGGGCAAGTGTGTGGCCCTTGCAATACGATCCTCAGAGCAGACCTACTGGATGACGGCTGCATCCTCCATGTTCCGAGTCTGCTCGAAGAAGACCACCCATATACTGTAGTCGTCCCGCAGATTGCAGACTTGGCCTGTTGCCATGGCACGCCTACTTGCGATGTGCCCAACACAAGAAGTGCCTGCCTTTCCCTTCACCAACGGGTGCTCCCTATCGGCATGTACGTTGCTTGCAGCAATACGAATGGACTGACTACCAGCTCTTAACCTTCTGATCTTTGTAATAAAGCTATTTAGTAGAAACCTTTGTCCGTGTCATGAATTGTTCATATTATTCATAATGTGGCTAATTCTCGGGACAGCAAAGGAGTTGCTACTCCTGATGCCTACTGCCATCGTGCAGTATTATGGACAGTGAGTACTGTGTCATCAGCAAATAGAGTGAAGGTTACAAGGTCAGACACGAAGACCCCTCCTTTTCTTGTGATGAATAACAACAAAAGGAGGGGTCAATCGCGGGAGTCCGCTAAATCGCGGATATCTTTCATCCCTGTATCCAGCAATCCAGGAATACGACATGGCTGCAAAATTAAATAACAATCACAGTACGGGCATTAAGGTGCTCCAGTAAGTTTTGCCAGAAGTGGGGATGTCGGCGACAGAACGTCGACTGAAGTTTTGTTGTTCATCAGCATATCGGTAGGTGAAGACAGCTACGTCGGCTAGTGTCGACCAAAGTTTTAGGGCAGGCAGCCATAATAGTCCAGTCAGTACTATCAAAAATAGTGGTTTGGTGTAGAAGCAACAAACTAACATTAAATGCATCAAAAACTGAATATGTAATCTATGGAACTAAGGCCAGGAAGACAAAGGCCCCACAAATAAACCTTGAAATAGGAACTGTTGATCTGAAAGAGGTTGACTGTTACAAATATCTGGGAACACTTGTGGCTACACTAAACGCAGAGCAACAATTAATTAGACTAAATCAAACATTATCCCTAAAAATTTATGACAATCAGGAAAATGAGAGACTATATTAGCGGCCTTGTTACTTTGCAAAACAGCAATATTATCTATTATTGATTATAGTGATATAATATATAATCTTCTCACCCAGCATCAAGGAATTACATTTCAACTGGTGCAGAACAGTGCCCCCAGAATATTATTCAAAGGAAAAATACTAGGCACGCATGAAATGCACGAAAGGGCAAAAATCAATCTACTTAAGACAAGCAGGAATGTCTACTTACTAACACTAATGTACAAAAGAGCAAGGGATCCACAATATATAGAGAGGAAAACCAGAGCTACAAGGGCGGGCAATAGCATACCTCCCCGAGTTCCACAACCAGCCACCAATAAATTAACCACGGCACCGATCTTTGTGAGCAGAAGGATGTGGAATAATTTACCTCACAGGATTAGAAAGCTAAATACATATATAGGATTTAAATCTGCTGTCAGAACGCGCCTAATACGGTTCCGACTGCGAATGCGCCGAAAACGGCCTTGGGAGCAAAGCAAAGGCGTACGGCCATTGAGTTTGCCTATACACACATTGAAAAACGTCAGTTTTATTCAAAACTAATAGAAATCCCAAACCCTAACCTTATCAATTTAATATAATCTTTTTGTTAAACCTGTTTTCTATATGTGTTCCAAGCGGTTTGTGTCTAGGTGGTGTGGTTTTAGCAATATTTTACTTTTTCTGTATGGAGATTACTCACTGCCATTGACAATGCATTGAGTACTCTGGCTGTGGCTCTAACACTAGTCTGAGTGCCTAGATCTTTCTAAATCTAAATGCACATGGCATAAGATGTGCTGATTATATTGATGTAAATGCAATGCTGGATAAAAGATTAATATCTTAATTTATTATATATATATTTTTAGTTAGTATTCTATGTTTCAAAGAAGAGCTGAGATGAGCTGAAACTAGCACATTTCATTGCTGCACCCACTGTATTAGCATGTGCCATGTGCTTTTGGGGGGGTTGTTTTGCTCTGACACATCCCACAATGCACCGCGCCGCTGGAACCGTGATGTAGTCTATTGGCCAGGCCAAAGACAAATAGATAATGAAATGACTGAATGCACAACCAGAGCTGTGCCCTCTGTGGTCCCACCCTCTGGTACATCCTGCCTGTTGGCCTCCCCCTCCCAATAGTCCCTTCCCACCAATATCGGGATCCCTCACACCAACACATAAATATATTTGTATACTACAGAACAAACCAATAGTCAAGACAAAAGTGACTTACTAACACAAACATACTAACAACTAAAACCTTTTATGTAAATGTAAAATGATTTAATGTACCTCATACTCATTACTTACTGCTTTGTGTACACTTACTGCTTTGTGTACGCGCAATCGTGCTATCCACCCTACTATACGGAGCCGAGGCCTGGACAGTGTACAGACAGCAGGTGAAAAAGCTGCATGCATTCATGATGCGACATCTGCGTTCAATCATGAGGCTAAACTGGAAGGACAAAGTGACGAATAAGGAAATACTCGAACGGATGGGGCTGCCCTCTATGGAAGATCTTCTGATCAAAAAGAATCTCCGGTGGACTGGACACCTCATGAGGATGTCATCAGACAGGCTACCAAAGCAGATCCTCTATTCTCAACTGTCTTCTGGCTACAGAAAGAGAGGGCGCCCCGTCTCCGGTTCAAAGATACCATCAAGAGAAACCTGAAGCTGAGAGACATTAAGACCGACTCATGGACACAACTCTCACAGCAGAGAGCTAAATGGAGAGCGGCAGTCAAGTAATGAAAGCAGTCTTTGTCGCATCGCGACCGACAGCATGATGATGATGATGATGTGTACACTTTAATTTCAGAATCTACTTCACATTTCAAGACACTATATAAACCATGTTTAAACAAAAAAATTGTGGAAATACCAAGATACCTGTAACATCTAGGGCCGGAAGACCAGTGCTTATGGCACTGACAAAAGATTTACATGAGTAAAATTCGTTTAATAAAAAAAAAGGAAATTGTTGATATTCACTGATTAACGTTCATAAAATGTCAGTATATTATATATGACACCAATTGGTAAGTACGAATCCCGTTCTCATATTACCTTACATGTTGCTAGAGCATAAAACCCAAACAAGAAAGAATTAGGTATGGGCGATAATATAGTTCCAAAAAGGAGAGTTGAAACCTGACTTTCTTAATTTTTCTGTGATTCCCTAGCAGTGTGGGAAATATCCGCGTTTTCGCAGAGATTCCCAGTTGGTGTCAAGGTTTTCGCGTGTTGTTGTTTTTTTAGACCACTTTCGTTGTTTTTTTTATCACTTTCATTAGGTACCGGCAACGAAATATAAAAATATGCCTATGATCCAATATTTTAATTCCTTCCTGTAGACGTTGAGATTAGAAACCCAAATCCAAAAACAGTCGGGCTATATATAGTGTTGTTTTGAAGATAATAATTTGTTAAGATTAAATATATAAAAATGTATTAATTTTGAATTAAATGTGGAATTTTGACCAAATATAATAAAAAGTGGAAGGATGTGAGGGGCCTTCTGCTAACCAATTTCCATTGTACATATATAAAGGAATTTAAATTGTCAATTGCTAAATCAATTAGTAAATTAGATTTTTAATAAGACAATTGTAAAAAGTGCAATTCATAACCAAAAAATCATTCTGATTTGGCCAAATAGCCATTTTCAAAGCATGATATTTTCTTGGAAAACTGCAACAAGACTGGATGAATGCTAAATAGTTCACCTATTCATAACAGTGTAGCACCCTATTTTATTTCAGAGCTCTATATTCAGAGAATCAAAAGATATTTGCATCCTAAAATGTCAAAAAGTGTAATTGTTTGCATGTAAACAGCATCTGTAAGTGAATTCTTTTCAACATTTCAATCTTTGAAAGCTCATTGCAGCAAAACAATCTTTTGAATCTTCCTCATATTTGACACAGTATTACAATAACCATTCACTGAGACTAATAGATATTATTGATATCAATATTATATCCAAAAGTATGGAAAATATTGAACTTTGATTGAACATATAAAGACAAATTGTCAGAAAACCAAATCTATCAATTTAATGAATCATTAAATCTTCATTGTAGCTTAGCCAATTGGTTAAACTTCCTATAAATTAACAGTGCCCATCGTCTGGCGGTAATACACATTATCACATTAATATTCTGTCTAGAAATACAAAAAGTGCATTTTGATAGCACTTACAAAAGAAAAGTATACAAAATAAAGATTTGTTCATCAAGCTTTGAACACTCACTGTGGATCATCCAATAGGTGGATCTTCTTCAAATTTTGCAGACATAGCATATAGAACTCATGAATATTAGCTATGACAATAATTTAGCTAATAATATCAAAAGCTGCATTTTGATGACAAATAAATATTAAAAGTGTCAAACCAAAAATATTGATTTAAATAAATCTTTAAATATTCACTGTGCCTAGAGCAATCGTTGGATCTTCCCCAAATTTGGCCCAATATTAGATTATATATTCTCTGATATATCTCAATAGACATCTATGTCATGTACATGTTTCTACATGGGTGTTACCATTGTGAAACTAGTGTGGTCAGCAAAGACCCAAACAGGTTGGTGTCAATATTCTGTCTGCGGCTCCTTGCACTAACTCACACTATACTAAGATTGGTATTATTGGAAAGGGAATCAAATTGTCTATCTATACATACCAAATCTTGTTAGATTTAAAATATTTTTTAATTCAGTAGATGGGCTTTAAACTTTCAAGATTATTTAAATTGCAGAATTTGACCTAGGGCAAACCATATATGGTTATTGCGCTTCTTCCAGTACCATCCATGACTTTCTACGAGGTAGTGCAAGGAAGCGCGGTCCCATTAAAGATACCCTGTTTTCACAGTCGTTTTCATTTACATCAGTAATGAAGGAATATTCACTAAATACACTCATCATACAAATGGAGTTTACTTAAATACAAACTTACTATATATTCTATCCAACAACACCATCAGATAGAACATATCTTGATGTTCTAGGTTATGTAATTTCATCTAAATCATATACATATAGAAATAGTTACGAGCATGTGAATATTGATTAAAAAAAAGCACCATTCCTGGACTTTCAATGGGCGCTGCCGGTACCTACCTTCATCTGTGTAGATATAGGACATTATTTGTTGTTGCATCTTTTGGGACGGTCTCCTTATTTTGGATGCATACTGTATTGAAGTAGGTATTTCAATAGAGCGCCCCAGGCTGCTTGAAATATATCGTTTGGCACCAAAGGGAGCTCATTTTAAACTCACTATAGTTCATCTCAAAGTCTACCCAATAAACAGTATATGGAATAAAAACTTATGATCTGCTCTTTGTGGATGTGTTGTTTATTCGTAGTAAAAGAGATATATTTGAGAGGCAAATTTGTGCATTTTCAGATCTTTTGGCCGCATCTCCAGATCATTAAGAATTATCGATGCAACATTCAATTAAAGTTGCGCAAAACCCCATAGTTCCCACATGTTCAAAATTACAGCCACATTTTAGTACCAAACATCAATGAGAAGTTTGAACAGAATTATCATTTAAGAACTTTAAAATGGTGCCCAAAGCGCCTCATAATTCTCACTATATATTCTGAAGCTAATTTTGTCCTTTTAAATAATAAAATAACTTTTGTCTATACCGCAGGGGGTAATGTGCCAACGCAAGAAATAAATGCTGGCTCTACTGAATAACTGATGTTGACACTGTGACTGGCACTTGCTTGCTCTTTTCAATTTTAACATTATTTTTTATTAAGTCACACTTCTAAATAACATCATTTGATCTTAGCAGTGAGTAGTCACGCTGACTGCTATTTGTGAATAGATAAACCGCAAACTGTAACACCGTAACATTTGTGTAATCTGCAAGACAGACCGCAGCACTTTTGACCTAAGCATTACTCATGCTAATAAATACAAATATTTGATCTGAGGTAGTGAATAGTCGCGCTTATAAATAACAGTATTTGATCTGAGGCACTGAATATCCTTTTGGTCACTTGTTTTTGTTTTATTAACAGGAGGTGTTTTTGAATTCCTTAATTGTCACATGGAATTATTTTTTAAATATATAGTTTATATTAGATTTGAAGATACTAAGTGCTATTATGCTTAATTTGCCTCAAATTTGAAGCATACAGCTGAAAACGTAACCCATGTCCCTTAGTTTTGTTATACAAAATGGAGATTTAAGTCCATTTTCTTAGCAATTATCATAATTACCTGAAACAATAACAGAATTACGTTGTTGGTGGCAACTAGTTTTTACTACATGATGATGTGGGTAGTCAGGTTAAATTTCAAGGATACTGATTGTGTATTTTTGTTAATATAAGCATTTATATAGCTCATACCTCGTAATCTTGACAAGGGCCAAATTGTGTTTTTTGTCATTTTGAATGGACAATATCTAAACAAAATAATGATGTGGTTATTCTGTGAAAAATAGATTTGAAATATACATAGTAGTAATACATATTACTGAAATAGAAGTTCCTGTGTCCATTACTTTTTCAATAATTAAGGGCTGTATTAGGGTTCCATCCAAAGTCAAAATATCTGATTTTTGGCTCAAGTTTGGGAATATTGAAAACCTTACAACTTTTGAACTAATCATCTGACTTTAATAAATGTGTCATTTTTCATATATTTTTAAATAGTACTTTCTATTGAGTTGCAAAAATGAGTTGGGATACCTAATTTGAGGCATTGTCTATAATTTAACTATCTGTTCTAGGAGTACCTAAACCACCTGTGTAAGATCGGGGACATTGGGCGGCTCATCCAGTGTCTGACAGACTGGAGCATGTTCGACAAGCTCTACAACGAGGAGTTCAGCGCACAGCTACAGGGCTACTGGAGACAGGTATATGGGGACACCGGCACCAGTCATATTCTGTAATAGGGCGTGAGGAAAATTCAAAGAATAAGATTGGTTATCTTCTATTCATATTCCATGGGTTGAGAATGTGATCAAGACACCTCAAAGACTAGTTAGAAGTCTCTAAATGAGATCTTTAATATCTGGTATCTTTGCATACAGCTAAAATGAACTTGTATATTTAGACTTAATAATCTTGATAAATATGTTAGAAGGGAGCCAGAATCGTAAAATTGATGCATTTGACCATCTTGTGAACACTGAACGAACCAAACCTGAAGAAATTAACTCTGTTGAGCAAGGAATCACAATGTACACCATAGACCAGCCAATAAGAATCAACTCATTGAAGAATTTCAAATTAAATAAAACTTTATATTACCGGTACTTCAAGTTTAACAGAGAATTTCTACTGAAAGCTCAGTTAAATATGTAACAAATGGGCCTGTACAGATATGACTGTTACCAGGATCTGAAACAACAACAAACAATGACAGTAATCAATGGGAACATCCACAAATTTGTTTTGAATCAGCTATTTGACTGCAGATTCTGAAAGAGATGCCATGAGTTGGTTTTGAGAGACAAAACTGGAGGGGAACATTTTGATAGAATAGTTATTTAGGAACCGTTAAGGCCCAAGAACCACTCAGCCAAGGATGCCACTTATGTGATATAGGTAGCTATCATTTTAAACTGACTCCTATAGTGCAAGTGTGTGGTCACACAGAATGCTCATGCCATGATACAATATCACAAGCTGATAGTGAGTTGGTTTTGGTTTCAATACCATTAACCTACGACATTGGTCGTAATGTGAGCATTGCTTTTGATGCGAGGCAGGGAAGGAGTACCCCCCCCCCCCTGCCCTGCCCCTCACAGCTTTCTCAGCTTCCCGCCTCCTTCTCCCTTATAAGCCGGCCGCCTCCAGCCACTCGACCTCCTGCCGCCCTGCACGCTGCCTCTCCTGCCACTTTTCTGACTCATCGGGATGTAACAGCAGCTTTACAGTGTTGCATCATGGGGATGCTGTACCACTGACACCATGGTCCAATATCAAAGTCAGTCACATAACCGTGACATTAAGTCAGTCGGTTAGTGTTCTATCCCACTGACTCGTCGTGATGTAACGGCAAGTGCTGCCTCACACGCAAGTGACACCATGGTCCAATATCCAACTCTAGTCACATAACCTATGACATTGAGTCAGTCGGTTATTTTTGTATCCCGCTGACTCGTCGTGATGTAACGGCAGCTTTAAAGTGCTGCATCCCTTGGATGCCGTACCACTGACACTCCTGCCACTTTTCTCTTGGCTCCACACCTGGCGCTTCCCGGACCCGCTGACCCACTCTCCCGGCCGACGCAGCCCTCTCGGCCGACGCAGACATCCCGGCCGACTACCACACGGTCATGCAGTCATGCCTCAGACTGCTGGTGGGGTCATGGAGTCATGCCTCAGACTGCTGATGCAGCCCTCTCGGCCGACGCAGACGTCCCGGCCGACTACCACACGGTCATGCAGTCATGCCTCAGACTGCTGGCGGACTCCTGCCTGGAACTATATCCAGCCACCGCAGTCATGCCGGGTGGCTGGGGTCACGCACTCATGCCCCAGACTGCTGGCGGAGTCATGCCCGGAAATATCCCCAGCCACCGCAGACATGCCTCAGACAGCTGTGGGATCATGCAGGCATGCCTCAGACTGCTGGCGGAGTCATGCCTGGAAGTATCTCCAGCCACCGCGCGTATGACTCAGACTACTGGTGGGGTCATGCAGTCATGCCTCAGACTGTTCGCGGAGTCATACCTGGAACTATCTCCAGGCACCGCAGTCATGCCTCAGACTGCTGGTGGGGTCATGGAGTCATGCTTCAGACTGCTGACGCAGCCCTCTCGGCCGACGCAGACATCCCGGCCGACTACCACATGGTCATGCAGTCATGCCTCAGACTGCTGGCAGACTCATGCCTGGAACTATATCCAGCCACCGCAGTCATGCCGGGTGGCTGGGGTCAAACACTCATGCCCCAGACTGCTGGCGGAGTCATGCCCAGAAATATCCCCAGCCACCACAGTCATGCCTCAGACTGCTGTGAGATCATGCAGGCATGCCTCAGACTGCTGGCGGAGTCATGCCTGGAACTATCTCCAGCCACCGCGCGCATGACTCAGACTGCTGGTGGGGCCATGCAGTCATGCCTCAGACCTATCTCTAGCCACCGCAGTCATGCCTCAGACTGCTGGTGGGGTCATGGAGTCATTCCTCAGACTGCTGGTGGAGTCATGCCTCAGACCCGCCGCCACCCCTGCCCCTGTGGTGCTCCCACCGCAGTCATGCCACAGACTGCTGGTGGGGTCATGCAGTCATGCCTCAGACTGCTGGTGGACTCATGCCTGGAACTACCTCCAGCCACCGCAGTTATGCCTCAGACTGCTGGTGCCCCTGTGGTGCTCCCACCGCAGTCATGCCTCAGACTGCCAGCGGTGTCACGCCTGGACCTACCTCCAACCACCGCAGTCATGCCTCAGACCGATGGTGGGGTCATGCAGTCATGCCGCAGACTGCTGGCGGAGTCACGCCTCAGACCCCCTGCCGCCTCCCCTGTGCTCTCACCGCAGTCATGCCTCAGACTGCTGGCGGAGTTGTGGCTGGAACTATCTCCAGCCACCGTAGTCATGCCTCAGACTGCTGGTGGGGTCAAGCAGTCATGCCTCAGACTGCTGGCGGAGTCATCCCTCAGGCCCGCCACCACCCCTGTCACCCACCTCACCCATGTCACCGCCCCAGACCGACGCTCTCACCGCACCCACCGCACCCATCTCTCAACCCAGCCACCCCTCAGGGACGCGGGCATACCTAAATTTCTGGCCGCCCGCTCCCCCTTCCCTCAGGCCCCCCCCTCTGGACCACTGGAACTATCCCCAGTCACCCTGGCGACACTCTCACCACAGTCATACCTCAGACTGCTGGCGAAATCTTGCCTCGGTGCGCAATCACGCAGGTCACCCTGGTCACCCATGTCGCCCACCCAATGGCACCCTGGACCTATCTCCAGCCACCCTGCCCACGCCCCCACCGCAGTCACGCCGCAGACTGCTGGCGGAGTCATGCCTCAGACCCACCCCCACCCAGGTCACCCTGGTCACCCATGTCACCCACGCCAACCCCGTCGCCTGATGGTTATCCTGGAACCACCTCCAGCCACCCTGCCGACACCCTCAACGCCGTCACGCCTCAGACTGCTGGTGGAGGCTTGCATCCAACCCGGTGCCACCCAGGTCACCCATGTCACCCATGCCCCCAGGTCACCCTGGTCACCCATGTCACCCAGCCATGGCACCCTGGAACTATCCCCAGCCACCCTGCCTACGCTCTCACCGCAGTCACGCATCAGACTGCTGGCGGAGTCACACCAGACCCGCTGCCACCCAGGTCACCCTGGTCACCCATGTCACCCACGCCAACCCCGTCGCCTGATGGTTATCCTGGAACCACCTCCAGCCACCCTGCCGACGCCCTCACCACTGTCACGCCTCAGACTGCTGGTGGAGTCTTGCCTCCGACCCGCCGCCACCCAGGTCACCCTGGTCACCCATGCCCCCAGGTCACCCTGGTCACCCATGGCACCCTGGAACTATCCCCAGCCACCTTGCCTACGCTCTCACCGCAGTCACGCATCAGACTGCTGGCGGAGTCACACCAGACCCGCCGCCACCCAGGTCACCCTGGTCACCCATGTCACCCACACCAACCCCGTCGCCTGGTGGTCATCCCGAACTACCTCCAGCCCCCCCTGCTGACACCCTCACCGCAGTCATGCCTCAGGCTGCTGGCGGAGTCTTGCCTCCGACCCGGCGCCACCCAGGTCACCCGTGGTCACCCATGCCCCCGGGTCACCCTGGTCACCCATGTCAGCCAGCCATGGCACCCTGGAACTATCTCCAGCCACCCTGCCTACGCTCTCACCAGTCACCATCAGACTGCTGGTCACCCATGCCCCCAGGTCACCCTGGTCACCCAGCCATGGCACCCTGGAACTATCTCCAGCCACCCTGCCTATGCTCTCACCGCAGTCACCATCAGACTGCTGGTCACCCTGGTCACCCATGGCCCCTGGTCACCCATGTCACCCAGCCATGGCACCCTGGAACTATCTCCAGCCACCCTGCCTACGCTCTCACCGCAGTCACCATCAGACTGCTGGTCACCCATGCCCCCAGGTCACCCTGGTCACCCATGTCACCCAGCCATGGCACCCTGGAACTATCTCCAGCCACCCTGCCTACGCTCTCACCGCAGTCACCATCAGACTGCTGGCGGAGTCACGCCAGATCCGCCGCCACCCAGGTCACCTGTCCACCGCTGTGCTACCCCCGCGTGTGCTGCCGCCGCTGCTGCCACCCTGTGTGCTGCCACCGCATCTGTGCCCCCTACCACTGTGTGTGCTGCTGCTGCTGCTGCCCTGTGCTCGCAGGGACCAGTTGCTCCCACCTGTGCTGCCAGAGTGCTGCCAGAGGGCTGGCTCCGCCTCCCAGACATCATGGCACAAGGGACCTGGACTTCTGAGGCGGTGCACGCCTGCGTGCCCCGCCTCACCCCCATCGGCCGCCCCTCGAGCCCTCTCCTCCATTTTGGTAGAGGGCTCCTCGGTGCAACCCTCAGACTCTCTCTATACTCTAGGCTCCCTCTGAGCTTATGACATTACTCCTTACTCACTCTTATGTTATATTATCCTTACCATCTTCACCTCTGTATACTTTCCTACTGATTTACCATTACCCTGTTGACCTTTGACCTTGTCTGTATTATACTCTTTGCATTTACCATTACCCTGTTGACCATGTAATCATTTTACTCCTGCATTAACCTGTCAGAGGCACTTCAATAAAAGTGCTTTTTCCAACCTTGCCTCCTCTTCCTTCCTTGTCATGCATCACACATTAGCTTGTAAACGCCTCTGTAGAAAAGGTGTAAATACGTTTTCTAGCACCACTAGATGCGCTGTGGTTTATTAAGATACCATTGAGACTTTGAGTCAATTTTTCCTGGGCTTTATAGTAACTTTCTTTCGATTGTTACGGATTTCCGATGGCTACGAAGCGTAGTAAGATGGTGGCACCAGCTGCCGCAGAGGGCCCCCCGGCTGACGACTCCGACTCGTCGCAGATGTTGACGGTTCCGCCATCCCGTCAGGCCGGGGTACACATCATGTCTGACCAGGATGGCGGAAGGAACCCAGAAATTCTGACAGGTGGTTCCGCGTGACTGGGAAGCAAGCATGGACAGCTTGTTCGAGTTTATACTTCAACGTTAAAACGCAGCAAACACTGGATCAAAGAAAAGGCCAGGTCGAGTGGAGGATGTGTCAGGGGATGACGACTTATCCCCTGATCAGGACTTCTCGCCCGACCCGACCCCTCGGGTCAAAAAGAAGAAGGCCAAGAAGGCAGTGAGCTCATCAGGAGACGAGTTCACTAAAGCGCGAAATAAGGTGGTCAAGAAAAAGACCAAGAAAAGGAAGACGAAGAAGAAGAAGGATTCTTCTTCGGATTCTTCAACGGACTCCGATTCGGAAACCGAAAGAGCAGGTCTGTTTGCCAAAATTGGCGGAAAAGTGTGCAAGAAATGCGCAACAGAAAAGGCCAAGAAAGTACTGACAACGCCAATGATGCGGGAGACTATTAAAGGGCACTTTAATACCTTCAAGCCCGCTGAAGTCATCACGAAGCTGGGAGAACAGCTCACGGGGATTAAAGGTATCCCCGACTCGGTAGTGAAGGAGATGGACAGAGATGTTCACTTGAATGACGACCGGAGGAAGTTTGAGACTATCCTCCACACAATTCACAAGCCGGTCCTTGGGACCTTGACAGCAATTGCGCCAGTGGCCAATCGTATGCAGACGGAGAATAAATTCTCCTCGTTGGCCAGAACCATGGACAAGGGTCTGGCGATGCTGACAGCAGCAAGTAACTTCATCACGTACAGACGCTTTGAGAATGTTTTCAAAGCTGTCTGTACGGACGCTGGTAAGGAGGTAGCCAGGTCCAAGAAGATCATTGACAATGATGGAAAGGAGTATACTCTTTTCTTTCCTCCAAAACCAATGAACGGCAAGCCGCTTGACAAAACCAAAATGTTCGGTGGTCAGCTCCATTATCTCTTCAAAGAGGTGGAAACTGGGGCTAAGTGTGGGAAGCACATGGATTCCAAAAAGAAACCCATGGAGGCTAACACTCGCTACAGAAAAACAAGTGCGGATTTTCGCAGCCTGCGGCCCGCCAGAGGAGGAAGGTCAGGACCGACCTATGGCTTCCAGCCCAGAGGTCGGCGTCAACGCCAGTCATTCGGCTGGAACGATGGAAACCGACCGTTCAAGAGAGGGAGTACACTCCCAGCAAGCCGTTCCCCCGACCAGGGAACAAGTAGAAGTTGCTATGCAAACTTTAACGGCCGCCATAACACCTGTAAGCAATTTTAAAGCCGGGAATGTTAAAAATTGTATTCAAGAATGGAACTTAATTATTGATAACTTGACAGTGTTAAGTATTGTCGATGGGATTCGCATTCCATTTACCTGTTTGCCGGTGCAGGAAACAATTCCTTTTCCATATCAGTTTGATGAGAATGAGAGAGAGGCAATAGATGAACAAGTGGGCTTTTTTTATTAGAAAGCCATAATCCACTGGAGAATTTATTTCAAATATATTTTCTCGACCTAAACCCAATGGAGAGGTTCGAATGATTTTGGACTTAACAACACTCAACAAATTGGTTGAATATAAACATTTAAAAATGTTTTCGCTAGAAACAGCACGAGATTTAATTACAAAGGATGCTTGGCTGGCGAGTGTAGATCTGAGAGATGCATATTACACAATTCCAATTTACGAAGCAGATCGGAAGTTTCTAAGATTTATGTTGAATGAACAATTGTATGAATTCACTTGTTTGCCCAATGGTTTAGCTTGTGCCCCTCGCTTATTTACTAAGGTGCTAAAACCAATTTTCTCATTGATGGCGCATAAAGGACATTATGTTCCCAAATATTGACGATTCTTTTATTGTGGCGCAGTCAAAGGCAGCTTGTCAAAATGCAGTAAATGATTTATGTGCAACATTTACAAGATTAGGATTCTACTTTCATGACCAGAAGTTAGTCTTTAATCCAACTAAAAAATTAAAATGCCTAGGATTTCTGTTAAACACAGAACAAATGACTGTGGTGCTAACGCAACCGAAAATAGACAAGTTTAAAGATACTGCGCTAAACTTGCTATGATTAATGATGCCAAAGATTAGGCAGGTCGTGGTGCTGATAGGCATTATGATAGCCTATGCCCCCCGCCATTTTATATGGCAAAGCTCACATTAATGCGCTAGAAATAGACAAGAACTTAGCATTAGCCCGAACTTGTCTATTTCTCCAGAAGGCCTAAACGATATTGAATGGTGGCTTCAACATGTTAATTCCGTTTGGATTAGATAAGTTGACTCAACAGAGATTAATGTCACATGCTTGGAGAAAAGGAACGGTTAAATTATATTCAAGTTACTTGAAGAAATGGGGGTTACACTGTTTAATAATGAAAGTGAAACCCTTAAATCCTACTATTGCACAAGTAGTTAGATTGTTAAGGATGCTAGAGGATGAGGGGTTAAGTTTTGGAGCAATTAACGCTGCAAGATGTGCTTTGTCGATTATACTCCCAAGAATAGATGGAGAGACAGTTGGTAAACACCAAGTTATTGACTGGTTTATGAAATCAGTGTATGAAAGGAACCCGCCAAAACCAAAATATGATAGATTTTGGGATGTTTCAGTAGTTTTTAAATTACTAAAAACTTGGCCTAGTAATTATCATTTAGATATAAAACAACTAGGTTTTAAAGTAGCAGTGCTTTTGCTATTAGTCACTGGACACAGGGGACAAACTATTGTAGCATTGTCTCTAGACGGTTTAGAAATAGATCGCAAAGAGGCGACCTTTGATTTACAACAATTATTGAAATCAAACCGCTCAAGGGACCCATTGTCCACTGTACATTTAAACAGTTTCCCGGACGACTGACAACTTTGTGTAGTGTCAGCCATTCAGGCTTATATATCCAAGACAACAGGAATTAGAGATTCAGGACAACTTTTGGTGAGTTTTATTAAACCACACAAGGCCATTTCGAGAGACACTCGAAAGATGGACTATTACAGTGCTGAAGGCTGCAGGCATCAATACGGAATGCTACGCATGCCATTCGACAAGAGGGGCCATGGTCTCAAAGGCCCGACAGCTTGGAATCTCAGTCAAGAGAATCCTGGCACACGCAGGCTGCAAGACAGCTAGATCGTTTGCTAAACATTACAACAAACGACTAGAAAAGTCAAGTGGCCTAGTGACACGCTTACTCACCGGTTAACAAGACAGGTGAGAACATTGCAATTATACATGCATAACTATGTATAAAAATTATAAATTTAGATGGATAAAAATGAGTTACGTAAAAGTCTCCCTAGGCTAAGACTAGCCTGAGGCAGAGTACCGAGGTAAAATAGTATAGTTATACAAATCTTACCTGGGTATAGATGATGGAAAACTGTTGTTTTCCCGAGATACAAGCCTCGGATAGTCGTGGGCTAGGGCCTGCCCACCCAGCCCAACCCTGCCACGACTATCATGTTTGCTTGTGCCAAGATGAAAACATTGAAGTGTCCATTTGAGTTTAAGATCATTTTTATCCTGAATAAGTAGGTAAAGATTGCTGGACCTGGATGTGCTTCCTTCTCCCTAGCCCACATCTATCCGAGGCTCGTACCTCGGGAAAAGAACCGTTATCCATCATCTATACCCAGGTAAGATTCGTATAACTATTCAATTTATTTGTAGCTTTTAGTCATCATACTACGAAAGCTCTGCTTGGTGTAGTCTATTTGTCTCTCCCCCCAATCCTTGACTTCATATTTTTAAGATTCGTAAATACTACTTCAAATTGTAGGTAAGCCTAGTTTTGCTAGAAAATATACCTGCAGCACACGAGTCCTTTATCGTGCACTACCCCTTGCACAGGTGGGGAACGCCGGAGAGATGATCTCCGAGTACAAGGCACTGCTGCTGCAGCTGGAGGAGCAGCACCCGCGGGACGAGGAGCAGTTGGCCGCGCGCCACGAGCAAATCGCCCGCATCTTGTGAGCTTCTTTGTGTTTCGCGTCAATTCTTTTCGCCCTTTACCAGTCACTTTCCATATTTAATTGTTCAAAGTATGTCTTAATTCACGATCAAAACCCAAATAGTTACTTGTCTACATCTTCCCAGAACTCACTTTTTGAGATCAGTGTACAAACTCAAATGTATGTATCTATGCAAATATGACTTTCAGGCAGTTTACAAATTAAATTAGCTTCTCTTTTGGGTGTATTGTGATGTTATTTGTGATTTAAAATAGAGAAACCCCACTTTAAAAACCATTGGTGGGTAGGGTGTGGTTTTTTTTCAATTCCTCGAAATCTTGTCCGATTGGAAAATTTTCTGAACCTGTATTATTTTGCCAATATATTTATGACTTCCTCAATTATGTGCTCGTCTTTAGATATAGAACAAATGAGGGAAGCAATTAATTATAGTGAGGTAAACCAGGTGCGATCGTTGTGATTAAGTTTCCGTACCGGGGTTACAGTGCGCACTAGGCCTTACCGGTGGGTATATCGGGCATCATTATTAATATGTGTCTTAATTTAAATGGCTCATGTTAGTCTTTGCGTGACAAGAGAGCCGCGTCCTTGGCTTGGTTTCTCCTTTTCACTTCTACTCTCCTTGAAGAATAGTTAGAACCTAGTCAAACAAGTATATATCACAGTGACCAGGAGAGAGTTCTTATCTTGTGGCTTTTGTTAGAACATGGTTGATTATGTTGGATCTGGCCCATATGTTAAACGCCGGTGTTGACTTTCTGCGTCAGTCTACAAGCAGGCAAGTATAGCGAGTCACTGGAGCTGACCAAGGTGGCTCTGAAGCTGGAGGAGCAGGACCTGGGCAACCGACCCGAGCGTCTGGTCGAGCTGTACAGCCTCATGTCCGAGATCTACGACGAGGTGCCGCTTACCGCGTGGTGTTTTACTTACTTACCTACTTACCTACTTATCTACTTACTGTACGTAATATTTGAACAACCGGTTATTTAACCTATCAAAAATACTGGACAGGAAAAGTTTTACGGATTGAATAAGATACATCGCTTTCCTGGGTGTATGGTTGTTTGATTCCCCCTCCCCACCCCCAATCCCCCCATGTATGATACAGGTAATTCAAGGGAATTTTGTTTTAAATAGATAACATATTGTATGGTAAAGATAATATGGATAGGTTCTTAACAATAATAATGAAAGCTAATTCTGTATTAAAAAAAGCTAACTATTTTTAAATAATATTTTGTCTGCATGATTTTAGGCTTAATTTATTTATAGCATAGTTTAAAATTCATCACGGAATGGTTCGTGGATTCATTAATTGTGTCTAGTTTATATGGGTTCCGTTCAGCCATCCATGTCTCTGTGCTTTGGAATGTCACTGTTCACCGGCTAATGTCAAACATGCAACATGTATCGCCCATGTCTTTCAAAGACAAACTAAGTAAATCGATTTTCTTGATTTGGCTATTGAGCACGTAAACTAACTGGAAATTATATTGTGCATAGGTATTATCCAACATTTAAAATGATCACAATTGTACTAACAACAGTATCGATTACATTGATATAATATTTCATATTGCTAGAGTTTGTTTTTTTAAATAGTGAAGATGATGTAATAGCTGCTTTGGATCGTTGTCACAATCTTCTTTTCAAGGAAACACATTTATATTAGCAGATTCATTTGAAGCTCCCTAATGAAGAGCATCGGCGTAATGTCCATCGTCCTCCAGTGTCAAAATACAAAATCTGTTAACTTGTAGGAGGTGGGTTGGGGGGGTTGGGTTACTGGGAGAGTTCTGACAGCACATGCTTTGACAATAATTCTCATTATGTTGTGCATATTTCTGTTTCCTTTGTAGAAACTCAAATTAAATGACTTTGTCTCAAGAAGCCAAATACCTGACCTACGCAAAACAATACGATATGGGCGGAAGTCGATTGCCCTCCGGAAAGACATGGCGGGAAACTACCACCGAGTACGTATCCGCACCCAGCCAGCACGAGAATCCTGGCACCTTCATGTAAACCTTGTAGTTACACCCCGTGTCCAAGTTCACACAGAAACCTCTTCGTGTTCAATACGTGCTCACTACGTCGAGGTACTGACTCGTGCCATTTCTTAGATCTCTAAGTCGTCCCATCGTTTGATATAAATGTTCGTCTTATGTAATTCTGGGAGGGGTAGTGACTACTTGTGTGCATTATGCCGGCCTGCGCTGGTGCCTGTACTGAGCATGTCGTTTATTGGCAGTTGAAGCTGGGCCTGACCGTGATGAAGCTGGCGTTCAGCCTGGAGAGCTGGGAGGCGTGCGGCGGCGACACTCAGCTGTCGGGGCCAGATGCACTCGCAATGGGCAACCGGCACATCGACACGGCACTGGAGATATTCAAAGAGGTTGGACGCCTCACTTCTACTACTTCATGGTGGGGGCCGGGGGGGGGGGTGCTACTCTCACCATTAAAACGCATCTTTACTGACTTTCTGCATGTTGTACATTTCACAGTTTTGTGAACCACCAGATGTGTACTATTTAGAAGGGAAATGCGTTTGTGACGATGCGCGTGAATGATGTGCTGTCAAACTGAGGCGCCGACTAAGTGGTGTTTTGTGATTCGGCAGCTGGAGGACGACGGGCACTATGCCGAGGCGCTGATGACGAAGGGCGTGCTCGCACCGCGCGGGTCAATGGAGCAACTGAAGGTGAGGCCGCACTCGGCGGACACAGCTGTACCACTTGTGCACCTGAGAAGTGGTCACGGAATCAGTTGTAGCGGCGTGGGTTGGTGAGCGGGCTGAGAGTGGAGCCGGTCTGGTTTGTGTACTGGGTCTGATGCGTTGTCATGTCGGCTCACTACTTTACGCAGTTCTTCCTTAATAACACATTTAAGTTTTCCTGCTTTCCCATAAGAAGTTATTCACGCTTTTAGGGATGTTTTTCTCATGGCTGTGTGAAAGAACTTGCACGCGGCATGACTTCACCTCGTGTCTCCGAATTACATCTGCCCTTTCTTGCTCCTCCCTTTGCAGTACTACAATGAGTCGATGGACATCTGTATCCAGGTGTATGGGGAGAAGTCGCTCCTGACTTCCCGCCTCTACATCAACATCGGCATCGTGTGGGAAGACAACAAAGACTACGTGAAGGCCTTTGACTACTTCCAGAAGTGGTGCAGAGTCAGCGAGCACGTGCTCGGCCCAACACACCCCAAGACGTTGAGGGCCAAGGGCGTGCTGAAGGAGCCCCGCTACCGGCTGGTGGCGCTGCGTGTCGGTGAGCATGGCCTGCTACGGGGTGAGAACAACGCGCCCAGCGAGGGCGCCATTAACCGGGAGGTGGAGGAACTGGATGACATCCCCGAGGAGTACAACTTGATCCAGCAGTTTGTGCCCCAGTGGCCGGATGCTGTGGAGGAGGATATCGGCGGGGTTCAACCCGGGGACTACGGCGACCAGCACGGCGTGACTGTGGGGCTGCGCGAGGCCATCGACGAGATCTTCATGTCGGCCACCGGCCAGCCTGTGCCCCCCGACCTGTTCGTCGGACTCGGTGCAGGCGACGACGCCCACCTGGACCGTGCAGAGGATGACGACGATCAAGATGAGCGGCACCGCGAGGACGAGGACAGTGGCCGCGATGATGAGGATGAGGACGAGGGAGACGAGGATGAGGTACACATGGGGGAGATCAGTGTGGGCATGCTGGACAATAGGAATGACAGCGCGGCGGAGTCGGTGTGGGGTAGAGAAGGGGGCCGTGTGGATCATCCGAACAATGATTGGCCCGACAATGACGTGACCATGACTCCCCCGCCTCCTCCCCCGCTGCCTGATATTGCAGCAGATGTGCACGTCAACTCCACAGACACACACCTTCCTCACTGACCCACCTGAAACATGCCGAGTTCTGCACCCACGTAACAGGACACGCAACATGCACATGTTTATAAGCTAATGGTGTTTCCCGAACTGGTGGGCCAGAAGCCTACTAATATTAGTAATAATGCTACCCATGATCTGACCAGTGATAAGTAACAGTGATACGCAGCAGGGAGACACATGTAAGCATTCACCACGATCAAACTGAACACGTGCATCTAGTATCAATCTCAATGAGTAATGTTCGAGCTGACTTTATGTTAGTCGGCGCGTTTTCACAGACTGTAGTAGTTTAGAGCTCTCGTCGTCATCTCTTCGTTGTCCCTGGGTGCGCACTGTAAGCCTGTTGGTGACTTAGTAATCCACTCTGGTAGTATTTATTTCTACGTCGCATTGATGGAATGCGATCGCCGTTGCCATGTGCTCACTTAGGTTTGACGGCCAACTCCATTGTGTAATTCCTGATCGAATCGTAACTGAGGGTCATATTGCTGAATAGTAGTTTCAATTATTTTATCTTGGGTATGTTACAATTTCAACCAACACGTGAATTGATTAGAACTAAGTATACTTGTAACAGGTATAATTGCATGCCAATAGGCGGTAGGCGACTGTCGGTGCTAGTCTTTAAATACTAGACCTCATTATCCTGCCAATTATAGCTAATTTTGATTCTGTCCAAGTACCAAGAAAATGTTTCCGATATTGCTGTACTTGGTCCGGTGAGTGTATCTGACTTTAAAGTAGAAAACTCTAACAGAGAGAAATGGGGTAATACAACATTTTTCATCGGTTAATCTTGGGTTTTTCTAGATATTATTTTCCAAATAGCACACCGTGTGTGGATCGTCCCTTTGTGTAATGGGTAACACTATTAAATGTAGTATATTTAATAAATGGAAAATAATACATAGAAGCAGAAATAATTTTCTTGAGGATCATATATCGGATCATAATGAAATCATGCCTGAGAAAATTTTGTTGAGCAAACAAACGGACGAGAATTAAGAGTAAAGTGTAAATATAGGCTTACAATTTTGTATGACCTTTTTAAATCACACCAAAATGATTTATGGTTATTATTTGCTGGTAGCACACTCTGTTATTTAATATATACTGATAATGTTATAATTAGGAGTAGATTTCCTCCCACATCCTAGTTGAATTGTATCTGAGTCTAAAACCCTACTTTGAGAACCAGTTTTTCTTTTGCGAATAACGTTTATGTCGGTTGCTGTCGAGGGTCGAGAACGAGCGTGTTACGTCATTCTTTTACAGACTTACAAAGACTGCTAGCCCGCCCTTCTGTGCGGTGAGGGACATTGGCTGGCTGCAGATCGCTCCTGTTTGCTGCAGTTCTTCGGGCATCCACACATCCTCACGCTCTTAATAGCTGGTCTTTCATGTGATTATTGTAGACTGATGGGCCTGTGGACTTTTCCGGCGTTAATGTAAATGTTCTTCCCCCCCCCCCCCCCCACATAATCCATATTAGTGTCTTTTTCTACATTTCTATATGAATTGTCTATCGTTGTAAACTTCTCGTTTAATGCTTCACGTATTCCCTTTCGACGTCTGTGTATATCGTTTTCAAACACCCTGATTACTAGTTAAAACGCAAGTCCTGCAGCGATTAACATATTTTTAATGCATTGTCCCTGTTACAGTCAACCTTTTTACGATGTTACGAAAACGTTTTGTTTCAAGGTAACCAATAAAGGTCCGAATGTTATGAGCTTTCTCCTGCTTAATCTAATTGTTTTTGTTTTGTTATTGCATTCCACAAACTTTAGTGGGTGTTTCCATTTTTATAAGTTTTTTGTAGGCTCTTACGTCATCTCCCGAACACCTGAATCCAAGGCCAGGGGAGAGTATGAATAGCCTGCGCCAGTCATGTCCCATTCAGTTGGAAGCTGACAGTGGGATCGTCAGGATGGACTAGTTGAGGTAAGCATTTGTTACAGAGGAATTATTGTCGTTTTATGTATCCTTTTCAGTCGTTGGTACTTCAATTTCCGTGAGGGTAGTGTCTTATTGTTCTAAACTTTGACTTGGGGACTTGCACATATGTTTGCTTATATATTGCAGACAGCCGAGACCCATAGACGTAGGTTGTAGCCATAGTACACACAGCTTGTCTAGTTCCTAGTAAACCCATACTGTCAACCGTATTACAGTGATTGGACACGCCCACTCGATCTCGGTGTTAGTAACCACGCCCACAGTAATCTCGCCGCTGTGATATATGCGTAATAGACGTATAGCTATGTGGCTGATATATGTTAACGAGATGCAGAGTTTAAGACAAAGGATTATGCTAATGAGATGACGTGATGGAAAGTTTAGCCAGCGGGTTGAGCAAGCCCTAGGCCATGAATAAACCATTCAGTATCCAGAAGTCAAAGTGTTCAGACGTACTTTCACATGGTGTCAGATGAGGAAGAATGCCACCCGCTAATACGTTCCCGGGTTTGAGGCCACCTGGTCAGCTTGTCCTCAGCCACAACGCAAGATCGAACTGGAAAACATGGATCAGAGCATACGACATATAAGCTACTGCTGCAGGTGTCGTAATGACGACAGAACGAGAGCAATGCTGCATCTTTCTTCATGTTGCTGGCGAGGAAGCGCAACAAGTTTTCGCCAATATGGATATCGCGCTCGCTGACCAAGACATGATCGGGCCACTCACGGAGGCATTTCGGACATATTGTGTAGGCAAATGCAGTCTTATCATCACAAGATAGAAGTTTAATACGCATAATTTGCGTAACAAACTGCTGCAAACTACTGAGTTAACTTTGGAAAAAATGTGTCAGTATTTTTTAAATGAGTGAGTTCAGTTCATATCTGTTGGAGGACACCAAGTCAGAAGTGGAAAGTAAGGAGATTGATTTTATAAGGAACTATGCTACTGCGCGTACCGGTGCACCGGCGGTTCGGTCATCGGCGATGCCATCTTGGAAATCGCCATCTTGGAATGCCGGCGGTGCCGTTGCAGGAGAGTTCAAGATCAGCTGCCAGAACTGTGGATATGAACACCGCCGGGGAGTCTGCCCAGCGAAAGGCAAGGCTTGCATAGCCTGCAGGAAGATCGGGAACTTCGGTAAGGTCTGCAGGAGCAGACTGGGCAGAGTCAACCATTGAAGAGCCCGGCCCCCACAATGCTGAGCAAGACCCGGATCCGGCGGAGGTCAATGTGCTGGCAACGGATCTGTTTGTCGGTGCCATGGACCGCGGTGCCGAGCAAGATGCCAAGCTCTGGCACGCGATCGTTCGGGTGAACGGTTGTCCTGTCAAGTTCAAGCTCGACACCGGGTCGGAGGCGAACGTTCTGCCGAGGTACGTCTTCGACAGAGTTGCTCCGGGGCTTCTGACGAACACCAGGTGTTCGTTGGTGACGTTCTCGGGTCATCGGATCACTCCTAACGGGGAGGCGATGCTGGACGTCGGCGACAGAGTGCTCAAGTTCCAAGTGGTACAGAACTTGCAGCCTATTTTGGGCAAGCAGGCTTGTGTGACATTGAACCTGCTGATGCGTGTGGATGAGGTGCACTGTGCTGTACCGACGAACAATTCCAAGCTGACTTACGGTCCCAGTGCTCAGGCGGAGAAGCTGGTAAGCGAATACAAAGATGTGTTTCAGGGTTTGGGGTTGATCAAAGCAAATGCTGTCATTCATGTCGATAAATCTGTACAACCTGTTATTGATTCGCCTAGACGGATTCCGTTTGCCCTTCAGGGTAAGGTACGTAGTGAGCTTGATCGCATGGTAGAGTTAGGCATCATAGTTGAACAGGATGAACCTATCGAGTGGGTTAACTCCATAACTATCGTAAAAAAAAAAAAAAAGATAAGGATTTGTCTGGATCCGACTCAGTTGAACAAGGCGATAAAGAGAGGGCCTTTCCCTACCAAAACAATTGACGAAATTATTGCCAAAACGGCAGATGCGAAATATTTTTCAGTTTTGGATGCAATGACAGGTTATTGTCAGATAGAGTTAGACGAAGAAAGTTCACGTCTGTGCACGTTCAATACTCAGTGGGGCCGGTACAGGTACACCCGCTTGCCTTTTGGCATAAAAACAGCCGGTGACATTTTTATTCAGGAAATGCACCGTGTCATGGGCGATATACCCGGTATCGGGATAGTCACAGATGACATTTTGGTATATGAGTCAACGGTTGAGGAGCACAACGAGCGGCTCTGAGCTGTGTTGGCCCAAGCTAGGTCGGTTAACCTTAAATTGAACGAAACAAAATCTTTGCTATGTAGGTACAGTGAAGTATGTAGGTCATCAACTTACCCAGCAGGGTGTGAAGCCTGATCCAGACAGAGTACAAGCAATAATCGACATGCCAGAGCCGCGTGACAAACAAGGCGTCCAAAAGTTCCTGGGCATGGTTGGATATGTACACAAGTTTATACCCAACATGTCCGAGATAGCCAAACCACTACCCACGCTCCTGGCTAAGGACGTCGCGTGGCACTGGCAGACAGAACAGCAGGGCGCGTTTGATAAGTTGAAGGAAAGTTAAGAACTGCTCCTGTGTTGTCGTATAACAATGTTAAGAAACCCATTGGTATCCAAGTAGATGCTTGTCAGTCAGGGTTAGGTGCCGTGTTGATGCAAGAGGACAAGCCAATCGCACTCGCATCTCGTGCGCTTAACTCAGCGCAGTGTGACTATGCCACTATTGAAAAAGAAATGCTCGCCATATGTTTCGGATGCCAGAGGTTTCATGACTATATCTTTGGCAAGGAAGTTCAGATTCAAACGGACCTTTAGCCGTTAGTGGCGATAATGCAGAAACCAATTCATAAACTTTCGGCTAAGATGCAGAGAATGCAAAATTATGATATTCAGCTGTCATGTGAAGGGTTCTTTGATGTTTTTTGCAGACACGTTGTCCAGGCCGCATAGTGCCAAAGTAGGTCATGGTAACCTGTTTGATGACACGTTCTGCATTGCCGCAGTGGACATTCAATCCTCAAGTTTGTTCAGTAATATTGTCAGAGAATATGAAAAGGATGTATCCATGTCCATGCTGATCTCACGCATTGAAGATGGGTGGGACACTACACGCATACAGACAACGACGTGTCTGAGACAGTACATCCCACACAAACACGAGTTAACGATAGAAAATAATCTGGTCATGAAAGGCAATCGGGTGGTGGTTCCTCCGGGTCTCCGCGGTGAAATGATTGAGGTGTTACTTAGACACACTTGGGTGTGACAAAGTCCAAGCAGCTGGCGCGGGATTGTATGTTTTGGCCGAATATGAATAAGCAAATTGAAGATAAAGTCAGTCGGTGTGACACTTGCCAAAACAACCAGACAAATTTGCATAATGAGCCGTTGATAAATCACCCGATCGCCTGTCAACCGTATGAAAAAGTCGGTGCAGACTTGTTTGAGTTAAACCATAAGAATTACTGATAACTGTAGATTATTACACGAAATATCCAGAGGTGACGCTGTTGGGCGATACCTCGTCTGTCACTGTTATTGAAGCGTTGAAGGATAATGTTGCAAGGCACGGTATTCCTAGTCAGGTTATTTCGGACAATGGTCCGCAGTTTAAGAGCCATGAGTATAGGGAGTTTGCACACCACTATGGGTTTAAGGCTGTGTATTCCAGTCCACAGTACCCTCGCAGTAATAGGCAGGTGGAACGGTTTGTGCAATCAGTCAAGGACATGTTAAAGAAGTGCGAGAAGACTAATTCAGATTTTCAGTTAGCTTTGCTGAATTATCGTAACACTCCATTGCCCGTCTTGAATGCATCTCTGGCTCAGGTGCCCATGAGCAGGAGGCTGAGAGGTAGATTGCCTATGGTGGAAGAAATTTTGCTGCCCGAAACGCAAAATCCAAAGAAGGTCCAGACGGCAAAACGGCAGCAAAGTCAGAAAGCGTTAAGCGTTTCATGACAGGAAGTGTGGAAAGCCGCACAAACCTATGAAAGTCGGGGATAAAATAAAATACAAGAATCATGCTGGGGAATGGAAAAAAAGGGGTTATTTTGGGTCCGACTGGTATTTCTGGGAGATAGTATCAAATTTTGAACAAGTCAGGTAAGATGTTATATCGAAACCGAGTGCAGATTATTAGGGCGCCGTTGCGGGGGGGCGGCCCGAACTGGTCGGGCAACCGCAAACTAGGTCAGCGTCATTGTCAAATGTAAACAGTGCGGCTAATCTAAGTAGGTCAGATTGGCTGATTAGGCCGGCGAGCAGGTTAGAAATGTAGTAGCTCAGTGTATATTGAGAGTTTACACGTATAGCATGTGCATGTAGGATTAAGTTATATTTTCAGCTGTGTTTTGATATTGAATGTTTGATGGACAATTTATAATGTGAGGCATTACGGCCGGACAGTGAAGGACTTCAGTGACATATGGTGCTTGGACATTTGCAAGGACTTGTGTTTCAGTTAAGTACGCATATATTTTATTGTGCATCCGTTTGACTGTTATATGGTATGTTGATGGTTATTTTGAAACCTTTCATGTTTCAGAAATACTTTGAGGGGGGGGATGTGATATATGCGTAATAGTTGTATAGCTATGTGGCTAATATATGTTAACGAGATGCAGAGTTTAAGACAAAGGATTATGCTAATGAGATGACATCATGGAAAGTTTAGCCGGCGGGTTGAGCGAGCCCTAGGCTGTGAATAAACCATTCAGTATCCAGAAGTCAAAGTGTTCAGACGTTGTACTTTCACAGCCGCCACCCGCACAAGAAAATAATGAACTCATGGAGATGAGAGCTATGTTTAAGGAGATGAAAATGCTCACCGAAAGAAATTCGGTCTGTAGAAATGCTTGCAAATGCAGAACAAGCAAGACACAAGTTGGGTGTCAAATTTCACAACCCCAGATGAGTGGGGAGGGCGAATTTGAAGACCGTCCTGACCTAGATAATGTGAGTAACAAACAGGTTGTTATGCCTGAAGATGTGGGGGATAATGCAGTCTCTCGAAGAGATGCCGGTATTTTCTGACCCACATGATTACGGCTTGGAAATGGACAATGAAACAGATCAAGCAGAACAAGAAGATACGATAAATCATTTGACTCTGTTACAGAATATTATGGCCAAAAAGCCACCAAAGCTGCAACTACAGCGACAGCCGCGAATAGTGGGCGGGGCCAAGCTAATATGGCCTCTCAGGCACTGGTGCAGCCAGCAGAGAGCCCGAAAGCACGGAGAGTGTTCACACTGTCGGAAGACTTGCGCGAAGGGGCACTGCAGAATGAGCACCAGGAATTGTTAAAGGCCGTCACACTACAACGTATGGCGGCGGCGTGTGCATAACGTGTCGGAATAATTTGAAAATTAAAATAGGTTGGGATACGGCAAACTTTTTGTACTGTGGGTGGTCCCATCAAAGTATTAAGCGTACTCGCAGCGTATGCCTGGCATATGGCTACCGTATCCCTGGCGTATAGCGCCGTATGCAAAGCATATGATGACATATACTCGGTGCACTGGGACGTTTTTTGACAGTTGGAGGTGACAGGTCTAGCATATGAGTAACCTATGCCGACGTATGGCCACCGTATGCCTAGCATAGCAGCGTATGAGTACCATGTGCACAACATATTCAAAACTTATGCTTAACGTGTGGAAAGTTTTTGGTTCCTCCACACACTGCCACCATGCCTGCTAAGAGGAACACCACTACTACACCTGCCTGCAAGGCTGTTCTCACTACTGGAGGAGGACTAGACCCTGGGAGAGGGAGGAAGAAGCATATTCTGCCAGCTTCACCATCACCATCATCACCATCGCCGGTGTCATCACCTGCCTCCTCACCACACCACTCTCCAGAACACCACTATCCAGAACAACACTCTGCAGCACACCACTCTCCAGAACATCACTCTGCATCTAGCCAGCCGGAAGAGGTGGAGGCTCAGATGCTGAGCCAGACACGGCCCCGCTCCAGCTCTCCATCTCCTGCTTCTTGTGGCAGCTCGCATGCGTCATCCGTCGCCTCCACAACCTCGGCCTCTGCCTCAGCCTCATCTTCCAACAGCACCTCCGACTTCCCCTCTGCCAAGAAAAAGAGGGCGAAGAAAAGCAACTGTTCTCTGTTGCTTGTCGAGGAGAACCAAATGCTGGACCTCCTCCAGTCATCTGGAACGTCAAAATGACGGACTACTGCCGCTCCGACAGGAAGGGGAAGATGTGGGAGGACCAGGCAAACCGAATGGGGAGGACATCCGTCCATCTGCAGGGGTGGTTCAAGTCGCTCCGGGACACCAACACGCGGCTCCACAAAAAGAAGAGCGGGGACAAACCACTAAAACTGACTGAGACGGAGCGGTGGATTATGCAGAAGTTTGGTTTCCTGTCGTCCGTCACTGGCCGGAGCCCTGCAGAACTGTAAATACAAAATCTCTTATCCTTCTGGCTAGTTGGGCGTTATGATTCTCGTAAAACCCCTATTATTCTGGAGAAGTCGACAAACCGATATATGTTATTTACGTAATTAATTGTGATAAATCAAGTTAATTGCTTAACATTAAATATTTATTGTTGACTTGTGTTGTTGTTGACTTCATTTACGTAATTAATCTTCAGAAATCAATTTAATCATTTAACATTATATATTTGTTGTTCTTCTTTATTGTTGACTTGTGTTGTTGTTTACGTCTTTTGTGGAAACATCGATTTGCATTCATGTTACTTATGTTATTTTATGATTTTGTCATGCAGGTGATGGCTGCCTTAGACGCTGCGCAGGGTGATCTCGACGTTGCCGAGAATGTCTGCACAGATCTCGAGCTGGGGATGGAGAAGGACGTTCCCGCCACACCTCCCGCTCCAGTCTGAGAGCGGGGGAAGGGGAAGCGGGCAGCCCCAGACGACGTCAACCTCCTGGCTGCGATACAAAAGAGGTTTGACGAATCTGCGGAGCTGCTGAAGGGCATGCAGCCGCCCCCCTACACCGGTCATCAAGGAGCGTGTGGCGTTCGCCACCTATGTGCGGGACTCGCTGATGACGATGCCTCTGGAGTGGTTTCTCAACACGCGGGCAGGGATTAACCACATCGTGTCGCAGGGGTTGGAGGAAGATTGCCGACGTGAGGCAGGCTTGCTTCCCCTAGCTCCTGTGGCTGCGGTGGCTCCTGTGGCTGCGGCGGCTCCTGTGGCTGTAGAGGCTCCTGTGGTTTGTACGCCCTTCTCAGAGTGAGTTGTACCAGCCTTAGCCCCACCAGTGGACTCACCAGCCACCACCAGCATCACCCTGGGCGTCGCAAACCCAGGACTATGTCCAGCAATATATGCTGCAGCCGCACCAGCCGTCTCTTCAGCCTCAGCCTCAGCCTGTACAGCCGCTCCAGATCCGCCATCAGCCAGTCCCGCCTCTGCCTCAGCTGGTGCCATGTCCCTCCGTGTCAATGGTTCAGCCGCCTGCATTCCGGCCATTTGGTGTGGCGGGGCAAACCATGCCCCCTCCAGGACCAGGTCCCTGCCCAGCTGGTGCCACTGTCAGTGTGCCCTGGGCGTCGACTCCGGTCGGGAGTGGGAGTTCCACTCCTACACCAGTCGGCCCCCCAACAGGAACTTTGTCGGAGTTGCCCCGCCAGACCTCCGACGGACTATTGAACTTGTCGGTCCTGTTGGCACTTGTAGAAACGGACACAAGTTCATCTGTGCAGATCTTGGGGGTATGGGCTCCGCATCTTATGCCCAGATCTACTGAGAGCTGAAGGCGGGCACTGAAGGTGGCACCATCGGTTTTTACGGATCCCAAACCGATCTTGGACGGCCAGAAGGATGTGCTGTATTTTCTAATCGGTGATCGCCGTGAATATGGCCTACGCTGCCGACACGGCGTAAAGAAACCACCAATCAATCAATCAATCTAATCGGTGACGATGCCTTCGCCCTGCGACCGACCATGATGAAGCCGTAGAGCAGGAGGGGGTTGACAAATGAGGAGCGACTCTTCAACTACCGGCTCTCCCGAGCTAGGAGGGTGGTGGAGAATGCCTTTGGCATCCTAGCCAACCGCTTCCAGGTGCTGCTGACAACTATGCAGCACCACCCCTCCACTGTGAAGGTCATCATCACCGCGTGCATGGTTGTGCACAACCTGATGAGGATGCGCTACCCAGGGCTGCAGAACCAGCATCTGGATCGTCCAGAGACTGAGAACCACAACTTTGTCCCTGGAGCGTGGAGAGAGGGACAAAACCTGGCAGACGTAGACTTTGTTCCTAGCCCCAACACTGCCTCCACGATAGGAAATGAGCAGCGGAATCTCATTAAAGACCAGGTGATCTCGACCGCCGGATCACTTTTAGATATCAAAACACAATTACATGTCTGTTATATTTGTTATATCCCTAATTAAACTAATCTAGTTAACAGTGCTTATAATTGATTTCCTCTCTTTTTAGAAGAATTACACTTTTGAAAGCATAACCTAGTTTAATATACTGTTTTATGTACATACTAAGAACACAGCACAGAGAGCGAGAGAAATGGGGTGAGAGGAAAAAGAGGAGAGAAAGGGAAAAAGCGAGGGAGGGAAAGAGAGAAGGGGGAAAGAGAAAGGGTCGGTACTTGTGTCCTTAATATTAATATTAATTTGTCTTTATTTTCAGTGGTTAAATTCTTATCCTTTTTACTTTAATTTATAACAATTAAATGATGACATTATTGAACTCGGACACAAAAATTCAAGTTTTCAATGTCTTTATTAACAAGGACATATTTAGACATATATACATATATACAGAGGAACATAAACATAACAATATAAGAACATATTACTAATAACCTATTTATACATATTTACATTCACTTGTCATCGTTGCCCGCCCCACCTGGTGACATCGGGGCTGACGAGGGGAAGAGGTCTAAGTTGGATACTCCCAACACTCCGGAGATCCCCAACAGCCCCGACAAGTTCAATATAGTCCATCTGAGGTGTGGCTGGGCGACTCCGACAAAGTTCACGTTGCCACTGGTGTGGGAGTGGAACTCCCACTGGCAACTGGAGTCGGCGCCCAGGGCACACTCAGAGTGCTTGCACCAGCTGGGCGGTGAGCCGGTCCCGGAGGGGGATATGGCGTTCCCCACCACACCAAGTGGCCGGAGTGGAGGCGGCTGTACAACCGGCTGTACAAGTGACATGGAGGGAGGTGGCACCAGCTGAGGCAGAGGCGGGACCAGCTGATGGCACATCTGGAGCGGTTGTACAGGCAGCGGCTGAGGCGGGAGAGGCGGCTGGTGTGGCTGCTACACCACGGACTGCAGCAGCTGCAGCATATATGGCTGGACATAGTCCTGGGTTTGCGACGCCCAGGGTGATGCCGGTGTTGGCTGGTGAGTCCACTGCTGGGGCTGGGGCTTGTACAACTCACTTTGAGAAGGGCCAGGCTGAGGCCCACAAACCACAGGAGCCGCTGCAGCCACAGCCGCCGGTGCAGCCACAGGAGTGCTGCAGCCACAGGAGCCAGAGGAAGCATAGCTGCCTCACGTCAGCAATTGTCCTCCAACCCATGTGACGAGATCCGGTTAATCGCTGCCCGCGTATTGAGCAACCAATCAAATGGCATCGTCATCAGCGAGTCCCGCACATAACGTGGCACGCTCGGTAATCACCAGTGTTGGAGGTGGCTGCATGCCCTTCAGCAGCTCCCCAGACTTGTCGAACCACTTCTGGATCGCAGCCAGCAGGTTGACGTCATCTGTGGCTGTCCGCTTCCCCTTTCCCCGCTCTCGGACTGGAGTGGGAGGTGTGGCGGGAACCTCTTCCTCCATCCCAAGCTCGAGATCACGCAGACATTTTCGGCAGCGTCAAGATCCCCCTGCGCAGCATCTATGACAAAATCATAAAATAACATAAGTAACATGAATGCAAATCGATGTTTCCACAAATGAGGTCAACAACACAAGTCAACAATAAAGAACAACAACAAATATATAACATTTAATGATTAAATTGATTTCTCAAGATTAATTACGTAAATAACATATATCGGTTTGTCGACTTGTCCAGAATAATAGGGGTTTTACGAGAATGCTAACACCCACACTAGCCAGAAGTATAAAAGATTTTGTACTTACAGTTCTGCAGGGCTCCGGCCGGTGCCTGACGACTGACCGCTCTTCTTTTTGTGAAGCCTCGTGTTGGTGTCCTGGAGCGACTTGAACCACCCCTGCATATGCACGGATGTCCTGCCCATCCGCTTTGCCTGGTCCTCCCACATCTTCCCCTTTCTGTCTTCACGTTCCAGATGACTGGATTTTCCTGCAGGAAATCCAACATTTGGTCCTCCTCGGCTAGCAACAGAGAACACGCTACTCATATGTCGCTATGCTAGGCATATGGTGGCCATACGTTGGCATACATTACTTATACGCTGGACTTGTCAACTCCAACCGTCAAAAAATGTCCCAGCACGCCGAGTATACATCATCATACGTTTTGTATAAGTCGCTATACGGTGGCCATACGCCAGCCATATGCTCCATGTATGCTTCATATGTTGCTGAGACCGCCCACAGCGCGAAAAGTTTGGCTTATGCCAACCTTGTTTTATTTGAAATTTATTTCAACACGTTACGCACACGCCGGCGCCATACGTTGTAGTGTGACGGCCTTTACCCAGGAAGGTGAGTGAGTCTATAGACTAGATCATCATTCCAGCGGTGCAGTGCATTGTGGGATGTGTCAAAGCAAAACAAATCCGCGAGAAGCACATGGCACATGCTAATACACTGGGTGCAGTTGTGAAATGTGCTAGTTTCAGCTCATCTCAGCTCTTGTTTGAAACATAGCACTAACTAAAAAACTATATATAATAAATTAAGATATTAATTTTTTATCCAGCATTGCATTTACATCAATATAATCAGCACATCTTATGCCATGTGCATTTAGATTTAGACAGATCTGGTCACTCAGACTAGTGTTACTGCCATAGCCAGAGTCAGTTTTACTTATTTTATTAATGTTTTTATTTATATCCTATGGTTAATATGTAGAACATATGTAGAACTAGAAAATTAGTATGGTTAATCAGATATTGGTTATATATTTCTCTGAAACAAGTGTATGTTGACACATTTTGCATTTTAATATTTAGAACAAGAATTAATAATGGTGATGTGGATATCACTGATTGTTTTGTGTGGAATTGTATGTTTCTTAGCTCAAAATGTTTAACTATGGCTAGTTTTGTCTTAGCTATACAGATCATTATATTGCATGTGGGCATACATGTTTAATCATTCTTTTTGTATCTGCTATTTCCTACCGCAGGAGGGGGGATTATTGTTTCATATATCTCGGGGAGGGGGGTACTCCTTTCTTTTTTTTACTATCTCGGGAGGGGGCGGAGATTATTTTAATCATTCTTTTTGTATCTGAGATGGGGGGGGGGGTAATTCTTGTGGGTTTTTTTTCCTATCTCGGGAGGGGGAGGGGATTATTTTAATAATTATTTTTGTACCTCTGAGGAGGGGGTACTTTTATTTATCTTTTCATGGCTTGGTTTTGGGGGGGGGGGGTATTTCTTTTGTTATCTCTGAGGAGGGTACTTTTATTTATCTTTTCTTGGCTGGGGGGATTATTTTAATGATTCTGCTATTTCCTACCGCAGGACGGGGGGATTATTGTTTCATATAATTTATTTTTATTTTGACTATCTCGGGAACACAATTCACCACACTCAGACAAACAAGATACACAAAACATCGGGCTGTCAAGGAACGCCAAGAGCGAAAGCTCTTGGACTTTTCTTCCGATGGCGAGGAGCACTACAACTCCCCATTCAGTATGGGTGAGTTGAGGTGTTCTTTGGAAAGCTCGCATGACACAGCAGTTGGACCTGATGGAATTCATTATCAATTTTTTAAACATCTCCCTGAACATGCACTGAGACTGTTGCTTCAACTCTTCAACAACATCTGGGAGTCGGGTGTCGTCCCCGCCTCTTGGCAGGAGGTGACAGTAATACCGATTCCCAATCCTGGTAAAGACCAGAGTGAAGCCCACAACTATCGTCCCATAGCCCTCACAAGCTGCATCTGTAAAACCATGGAGCGCATGGTAAACAACCGCCTCGTCTGGCTACTGGAGTCAGGACACCACCTGTCCAACCTTCAATGTGGCTTCAGACGGGGCCGCAGCACCCTCGACCACTTGGTGCGCATGGATACCTTCATAAGAGATGCTTTCCTTAAGAAGGAGCACATTGTGGCTGTCTTTTTCGACCCCGAAAAAGCCTATGACACAACGTGGCAGCATGGCATCATGGAGGATCTTCATGCGATTGGCCTTCGTGGCCACTTGCCAATTTTCATCAGGAACTTTCTAGTCTTCAGGCATTTCCGCGTCCGTGTCAAGACTACCTATTCCAGCCTACACTCACAGGAACTAGGCGTACCTCAAGGCAGCATACTGGCCGTGACCCTTTTTGGGGTCAAGGTCAATGGTATTGCTGCTGCTGTAAAGCGGGGGGTCTCCTGTAGTCTTTTCGTGGACGACTTTGTTTTATATTACAGCGGTGCTAACATGAATGTCATAGAGAGATAGCTACAACCAAGCATAAATGGGATCCATCGATGGTCAGTTCTGAACGGTTTCAAATTTTCCAAGACCAAAACAGTCTGCATGCACTTCTGCCTGCTCCGTAGAATGCATGCAGAACCGGAGCTGACCCTGGATGGGGATGCCATTAAAGTCTTTGAGAAAACCAAATTTCTGGGCCTCATTCTCGACGCAAAACTGTCTTTTTTGCCACATATAAAGTACCTAAAAACAAGATGCCTGATAGCGGTGGATATTCTGAGGGTGCTGTCCAGCTCAGAGTGGGGAGTGGACAGAGATGTTCTGCTCTCCGTGTACAGAACCTTGGTTCGGTCACGAGTGGATTACGGCAACATAGTATACGGTTCCGCAAGGAAATCATATATTGAGCTGCTAGACAGGATCCACCACCAGGGACTGCGCCTGGCCCTTGGGGCCTTCCGCACCTCACCGGTTCAGAGCCTTTACGTCAAAGCCAATGAACCATCACTTAACAACAGGAGAATCAAACTGGCCATGCAATATGTAGTCAAGATAAAAACTAATGCATTGAATCCTGCACACAATTGTCTATTCGAGCAACATGACGAATCCAGGTATGAAGCCAGGCCGAATTACATCCGGCCACTGAGGCTCCGAATGAAACCTCATTTGGAGGCCTTGGGCATGGATTTGGACATGTTGGAGGATGCCAAAGTCCCAGAACATCCCCCATGGTCGTTGAGAAAGCCATCGGTTATCCTCCGACTCACGGAACTGAGGAAGTCTGGGACACATCCACTCGAGTACCAAGGACTCCAGACGGGATGCCGAATGAGTTAGAGCGTCCGTCTCCCGTGCTGGTAGATCGTGGGGTCGTGGGTTCGAGTCCCGGTCGAGTCAAACCAATGACTTTAAAATTGATACTTGTTGCTTCCTAGCCAGGCGCTCGGCATTATTAGGATAGGGCAAGGACTGGTGTGCTCAGTGTCAGGATAATGTGACTGAGTGGGATACCAGGTCATGGTGCCGGCGGCCTGGTTTCCCAGTGGGACAGCACTATAAAGTTGCCATGAGTGCGCACTGTCACAAGTCGGTACCCGTCCTGATATGACCTTGGATGTTGCTAGGACGTAAAACAACAACAAACAAAACCAAGGACTGCATGCAGAGATTCAAGGCCAGTTTGCAGACCACCTCTCCATATACACTGATGGTTCGAAAGACCAAAGCCGGGTAGCTGCTGCGGCCGACGGAAAAAATTTGGTGTACGTTTGCCCGATCAGAGCTTGATTTTAACTGCAGAAGCCCGAGCACTCCTTCTTGCTTTGGAGTGTATCGAGGTATCCAACCACACTAACTATGTTATATACAGTGATTCGTTCTCTTGCCTCCTGGCTGTTGCTGGACTGAAAACGAATCACCCTATTCTAGCAACGGTCATTTATAAAATGAACCAACTGACAACGGATGGGTATGACATCCACCTGTGCTGGGTGCCTGGCCATGCCGGCATACAAGGAAACGAACGAGCTGATCGGGCTGCGAAGAAGGCCCTGAACTGTGATCTTGAACCGTGTCTGATCCCTCACTCTGATCTGAAACCACTAATAGCCACCCACATAAAATCCAAATGGCAACATGAGTGGGATGAAAACATTAATAAACTTAAAGAAATTGAACCATCTGTGGGAAAGCCACCACAGACTCATGCGGGAGGTCGGCGGGACCAAGTGGTCCTTAGCCGCTGCCGTATTGGCCACTCGTGGCTTGCACATGCTTTTCTGCTCAAAGGGGAACCTCCCCCTGAATGTATTGGGTGTCAGTCTCTGCTGAGACTCAAACATATTTTACTAAGTTACGTTGATTTTTTGGCCCTGCGCCAACGGTTCTACATTGCAGACAGTATGCATGACCTTTTTACTAAGGTAAAACAGGAAAACATTTTAGCCTTTTTGAGGGCAGCTGAACTGTTTACTAAATAGATTCTATCAATTATTAATAAAACTTTTCTTTTTCTATGAGAATTTGTTTCCCTTGACCACAAATATGATTGTGAGCTTTCTAATTTAATGAGTGTCTATTGGCACATAATTGATTGTCTGCTTTTACACGTAAAAGCGATGGTTTGAACAAAAAAACAAACATTTCTCACCATGAATATGGCCTATGTTGCTGACACGGCGTAAAGCAACCACCAATCAATCAATCAATCAGGGTGCTGTCGATCTGTGCCAACCTCTTTTTGCCTTTGCCTTTGCCTTTCCCTGCCAGACTGTGTGAGGCGGACGAGGTGGAGGCTGCAGATGAGCCATGTGAAGGCTGCAGATGAGGCATGTGAATGGCCCGAACAAGGAGACAGGGACCGCGTGTCCATAATCTCGTCTGTGTCCGGGCGAAGCGGTGACGAGACCATCGCAGACGGTGGTGCTGGAGGTGGAGGTGGTGTGCACAGCATGGTCTTCCTGCCCTTCCCTCTTCCCCTCCCATACCGGGGAGTACAGCTGGACCTGGAGGTTGCAGGTGGGGTCTGCTTTCCTGGCATGCTGGAGAAGTTGTGAGGAGACAGGAAGACACAGGTCATATATATACCCCGGCGCTCCGTCGAAGCCCGTCCCTCTGTCGTTGGAGCCTCGCCGCGCTGTCGTCGAAGCCCTGTCCCAATCTCGTTGCCATGAACTCTGAGCCTCGTCGAAGGCGCGCTGAAGCCCCGTTCCCATGTCGTTGCGATGACGTCGGAGTCTCGCCGAGGTGTCGTTGAAGCCCCGTCGAAAGCCCGTCGCGATCACGTCGATGACGTTAATCTGTCGTTATTCGCTCGTCACGCTAAACCGTTGAGTCGGAATTGTCAACGCTCACTCGACATGACGCCGCCGCTGCGGGCACGTTATCACGCCATCGAGCGCGCGAGGATCTCGCTAGGATCTCGTTCGGCAAATAAATATCTTCGATCTCGTTCCGATGTCATTAGACCGTCGTTTCACCCACGTCGACCACGCCGCGCTATCGGCGGGGTGTCATCCAACTTGGCCCCGAATTTGCATCTGTCGTCGGGTTTTTAGAAAATCCAACTCGGTGGACACTCGTCCATTACGTCGTAGTGTGAATGAATGAATAAATGCTTAACGGCATACCAGCACACTAAGGGCTATACAATGCCATCAAAATGTCTTAAAACCTGTTAAACAGTCCAATGTGCTTTAAAAATGATAAAACTAAGGCAGTACTAACAGTGTCAAATAAACATTTCATACTTGCTACATTAAAATACTGTGTTCGAACATTTGCAAAGTCAATGCATTCAATCAAAATATGTTTCACAGTCAGAGGCACTCCACATGGTATGCATTCT